>JAUESI010000001.1:887119-939956 GCA_032275145.1 Synergus laeviventris
CTTAAATTTCAGACACTTTCACTTTCTTTATAAAAAAGTTCTCGGATCATAGAATCTCAAAATTTATACCAAAAATGCAAACGTATTGTTTTTTTCGAAGCTAAAAAATATATTTTGAATACAAATACGGTGGTGGGGGAGAGAAAGAAATGTTTACTGTTGCTTACAAAGAGGGTATAAAAATGATCTGAAAATGACTATTATGCGTAATATTATACTTGGACAGCCCTTAACGTTCCAGCGAAAAAATTTCGGTAAGGTAGGGATCGGATAAGAACCTAATACATGGCCTTAATTATTTCTTTTGAAAATCAACTTTAAAGAGCTGAAATGATTGTTAAAATCAGTAAGGAAGGACTTTCCGGAATAAATTTCGTTTTGGCTGACAAGTGGGTGGTAGTGAGTTGGCAGAAATAAATTGCCTATAAACCGTTTATGGAGTGAATTTTGAAAATAGGGTGGAAGGAGGCTGTCGAGCCTGAAGGGTAATTTGAATCAGTATAAGCCGATTGACAAACAGGTTCATTCGCTAGTCGAAAAGCACGGTCGGGACTTTGCGATTACACACACATTTAATAGGTATTTAACCCCACTCAAATTTCCCTACTAGATTTACAATTTACTGAAATCCGATTTGTACTCTGCGGAATACGAATTATTTTTAAATCAGAATCCATTTAAAGTTCATTTTATTTCATAAAGGCAGAAATAATTCATTGTTCTTAAAAATAGTGGCATTTTTATTTATTCAAAATAAATCATTGCACTAGTCAATTATATGTAAATTTGTTTTTGATGGAGTAAATGTGATGTATTTTTATCCAATTGGTCTATTATATATGACCTTCCGATTAGTGCAAGGGCTAATCATGATGGGTGGTCCATATATGGAGTTGTTGTGTAACCAATGTAACCATGTTCTCGAAATTTTAAGATGAAATAGATTCTCAAGGGTGAGCGGTCAAAAGTCTGTGTTTCCCATGAATCTATGTCAATAAATAGAGTTCTTATGCATTATGGGGAGATAGGAGATTTGAGGAAGAAATGGAAAGCGAGAAGAAGTCTGATAGCTGGAAACAGATTACGTTGGACTGTCACACTTCTCCCGTGTCGATTTTTATGGCATACTTATGTCCGAGCTTGAACGGAAGCAATGTTAGAGGAGTGAGAGAGCAAGAGAGGGGTGGGGGGAGTGTTTAGCTTATGGTGGGAAATATGTGGAGGTGAGAGGAAAAGGGATCATTGTAGGCAGAGAAAGGGTACGTGATCACTGATCATACATAGTTTTCGGGAGGTAAATGACGTCAAGATTAAGATGGAAAAAGAAGTAATAGATTTAGAGAAAGAGGGAAATAGTGGCTAAGGACTTTCAAACGATTTAAAATATTTTAAAGAATTTTCAGTAGTTTTAAGGGATTTTGTTTAATTTCATCCATATATTATAATAAATTCCTCGAAATTTCTTCAATTCAATTAAAATGTCCTAACATCCCTTACAATCACTTGAAAATACTCATTTTTGAAGAATTAGGAAAGAGTTTAGAGTTTGGGGTAAAATGGTTCACGAGGGTAAATAGTCTTTTGCGAATTACAAGAATCTATTGATTAAAAGGACGTCCAGAAATCAGGAAAATGGGTCAATTAATTGCGCTGATTAAGACACGTGAGTGGTGCATCGCCTTGATAGTTTTCTCGGTCGCTTTTCAAATTTAAAGCCGAGCTTTCAGGAGCGACGTTAATTGGATTCGTTGTGACATTTCTGTCCCTTTTAGATTCTACAGTGAGTAACACCATATATAGAATTTTTATACTTCTTCTGATTTTGCTTATTAATTTTTATTTTGTTATTAAAAAATTATTATTGTTAATAATCCATAAATGGAAAAGTTTCGAACTAACAAATTGAAAGACAAAGAAAGAGAGAAAAATTAAATTTAAATAATTAATTAATTAACTAAAACTTGTGAATTCATTTTTTTTAAACGTCTCTAATGTAGAGATAATTATAGAGACTAGGTTCTCGACACTCGGCTAGTAACGATGAAGTTTTTTTTATGAAAATAAGTGAAAATAAAAGTTAATAAAAAAAACTTGAGAAATAAAAAAGCAGACCTCTTCCTTTTTATTTCAGAGCTCAAGGCAGTTAACTTAATTCTTCTTCTCGGATCACTGCTTATTTTTGTCGTAAAAGTTTATTGGAATCGTCCCTTAAAATAATAAGAAAAAAACTTTTCGATTGCCCTATCTTCCATTCTTAATGTTGTAGAAATCTCCATATTTTTATTTAAAAGTTAGAAACAATTTCTTTTTCTTAAACAATTTTTGTATAATTAAGATTAATTTATTCAATGTTTTTTTGGTTTTGAAATGTTCTATTTACGAACTTTTTAAAATTTATTTATTTATAAAAAGAATTTGGAGGTCCAATAATTCCGAATTCATAAAAATTTTTGGGCTTTAAATGTTTCAAAAAATCAGTTTTGCTGTAACAAAGTAAAAAAAATCAATTTAGGCAAGAAGGGGATGGAGCCTAGAAATCAATACTATGTGTTCTTCAAATTTTTAAATACAATTTTTGTAATAGGGTTCGATTTTGGAACTTAAGGATTGTTTTTGGATAGTTGGTTTTTGCGGAATTCAAAAGACCAAAATTATGGAACAATTTATTTTTTTTACTTTGTTATTTAAGACGTTGTAGCTAGTAGCATCCCCACAGTTTTGATTTTTTCTAAAATGTAAAAAAGCCTAACAATTTATTTTGATGCAAGAAAAAGACCAAAAAAATGTAAAAATTTTGATGTATTCGAAATTCCGAAATTTGTTTGTGAAGATGCTGACTTAATGAAAAATTAGGGCTTTAGGAGAAATTCAGTAGTAATAGTCAGTGTCATGTCAGGCGAGGTGTATATTCTGGAACCATTAAAGGGAATATTGGACAATAGTTTAGATAATAAAGTGACATGTTACATTATTGAGAGACATTAATAATAAGGATGAATCCTGATAAGGACATTGACAAATTTTCGAAACGGGCCAAATCCTGACGAGGATTTACGAGGGGTTTAAAAATAGAAGCCCTTGACATTACGAGATGGATAAAGGCGATAATTTGTTCCTGGTAAAGTAAGAAATCGTGGACTATGCTTGATTCCCTGAGATTTTCTAGGTTAAAGAAAAGGTTAGGCAAGACTTCTCTTCTGGTGATTTATAGTTGTTTGACTTCTCAGACAGTATTTCCTCCCACCCCTTTCACCTTTTCGACCCTCGCCAATTTTTTATGTCAACCTCGATCACCCCTGAGTAAAAAAAAGCCTCCACCAACTGTCTGTGAATTTCTCTTGACACGAACCATTAAATGATGATGATTGATAAACGATAATTCTCGTATTTTAAAAAAACAACTTTAAAAATTGTTTAAAAAATTTTTTTTTTAAAGCCCTCTAAATTGTAAAAATTTCCAATTACCTATAATACGAAAATATAATATTTAATAATAAATTCTGAAAGCTTCTCGTATTAAATAAAAATGAAAAATCTGTCCGAGCCCTTTTTCCTCTTTTTTTTTTTTTCAAAGCCTGAATGTAATTCAGAGTGTACACAAATATGTTCGAAGGACCTCTCTTTGGCCCTTCTTCTTTTTTCGTCGACATTGAAAGATCGAGAAGAAGGGAAGAGACATTTCCTGCCTTGTGGGGAAAAAAAAAGACGAAATAAAACGACTCCAGGCAGAGAAAGTAAGTTAGGTGAAGGTACGTGCGGGCAAACACCCACACAAGTTTCTAGGTTGGGGGGGGGGACTGGTGAGGATCGATGCCCAGACAGTGGTGGTCGCTGGACGCTTCCACAGCCCTTCCTCGGTCTATTGATCGGTGGGGGGGGGGTTTCCCACCCCCACTATCTAACCCCCCCATTTCCCCAACCCATGAGCGTCTGTGACCAAACATAAGTACAACCTACGTAACGTAAGCGAGAATCAAATGTCATCTATACACTCACAAAATGGTCAACTATTTAGTTCCCTTGTGACTAAACCGGTTTGTAGCAACCCGTCTTCAATTTTATGTCTTGGTCAAGAATTATTATTTTATGATGTGAAGTTTGAGATACGCAATTAGCAAAATGATTTAGAGTTTTTTGTTTTATAATTCGAGTAAATTTTTTATTTTTTTAAAGAATTTTCTGAAAAGTATAACGAGGTTCTAGTGACGGTCTCTCCGAATAAATCGGAATGTATCCGATTTTTCCCAATCAATCCGAATAAATCTGTTCAATGCAAATGAATCCAAATTTATTCGAATGTTTTGTAATCATTCGGATAGACCGGATTGATTCTGAATGACCAGATTTACTCGGATTAAAAGTTCGAATTAATTCTGGTTAATTCTGATTGAACAGATTCATTGGGATTGATTTTGAATGGACCTCGGTTTAGATCGGAATGAAACTGTTTGGTTTGGATACAAACTCCAGAATGATTCGGAAAATTTCGGTTTTGTCCGGAATGAATTTCAGTTCGAAACTTTCGCCAAGGTTCTCTTGAATCGTTCAAAAGTAGTACTAAATTATTACTTAAAACTTCCTAATCCAAAATCGATAATTGTATAGTGACGTGGAGGGTCTTCGTAAACTCCCTATTTAGGGTTTAGAGGCGGTGGATCAGAAAGCACAGGCAAATATTGACTTGTGGTAAACGTTCGTCCTCTTCGCTATCGTGTTGAAATAGCTTTTCGTCCTCGCGAGTCCTGTAATCAAAAAATCGAATGTCTCTCTCAATGTCAAATTTAGGTCACAGTAAAGTAATTTCAGTCATTAAAGGTTAAATTTAATGGTAGTATCGATCCTCCTGGATCCAATTACCAAAGGAAATATAAAACAAGTAAAAACTCATTTTCAAGCAAACAAGATTAACGACTATCATCTATAATTCATTTATTTTCATAGATTTTTTTTTCAACTTGAAAACTCCTTTAATTAAAAATATGCCCATATTTTATTCTTATTATTTCTAATTGATAATATTATTTAAATGATAATTGGTGTACCCTAAGCATATTCGCTTGTACGAAAAGTAGGTATACTTAATAGTGAAGGAACATCCATATAAAAATCGAAAATATCGATATTCTCCTTACGATAGGTATATCGATTCCGCATATCAAATTTCTATTGGTTATTTATAAAAAAGCAAATATCTATTTTGATGTGTCCGATATATCGATATTTTTTCTTCCATATCCCTTCACTAATACTGCTTAATGGACATTCTGACGTCACACCAAAACCCATTCCCAATATTCTAGATTCTGAAGGGCGTACGTCCAATTTCTCCGATATCCGGAAGTCCGGTCTTCAATTAAAGCGAGTGCAGAGTCGTGTAGTGCTTGGCCGCGAAGGAGCAGCAGCTGAATCTCTTCGGATTACGATCCTGTCTTACCCCCCACCCATCCACTCCTGACGGAATTGTGGTGGGGAGCTTTTGTGTCCTTTCCTATTGGTCCCCAGTTATCGAACAACGATCTCCGACTGAGTGGTGAGAACTCTAGAAGTTTTGGTGAAACTTAGAACCCCCAATCGAACCCAATCCCTTTTCCATGAACTCGCATCTGTTGGGATTGGACAAAACTTTCAGGAGGACTTTTCTAACCTCTGTATTTCCGTATAAACTTGAGAGTAGGTATATCTTGACATAATAGTTTCCGGGCTTTTTTATTTACATTTTTTAGTCCTACTCTTATTTCAATCATATTCGACCACCCTAGTGATTTTTATTTATTTTCGGCTCAGGATGCATAGTTGAAAAATTCCGTGCAGACAGGAAGCGATCCATTTTAATCACGCACTACTATTAATCCTCCTTAAGTAGTACCGCCCACGGCGTTTGCTGTTTGAATGTTGAAAGAGCCCGTCGAAGTTAAGTGGTTCAGCTTCGGGTCACCCGTCGGGCACTGAAATTAATTCCGGTTGCCTGCTACTTCCGGCTAGCTGACTCCAGTTTTAGAGTCGATTTCATATACTTTACCCCCAGTCACAAATCTGCAAGACTCACTGAATGATATCATCAATATATGGGCGCTTCAAAATCTTCGATTTGATTAATTTTCAGCAAATTTTATTTCGTATCCAAAATTTTATCAATAATTATTATTCATTTATTTATTTTAGTTTTCTTTATAATTTATCATTTTTTTTACTAAAGTAGTATTTGGTATTTTTTATTTTAGAATGAATTAAAATAAGGTCAATAAGGGCATTTTCCACGTGGGAATCATTAAGGGCGTATCTCACATGGGGCTTAATAAGGGCGAATCTCATGTCGGGGTCAAGAAGGGCATATGTCATGAGGGGGTCAATTAAGGGCAGACAGATATCTTTTAAGAAAAATTTTCTGGAAAGACTGATGTTTTATAATTTACATGAAAGAGAGAAGAAAAGTTTCCTGGTTGATTAGAACCGGTACACTTTCGATATTACCACATTGATGAGAGTTTCCTGTAAATCAAGAAAAATATTCCGCGCTCTCATTCTCCTTCGTTGTCAGATATCCATCGGTTAAATTAACGTCACATAATTTTCCGGACCAGAGAGGCTCTCTTTAATAAAAAAAATAACCTGCTCACTATTCTTAATTCCAAAATCAATTTATTTCATATGTTTTTTAAAATTATTATTTAGTGGATTATTATTCAAATTAGTTTCGATTAATTTCAGCAAATTAAATACGCTATTTCATTTAACTTATATTTTTTACATTTGCACCACCGATTTTGTTCAATTGATTTATTCAACTTCAATTAATTTACCCTTTTATTTAGAAAATTACCATCATTAATATTTCTCTCCTAGCATCAATTTATAAATTCGAATTCCGAGAGCATTAAAAAAGCATTAACAAAGCATTAAAAAAGCATTAAACTTCCTCCATCGTTTGAATAATAAATAATACCCGCGTTTTTTTTTGTTGGGAAAGATTTGAGATGAATCTTTAACTAGACCGGAATTGTGCTAACTCGTCGAAACTGGGCTTTTCCTTGAGTGAGAGTGAAACTCGCAATCTGGTTCGTGACTTTAAATTAAGGCAGTTCGTCTTTTGGGGGGCGCTGTTGTTTTCCCATTTACCATTCCTGGTGCGCTACTCCTAATCTCGTGGGAGGCAGGTACAGCGAAAGAAAGAATGGATGAGAGGGTTGCTTATTGCAGAAAAAGCGCTCTCCCCTCCCACGATGAAAAATGTCGCACCCTCTTCAAAACATCATCCCCCTTCTTTCATTTGGTCTCACCCCAAACATTCTTACAATTCCCAGCTGACCTCTCTCACATAAGGCTATTTTCAGGGAACAATTAATAAAAAAAAGCCTCGTTTTCGTTTATTTACTTACTCAAAAGAAAAAGTTTTTAATTGCAGACAAATTTAACGGCCTTGCCTTTTGTATTCGGAACCCGCTCAAATTTGTATATTTTTTATTTGTTTTATTTTTTTTTTACAGGAAATTTAAAAAACCACTTGATAATTACATAAACAAATTTCAAATTTCGGCTGTTTCACATAGCAAAAAATCAGGTTTTCAATAGAAACCGCTTTAGACTAAGTTATGTGATGGCGAGGGGGGGGGGGGGGCAAAAAGTGGCCAAAATTGGGCCACGTGGTTTATGGAAACCCCCTGGGGCTGTGAATTCGCCTTTAAGTTAAATTCGGGAAATTTGAAATCAAATATTAAAAAGACAATTTTCAGTAAGAAAAAAAAGTAATAACTACGCCACTGCATCTCTGATTATTTTTTATGATCATTATTATTATTATTATCGTGAGATGAACGTGGACCTTATGTGAAATAAGATTTCCGTTT
This sequence comes from Synergus laeviventris, assembly GCA_032275145.1. Classification (NCBI taxonomy): domain Eukaryota; kingdom Metazoa; phylum Arthropoda; class Insecta; order Hymenoptera; family Cynipidae; genus Synergus; species Synergus laeviventris. The sequence goes on from JAUESI010000001.1 coordinate 894,964, forward strand.
GAATAATGAGGCTCTACTCCTGGGAGGGTAGCGTTACAAATTATGTCGATTTATCAGTCGTATTTTTGCAAATCGACCACTGACAACTACGCCCTCATGAAAACCTGACACGAGGTTTCACGCACTTTCGACTTCGAAGCACCTCGTTTGTCTTTCTCCCTCACTGGACTCCCGGGACCGGGGAAAAGTGTCTCCAGAAATTCTCTTGATAGTCATTATTCTCTTTGATTGCGCTTAAAAACCACCCTTCTGACACAAAATAATTTATTTTATTTATCATCACACACTAATTTATTTAAGGACTATTAATTTGTACATTTTTTAAGATACGATTTTTATTATTATTTTTTATCACCGCCGCCTCGTGTGAGATACAACCTTATTGACACGCCTGTATTGACTCCTCAATTGTTCCGGTCATTGGTCTTTAAAAATGTCAATGCAATAATAATTTAAATATTTTAATTATTGAATTGTAATAATATTATTGTAATAATAATAATAATAATTATTATTATTATTATTATTATAAATAAAACACGTTGTTTCTTTAGGAGGGGTGGAGGCCTTCAACGAAAGGAAACGTGATCTATATGGCGATGGTTCATCAGTCATTTGTATTAGTGACTAGTGGAACCCGCGTTGAGAATACTGGTAAATTCGGCCCTGACTCGTTTAAGGTTCTGGAGACCCGTTAATAGTCAAATCACCAACCGAGACGTGACTCCTAATGGAGTCGAGTGTACTACATTTTTAGAATATTTCCTCTTAACTAGAATCTCATTGAATATTTGAAATTATTAAATTGAGAACGATCCAGTTCTTGTTAAAATAAATTTAAGTAAAATAAAGAGAGGAATAATTATCGATAACTAAAAATAGCAGATATTTTATCAAAGTGAATTAACTGAGATCTTAATTGAATAAGAGTACTAAAAAAAATACTTAACAAGCAGAAAGGTCGACTTCGTTATTTTAATCAAGCATTTCGTCTCGGAACGTCAATTAAAACAGATTGTTCCTAACGAGACACTAACACGCTTTTTCCATCAGCAGATATTGCAAAAAAACTTGGTGAACTGGGTCGAATCGATCCCTTGGCTATGTTAGGACTGATCGTCCCACACACTTCTTGTGAATCTCGACAGTGACCAACACGGTTACTCATTTCTACTTTCCGTCCGGTTGACTTTTTTTTATTCGCAAACTTAAAATTATTTACAACCCTCTTTAAGTTTGTCAAGAAATATTTCTGAACAGTGTTTTTCTCATCACGTCGACTTCTAACGATTTTTATATTTCTTTCATCAATTTTGAATTTGGTGCCTGAAACTTAGGCTCTGCAGACCCGACACGGAAACAAGTTTTATTTGGAATGCGGATTTGGAATTAATTTTCAGCATTTGGCGCCCATCCAAGTGGAATTAAAAATGCTGAATTCTCACGCAAAGTGCCTTGTCTAAATAATTCATTGCTCGAATTTGATATTCGGGATTTGGTGCCAAGAGGAATCGTCTGTGAATATTGTTCTTCCACTTTATAACTAGTATATCGGATCGCTAATGGTGGAATTGTCAACCGGATGATTTGCGTTGGAGTTGGGCGAATGGTCGCCTCGAGAAAGAAGCGACCAGGTTTTTGCAATCAAAGCAAACTTAAGAGATCCTGGCCCGGAGCCAGGATTATAAGGAGCTGGCGCTACGAACTTTAATTTCTCAAATCCTCGCAGTTATTCCCTCTCGCCTTAAAGTTCCACTTTCGTTCTTGCTTCTTCAACTCTTCTCTCTTTTTTTTGTTTTTTTTTTTGCTTTTTTTATCCCCCACATTTCCAGATCCACTCTCCTGACCTAAGACGCTTCCCACGTTCTAATTTCATTTTTTTTCGGCCACCTAATTTTTTATTTTTCCCCGTCTCGTTTTCCCATCGGAAATAATATCATCCTTGTTGCGTTTGCTCCGGTCCGAAGAAGCGGACAAACTGCCATCGATTGTGCAAATATTTGAACGCCTGGATGTAATGTAACCGTATTTCGCTTGATTCGAAGAGTTGCTGGAGCAAATTTGCTTTAAGCTTATCTAACCGAGCAGCGACCGTCGACGTTATACTGAGCTGATCGGCCTGAAATTCGCATGCGTCGGTTTTAAATAATTTTTTAAAAAAATTAATTGAAAACTTCCTGTGGAGTTCCACCTCCACTATTAAAATTTCGAAATTTCGTTTAGAGTTCTGATTCTGAGAAAAAAGCCGAAGTCGAAATAACATTAGGTCGACCGAATTCCGGTTTTGAATTTCGTTCACATCCTTTTGCCGCGAAAATACGAGACTCGCGACAGCAAAAGGATTTCCGGCGCCAATACTCTCTTTTCTGAAATCCTGTATTACATGCATACTGTGCATCGAGATTGTCGCAATCGAGAGGCATTTCGAGGAATATAACCTTTCCTATATGAATACTAGATATAGATAATATAGATAGGTCGGATATTACATCCACTCTATGGATATTTCTATATTCCTCTGAACCAGTTTCAGCAGCGTCCATTTCTACTATTACCTTTAATACAAACAGAAACATTTCATACCCTCAAATCTTCTCTGTTTATTTCCTTTCTATGGTAACAAGATTCTCTCTAGTTTTGCACACAGATTCGAAATTAAAATTTTAAATGGATTCAAATTTTGACTCATTTTTGGCGCCAAATTCAAATATAATTTTTTTACCTACATCTATTAACGAAGAAAAATTTCAAAACTAACTTTTGAAATTCAAACTTGCAATAGGAGGGCTTCCATAAACCACGTACATGACCCCATTTGACCACTTTTTTATGAGGATTATTTATTATTATTTTTTATTTACCATATTTTTGAACACTTAATCGATACTAGTAAAGGGCCATATTGATATATCGATTCCGCATATAGATTTTGTTCACTACTCGAATCCTCCCTCGTCCTAAAGAAATCGCCTGACTTATGGAAGGCCCCTAAATAGATAATTATTTCCCTCACTCAGTCATTTATCATTTCTGGTCTCGGGAATTCAAATACGAATACTATTATAGTATCCGTCAGGGAAGAAAACAGTGATTTATAAGCACACTAGATCCTGACAGACATCAGGCCAACTGTTGCTCGACACCATCTAGAATTTAATAACTGATATCTTTCGTCGACACCAGAATTCGCACCTCACGCGATCCTTCCTATTATAATTCCCAGCCGGATTGAGTTCTCACCTATACACTTGCTGAAAATGATGTACGAGGCGCGTTTAGAGGGTTAATGGCGGCGGAACCTTGTTGCAGAATACAAAACAGTGTACTCAGGGTGCCTAACCAAGATTGAGTAGACCGCAAAAACTCAGTTTCGCAACGGCGTTCCTTTATGCCCCGGTATTATGCCAACTGATTAATGCCGCTCGTTAATTTTATAATTTTCCTTCCCTTATTTGAGCCCGCTTCAGCCTCCAAAAACAGGTCAGAAAGAAGAAACTCCTTAAAAAATTATTGAAAAAGGGATTAAACGCCTTTTACGATGTTTAGAGTATCATTTTACACTCGGATCCCATTAGGAGTCAACCCGTTTGCGGTCTTCCTTAGAAACTGTGGACAATCTCAAAATGTCAAATCACCAACCGAGTCACATCTAATGGAGTAAGAGTGTAGTTTCTGACTTAATGAGACTAAAAGTGGCGCAACCATAGTTTAAGCTGATTATCGCCGGGTTGAGAACACTAGCACATACGGCCCTGATTCGTTTGAGGTTAGGGAGACCTGTTCGAGTGTACTTTCTTGAATTAAGATAAAAAAAGAAGTGATTTTGATTTATCTTATTTTCCGTTGATAACAAAATCTTGTTGAAAATAAAAATCTTCATGCGAATAAACATCCTTTGAAAAGAATGTCTGCATGGATAATACGAAAGGAAATTTCGCAAAGGACATTTCTCTATGTAAAGGAGAACGTTTAAATGCCACTCTTCGTCTTTTCGGTCCTCGATTCTATTCTCTGCAATCTCGCCCGCTAAAAAACTACCCCTCCCGAGGGTTTTTTCAAGCAAAAGGTTGAAGTTAACAACCCTTGTGGGGTTGTGGCTATGGCCGAGGTTCGTCAAGTGGCTCTACTCGTTTATTTACGACGAAGAAACGAACGATCAAACTTAACCACACGAATATTACGTATTACTTTTTCTAAGAGTTTCCTTTCATGTTTAAAAAAATTCACTATGGTTACTCTTTCAAAATTGAAATCCCTTCATTCGTTAAAACGTATTTTTGTAATCTGAGACTAGTAAGCACATCAGTTTTCATAAATTAGATACAAATAAACCAGAAACAAAAAAGAAAATATATTCAGGCCTCACAGTGTTTCTATGAGAAGAAAATATGGTAGGTACTTTTTTGTCGCTCATAGACTACTTGTTTTAAGCTCAAAGGGGGTAGATTTTTTAAAATAAAGATTAGATAGCTTTTGCGACGTGAGGAGTTAAAAGAAAAAAACATGCTGTTGCTGTTTTTCGGTAAATTAGTTTTACAAATTCCTAGAATAATCCCAAAATATCCTAAAAATAGAATTCTTTTCAATAAGAAAAAATGTATTTTAAAGTAATATTACAATTTTTGCAAAATTTAAAGGAATTCAAAAGAATTGAAAAGATTTTTAACAATTCCAAGTATCAAATAAAAATATTTTCAGCATTAAAAGATTGAATTTCCTATTATTTTAATTATTCCAAAAATTTTTGTCAAACCGGAAATGACCCGGAATAATATTATAATACCAATGTCAATAATTTTTCGGATCTTTCAACTGATGACTGAAATTGGTTTTCAACGAAAAAGATGGCCATATGTCAGGGAAGAGAGGGATGGTCAGGGAAAGTAGAAATCGATCTATAAATAATAATAATAAATTATAGTTTATTTAACAGATTTTATATTTCTAGGAATTCTTTAATATTCTATAGGTTTCTAAACATTTCAATAAATGTAACGCCTGAAATATATTTTTAATTAACTTTTTGATAGTGAGATAAGTATTTAATAAAGAACTCCTCTAAGTCGAGGGCTTAGGGAGCCTTTTTACCCCTTATTTACTAAGAATGGAGACCGTGGTCAAGTTCTTAGACGCTGGTGGTAAAAAGATAAGAAGTTCCCTTCTTTTTCATGAGGTGAAGAATCCTGTCTCTAGAAAAGATTTGTCTTCCAATCTGGAATCCACTCCAGTGGGGGAAAGTGGAACTGGAGTACGACAAAACCCCAATCCCTTTAATGGAGACAAATCCCTCTCGCACAAGCCCTTCACAGACGCAGCAGACAATTTGTAAGAGTATATCCTACCTAGCTTGATAATAGCACTCACACCCGAGGCACCTTCGCGAACCAATCATCCTCTCTTCGTTTTCCGCTTTCTCTCAAGTTTACCCCTTTCTTTATAAATTAAATTATTAGTCTCCAGATACTCGAAATCATATTTAAATTTTCTGTTTTTACATTCAAACTCCAAAGAAGAAAAAATGGCTTTTTGAACACTAAACACTAAACATTAAAAGGAATTTTATTCACGCGTTTATTCATACCTCGTTAAAAACACGGTTTAGGACGTGACCAATCGTGATACACACAGGCTGCATACATATGAGAAATAGAAACAAAAAACGGAGACCGACAGAGCTTAAAAAAGAAATTTGTTACGATCCTGGGATCATGAAGACTTTGAACTACTTTTTCATTTCTTTACTCATCGAGCCTTTTTACATCGTACGCTATTTAACGCTGGCTTAACGGTAGTAAATAATGAAAAAAATAGGGTAAGGTAAGTCTTGAAAGTAGCTTAAAAGTGGGGTTGCCAACATTTCTGGAGTTTTCAATTGTCGCTAAAGTCGGGTTGCAACAATACAACACGAGCCACGAGGCAACTCGACTTTACTAGAAAATAGCATTTCAAAGCTAAGCGGTCCATTTTCACATAAAAAAGATGAAATTTGTTGATTGTGACCCACCCTAGTCGAAAGTTGTTATTGATGGGTGTTAGAAACATATTTTATTTTATTTCAATTACCTTTGAAACAGTGCCAAAATTGACAATTACTGCCCGGAAACTCGCGCTTTAATGCTAAACGGTCAGAAATGTTGACAGCCCCACTTTTACGCTTCTTTCGAGACTTATATTACTCTTCTCTTTTCTCGATTTACTACCGTTAAGCCTGCGTTAAACTTGCGTTAAGCGTACGGTGTAAAAAGGCTCATGATTATTTAAGGTTTTAATTAGATTTGCAATTATATACAATATAATTTTCGGTTTATATTTAATGAATAAATATCGAAATAGCGTTAATAAATACCCAACATTTACAAAAAAATGTTAAACGAAGAATAGAGAATGAAGGAGGGGAAGAACGTGGATTATGACAGAAATCGCATTACGGGGAGGATCAGAGGACAAGGAGAGATGGGTGGGGAGGGGTTTGCGATGTCCATGCAAATTTATGAGGTTATAAATCCTGAAGACCCTTGTCGTTTGTGTCCCATAATTCGACCATCATGGCCGACTATAAAAATAAAGCAGCATGAGCCTCTTGATGCAATATCGAAGAAAGTGCAACCTGCCGGGCTGTACTCGTAAATCGAACCAACCGTCCCTTATGAATAATAACAAGTACTTGTGGGACTATCAAGAAGCTTATCCTGATTTTATATTTCATCGCCTCACATATAATGCCTCTTTTTATTAAATTATTACCCGCTAGATGCTTAATATAACCCGCTAGATGGGTTATATTAAGATAAAAGAGGGGTTAAATCTCTATTTAGATGCCAATTTATATGATAATTTAGAAGATTTTCATTTCTCTTATGTTACTCTAATTGTATGGTAAGTTTGGTCCAGTAGTTCATCTTCTCGACTTGTAACTCAAAGTGCCCAGGGTTCGATTTCCGTATCCAAATTTTAAAATTTTATTATATTTATTTATTCATTTATTTATTTATTTTTTTTTTTTGAGCAAAAATTAAGACCATTAGGCAAGAAAAAAAAAGTTTTTTAAGAATATTTTTGGATATTTTTCCTGAGATTAGAGAGTACTTATTCATGCCTTTCATGCTCGAATAAACGATAAAGATTGAGTTTACTTTGTCAGATGGTGGATTTCACGTACCGTTTAGCTCGCTTTAATTCCATTAAAGGGATCTAGCAGAATAAGAATGATTCCTTGGTAACACAACTGAGGGGAGAGTTGGATCAGGGGAAGGAAAGAAAGATGAAAAAGGAAGAGAACTAATGAAAGCAAGACCTCCGTGCTTTCTGCTTTTATCGAAGATACGGTCTGGGATAATGGACACTCGTATACTCACCGTAACGATAGCTCATTCCCCTTTAACGGGGATGAAAAATAACTAACATCTTGCTCAAATCCTAGTTTTTTTTATCTCCTACCTACAAATTACTTTAGTAATTAGGTTTATAATCTTTAAAATTTTCAAAAAAATCTGCTTTAAACGATCCATCCCGTGCAGAAATTTTGATGGGATCTTGATGGGGTCCTGGCCAGTTTTCCCTAGTTCTAGTGTAGTCCTGATCTGAAAACTGAAAAGGACACCATCAAGATTAAAAAACTATTCTGAATTAATTATTTAAAATATTTGATTACTTAACTTGTTACTTTTTTGAAAACAGAAATCCTATTATAAAAAAAAGGTAATAAATATATTAAAACAAGTGGTTTTAAGCAATTTTTTAAAGAATTTCAAAATAATTTTAAGAAATTCAACAAGATTTAACAGGGATTTCAAATATTTTGAAATCTCTGTGAATCTCTAGTTGTTAAAAAGTTATGAAATAAAATATAATCATAAAATGTAGTGTAATATTAATTTTCATGAAAACCTGTTCAAAGTTCCTAGAAATATATCCGTGTTTGTCAGCAACATTTAACATTAAATAAAATGTTTTTGACATTTTTTTCTTCTCTAAATAATAATTTTCTCTATTTCAAATACATATATTTAATTTCACCAAAGAGGTAGTATAGCGAGCTCAAGTTTTTGTAATCTACAAATGATCTTCTCGGCTAGTTTGAGTTAAAAAAAAACTATTTCTTTTTATAACTTTTTTATTGGAGGACTTTAATTTAAAAATGGCTGCCTTATCGTTGTGGAGAATGACTATTTTACTTAAGAAAGTCGGCTGGCGTGAGGGCAAAGTGCTCGGAAGAAATTTTCCGGAAGCAATTCTCGCTTACTTTGTAAGCTTGCAGTCAAGTTAAAAGGCAGCTGCATTAGCAAATGGAAATAGGAAAACGAGCTTAGTCAAGTAGTGTCATTTGCAGCCCCACTTAAATTCTATTGGTTGTTTGCACAACGTATTGATTCGATCTCGTGTAGCCGTTTTCTTTAGAGCGCGTTGCTCGGAATTTAACCGAAACATTTTTATCCGACGAATCAGAGTCAATTGAATAAAGGTTCACTCCAATATTGAGTTTCCATCAGGAGCTGAATTAGAAATCTTCAGGTCATTTTGCAGTAAAATATAGTTCCGTTAAGGGACCGTTAAGGATTCGTTATAGATCCGTTATCGGGTCTGTATTGCATTTCTCGAGATGATTCGATATTCGGTATGTGTGATCTTCTTATAATAGGATTATCTTGAGCCGATTTACGAATTTATCATGAAAAGTATCGTGTGTGATTTATATTGAAGGATTTTTTAAAAATTGCGCGCTGTTTTTATAACTCGACTCCAGCGCCTTTGGCTACAACTCGTTGGAAAAACATTGCGCTAATTTTAAAAAATCCGTTAGTTTACACTTGTCATGCCATGTACTATTTCAAGTCCTGACTCGATTTATGAGAAATGGGGAATATTAAAATTATCAGATGCTTTTGTCTGATCCTTGTTGAAGTCCCAAAACGCAAGCCGTCGATTCCCGAGGGGAAGTTAATCGCCGCCGCGAGCTATCTAGACCGCCCGAACGATAAATAACGACCATGATTTTCAGATAAATCATATCCCAATCGGACAGTCGGGTTACTTCGAATAATCTATTGGCCTTCGTTTTCTTGCTTCGCGCTTGCCGAATTATTACTTCCGGCTCATTAAATAGAGTTCGATGTAATTTACTTTACGCGAGTTTCGGAAATACATTTGCTTTTTGAAGAAAGGAGAGTTAATACACCTTAAAAAGGGACAATATTTCGTTTTATGATTATTTAAAAAATTTTGTTTAACCAGAGGGTTAAACATATTTTTTTAAAGTCAGAGCACCCGGAATATGAGTTCATGGGTACTTCAAGGGACTAAATTCCAACCGAGCGACCTGCCGGCGCTTCTCTAACTGTTAGGATTAATAAGTAAGTAACTCTATTAGTACCGCTCTATGGGGTTTAACTTCGCGAGTCTGGCACGTGTGCCATACGTAGCAGGGGTCATGTAATATTCATCTATTCGCAAATACGAAGGTAAACCGACTATAAATATTAGTAGAGAGAAAAAAAACAAACTACTTTATTCTTTAAAAACAAATACAAAAAAGAGCTTTAAAGGAAAATCGTTCTTACAATATTTCTTTACATCTCTAAACCAGAAAGTGTGACAAATTATGTCTTTCTTCGTAAAAATAGTTGGCCTGGTTTCAACTCTAGTTATCTTGGCCAAAGCGAATGTCGAGCTTATTGTTGACATTTCTTTTTTGAACGATACACTGAATCTCGGAGAAAAATAAATCTCTCACAGTTTCCGCGGGTCATTGTACTACACATTCTCTCCCTACTTAAGAATGACGAAATAGAGAGATAAATGGAAAATAAAGAATTAATAACTTCCTTTAAACTTTTTATTTTGTTCCGTTTTTTCATTTTGGATTGAAAAAAAAATTCTCTTAACTTAATTCCTATTAATCTTTAAACTAATTTTGATTATTCTTCTATTAGAGGATGTTTTCTCTAAGAAAACTGCAAACTACGAATGGCAAACATTTCTATTCAAAGGGGCAAAGCTCTTGAAATAACGCACGTCGGTGTCGTTCTCTTTCGGGAATGATTTCCAATATGCGGGTAGAGAACACGAGACCCGTTCAAATACGAGTGGCTCAGAATACCTATAACAAATGCCCTGATATCTAAAAGTGAAACTTCAAACCGAATAGCGACCTTTATTCAATTTCTAACCGATTATTTTACATGATTAAAGAAATGAGTATCGAATTAGCTATCTATAGCAGGAATTCACAAGATAATTAATACACCTATAAATATAAAAAACCAAATACTTGTGCAGAAATTGAAATATGGTCTAATACTCAGTTAAAAAGATTTTGGTTAAAAAAAAAACACTACACGAGACCTCTCAAACTTCAGCCCAATGCGCCAATACTACACAAAAGATTCGATTTCGAGTCCTCCTTTTTTTTTCTTAACTTAAAATGAAAGATTTGCGTGTTCCGAATTTTCGGCAGTTACGAACAACACGAAAGAGTGTTGTAAAATAGCTTAAAAATGTTTTTTTGAGATTCAGACTGACTTAAGGTGAAAGCGTATTATTTTGACGTGGAAAAATGGCTAGGTGGAAGTTTCGAAATAGTTTATCCTACCGGTCTCACCCCCGTCAGAAGGCGCGGTCCTTGGATTTAGTTAGCAGGCACCGGATGGTGGCTTCGAGTTAAACAACTACGGAGACCGTATGTCGTGGCTGGCAGCTCATTTCACGCTGGCAGCCACTACCTTACAAGCCCCGCCACCCTGGCGACCTCGTACGATGCGCTTCAACTATCGCGAGTATTGCTCTTTCCAACCCCAACCCAGTCAACCCTCCCTCTCAACCCCAAGGAGAAAAAGCTCTTCCGTTCCCTTGACATTGCACGGGGGAATGTGCAGTTTCAACCGTATTACGACATCCGACTCAAGAGTCACGTTTGCTGAGAATCTGGCTCAGTTACGTGTCGACACCCACCTCCTCAAACCCCCGTGCCCCAACCAAATCGTCATAGTCACTAGACGCTCCACAATGAGAAATGCAGTTGTTGGGACTTGTCAGCTTCGACGAACAAGATCTTAATTAAATTCTTGCTTTCATTTTGAAACTTGGTTTAACGAGTAGTTTCATATAATTCGAGTAATATAAGTTAGCGTCTAGTTTGGTTCTAGGACATTTACTCGTATTATATTATAAGTAGTGCCTGGAAACTCGCGTTTCAAAGATAAACGGTCGATTGTGATCCACCCTAGTCGAAAGGTATTCTCAAAGGGTCTTCGAAACTAATTTTTTTTTCATTTTAATTACCTTTCAATTACCTTTCAAACAGTGCCAAAATTGACAATTACTGCCCGGAAACCCGTGTTTTAAGAATAGATGGTCTATTTTCGCATAAGCATGATTGTTAAATCTGTCCATTATTGTGACCCACCCCAATCGAAAGGAATTATTATTATTATTATAATTTTGAACATTTTTCAGTTATCCTTAAGAGATTAAAGGTTTTTTTTTTTGCTTTTAGTCAACTGTTTTTATGTAAAAAATAATCACCTTTTCACTTTTTTTCATGGTATTTTTATTTACTAGGTATTTTAATTTTTGCTGCTCACATTGAAAGAATGAAATAAGTAATAATAATAATTTGTATAAAAAATGTACCCTATAAGCGACAAAAGAGTATATCCTGTGTATCCTATTTTCATTCTAAAGGGGACTTTGAGGCCTAGAGTATGTATATTATTTTTAGCAAATTGATAAAGGGTTTAAAATTCATATGATGTAACTGTTCTTCCTATAAAACCGAAATTTTTTTTTGTAAACGTTTAGTTTGGTTGCAGAACATTTATAAATAGTGGGAAATTACTAGAATTGTGGGGAAGTACATATTTTTATAAGTAGAAAAAAAAATTTTCGGATGGGTAGTAAATCCCGGACTATGAGTGTAGGTCAGGGTATGATTAGCTGGGTTAAGGGAAGCATAGAATGAAGGGTAGATTTTTGCAGGGGTGGACTAAAAGACAGGAGAAGAGCGCAAGGATGTTAGTAGTGCAGGTCAATGTATTGGACAAGCAGTAGTCATGATCAATATATAGTCAGCCAAAACCCTTGAAAGTGATGTGTCGATATCTTGTAATGTTACAGATAATAGATAGCTATTTTCAAAAAAAATGTTTACATTTCAAGCTACATTTTTTATGAGATTTTTGGCTATAGATCTGGTTTTATTTTATGGTGTGGGGAAAATTGTAAGAGGTTGGGGGTTTTCATGACGAGCAAAGAAGGAACGACAGGGTCGAGCGAGTGGAAATAGCTTGTTGCATTCACCCTGGATAAGCTGTCCTGGGGTCCATCTTGTTTACTTTGTAGAATGGCTCAGTCGGCTTAGACGCCAACCTCCGTCTCGTATCCTGTAAATCGTAACCGTCGGTTGCTTGTTCAAGGCTTTAACCAGTCGCCACGACGCTTGTATCTCTTCACGTAGGTTTTACAACCGCCAATGTGTTTCGTTTTAGTGGAATTTGGAAGAAAATATTTGAAAGGTGTTAGTATTCTTTGAATTTACTTGAAACTAAATTTGTCAATTTTATCCACACAGAAATTTTAATATGGATCTGATCGGGACTCAGTCGGGAAGAACTTGGGCCAAATCGGGCCATCTAGACGGGGCTAGACAGGAAATGAAAGTTTCATCCTCATATCTATCCCAGAGGACTGCTTAATTTAACTCCGAAACTCGTTGTAAGACAAAAATACAAAAAAAAATGTTTAGGCATCCTCTCAATACCTTGTTCTCAGATTTTTTACCAAATATTACTACAAAATGGTATGCCCGATGGGGGTCTGGCTTGTATTATACTTGGAACATATTATTTTTGGCAATTTCTGCATGGTAGCATAAAATCAAAACCGCAAATCGCATTATGTAACTTACTAGCAAATTAGTTTCTAACCAATTCATAATTAACTTCGCCGAGCATATTGAATAATTAAAATCCATTATTCATTAGTCTGCTTCGAATAGATGAGTGGATCTAATTAACAGCTGAATTATATAATTCGCACTGCGAAACTTTAGCAGATGCTCTCCATCGTTTCAATTAAGCTAATTCGACTTTCTATTTATAAATTACATTGTTGTAAAATTGTTATTCCAGGAATCGTTAAGAATACACTTGTCAGGTGCAATTCAATGGAAGTTTTACCATCCTTTTCTTTTCTCTTCTTTCCTTTCCTTTCCTTCTCGAAGAAAAAAAAATAATAATAAAGATAACTTTTCTTAAAAAGATAATTAGGGGTAAAAACTCGTTTCAGTCAACGAGGGAGGGGTTTATGGGAGCAGAGGGTGGTTCTAGAGATGGTTACGACGATACGGTTTCGCGTTACGAATTGTAATGGAAGCAGCGAAAGACCCTTAACGTAATGGGCTATGGAGGAGTTGCTTCCGTATCGAATTTCACGGAGTTCATCCACCGTAAAAGTTGCGATTCAAGTGGACCTCTCTAGTTGCGGGTAAAATAACACAGATATGACTCCACAGGACGAGATATAACATATCTAACAGTCTGGCTTTAAAGTTCTCCTCAGAGCTTAAAGATATCGATACCAATCCGAATTCGAATTTATTGCTCTTTATTGTTCAAATCACTGTCCAGCATTCCAGAAAACAATCCACCATTAAAATCGCTCATAAAACTTCAATTTTTTAAACAATCTGTGATTTATATTAAGAAATATTGGTTTTATTACTAAATACAATCAATTTGTCGTCAAATTTATCTTAAATGACTCTAAACTATTGTAATTATAAACTACTACAAAGAATTAAGCTTTTAAGAATATATTTTTTTTAAATCAGTTACCGGGATTCGAACCCTATCCTGCTATGATTGAAAAGTTCTGAACATTCAAATTAACGCTGGAAAAAATGTATTTTTTTCTGGTGGGAATAATTTGTGCTGACATAAAAACGCATTATATGCAAAAAATTCCAATACTCGGATCCACCCCCTATACATAGCATCAAGAAGAACCCCCTCATTTGGCGGATTTTTAAACGCAAATAATTCTTTTTGATGATCCCTAATATAATAGTAAGGACGAGAATGCTTAGTTCCACTCCTCAAAACCACCCCTATAGAAAACACTCACAATCCCCCCACTTACAATTTTTTCTCTTTTTTTTCGATTTTCCTGGTATTCTTTTATTCTGTCAGTACAGCTTGAAAAAATTTCTGTATATAAGCAAGGAATTGTTGAAATATTAGGGTAATAGAGGGTTAATAGAGAGTGTAGGTGGGGAAGTTCGAGTGTCCACTTATTAAATTTGCCCGGAGAAATTCCGAATCCCTTGCGGGTTCGATGGGGCTGGGGTTGAAATATAATGTTCAACTTTAGGACCGCCAAATTCCCTCCTAAATACCCCGCCTAACTGGCTTACGGCATACGCTTGCAGTTGGGCTTTACCTCGGTGCACGTGTACTCAGTCTGACCAATATTACCTAGTAAATATCTCGTAAATAGACGTCCTGCGTGAATGCTTAGTCCCTAGACGTTTCCCTAACTCTCTGTTCAAGGGTTCCGCCTACAAATACCTTTTACGATTTTTCAAATATAATAAATTCATTTTAATGATTAAGAACAGAATTTTATAGCCTAAAGTGAAAAGGAGGACGTTTTCGACATTCATTATCCTGAAAAAAGATCGAAAAAGAATGAGAATGAAATTTGTGCTACGTTTACGATTAACAAAAATTTAAAAAAAAAATGTTTCTACATCATACAAGATCCTTTGAACCAAAAAGCTTTTTGGTGAATATAGGATGAGTTCCAAATGAGCAGGGGGGATTCAAACTTTTTGAGAAGTCTTTTAACATTGAAAAGAATTATTATCAGCAATAAAATTTTAACCCATCGACTTAGGGTAATTTTCGTAAATTTAAAAATTTTAAGCGATGATGTAGTAGGGTCAGTTTCAAATGCGCAGGAGGGGTTTAAACTTTGGTGAGTGGAATTTTGGATCTTGTATTTTGCAGAAAAATTTTATTTTTATTTTTTCGTTTATCGTAAGTTCTTTACGTTTATTTGCCACGAACAATCAATTTTAATTATCAGTGTTTTAATGTGATGCCTGAAAACCTAAAAACCTGAAATATGGTTACAAGAACCACGCCACGTGATTTATATAATATGACCTTAATATTGATTTCCTTCTCAGTTTTAAGTGCTTCATACTGTTTTTTTTTTTGTTGTAATTTAATCTCTTGGAAGGGAAGTCTCGGGATTTAGAACTTAATAAGGAGAGAATTTTCGAGCAGTGCAATTACATCGGATCAGAGTGGAATATTTCATCCAGACGATTGCAGCGCGCGATGCACCGACCCTTGCCGTCGTATTATTAACGGGCAATTTGCTGCGTCTGCTGCTGACTGTATTGTCTCTCAATTCGTCCTCTTTGTAATTCTTGTTCTGTTTCTCTTCATTTCACGTCCTTTGCCTTACTTAAGCTCGGTCCCTGCATTTATAAGCTGTCTTTGACGAAGGTACTAGTCGTTAATGAAACACGGATCGATAGGACTCGGGTGAAGGGAGTAATCAGTGGGAAGATTTTAATGGTTGTTTATTAATGAGAACATGCAACCCGAGTTTAATTAAAAAATAAAATAGAGGATGAGGAAAATGATTATCCCGCTGGTTTATAATTCTTCTGACTCTACAATATTTTCAAATATTTATATTCTGAACAGAGTTGTGTGCTTGACTGTATATGTTAATGTGCAGCGATCGCTTGTGGTTAAGCGTTGACGTCTTAATTTCCGGACGAGCGAAGCTCGACGACACAATCCTACTACTCCAAAGGGGAGTTCTCAAGAATTCATGCGCAGTTACGATTCATACTTCTTTCTTATGCTTCTCTGCCTACTTCTGCCTACTTCTGCCTTCTGGTTCTGCCTTCTGCCCTCGGCCAAGGCAAGAGGCACAGATGTCAATGGAGATGAAAATGAAGATGAAGTTACAGATGAAGAAGTCGAGACCCTATTGCACTTCTCAATCTCGTTTTTCATGCTGACCTTCTCTTTTTGCTTGCAGTTTCAACTTGTATTCTCGCCTTTGCTCCTCTCTTGACTTCGGGCTTAAAGTCCTCTTGATTCTGGAAAAGTAAAGAAATAGGGAGGAAGCAGTCTTTTTTTTCCATTTTACATAAACGCTTCGTTTGTCAATTCGCTCAGGTAAAATTGTATTCTCTTTATTACACAATTTTTCCACAAAGAAAGCAGGCAAAAAGTTGCAAAAAGTTGTGAAAAACGTTAAACAATAAAAACTAACAAAGTAAGCGTCGAGTATGAACTTTCAAAGACAGGAAAAAAGAGAGAGGACAGTAAGTCGAGTCTGTTCAGTCTTTGTGTAAGGTAAACAAAAAACGGTTGGCAGAATGATCGAGTCGAGGAATTTTAGAAGGGCTTGGAAAACTGCAGTGTTCATTCTACTGGCACTGGGCACCGGAAACCATCGTATTCACGTCAATCAAAACCCTTTGCGATTGGGCGAATGAAATTAACGTCATCGTATCCTTTCGTTGGTTCGTTTGGCCGTAAATTGGAAACCAGCTCGGCTTGCAGGCACGCGATTACGCTCGTTTCAGTATCAACGACTCTCTTTCAATACCCCTCTCCAATGTTACGCACCAATGACGGCTAGACATTACAGATATTCGCCAATTAAGGACTAAAACACGCTAACAGAATCCGATAGGCTCATCCTTTGTTAATCCCCTTCATTTATTCTCATATATATTCTCCTTAAAAAAAATTCCATTATATCTCTCTAAATCTCAATTAGTGAAAGTTGATCATTAATTTATTTGGGTGAAACCATAAAAATCATGGTTTTTTGCGTTTATGTCAGCACTTTTTTCTACGAGTGATAATTTTCAAGAAAATCGGATCAATTACCATTTATTTCCCTTTATCATTTTCCTTTACCATTTCCCTTTAAGATTTTCAAAGTTACAACAAGCTAAAAGTTTTTTTTTCGATGCTTATTTATTAGTCAATTGTGATATGAAATCATGTTTGAAAGAAGAATTTTAAATATTGCGAGATTCTTATTAGGTTTAATGTTATGCAGAGGAACAAAATCAAAGTCGGTTGATAAAATCGTGTCACCACCTATCTAGAGTTCAGATCGACTTTATGAAAGACCCCTGAGAAATCTGAGCTCTGCGCCTGACCAACAATACGATCGACTACTACTTCTGGTATTCTGCTGTCACTATCTCTCCTGAGAATGCTTAGAAAATATCAGAGAATTCGTTGTTGGAGTTACTATGACATGAGATCCCTATTCTCCTCATCGAATCCAAACACTATTCATTTTATTTAAGGCTTACTCTGCTCTTTTGAATTGGGAATAACAACTTGTAAACTCTCTATAAATTCTCTTTTTTTTTTGTTGAACTTTCTAGAGGCTTCTGAAAGATTTCATACTTTAAGTTTCTTCGATTTTCATATAATGAGTTGATTCCTGTAAGTGAGTTATATCGAAAGACTATTCAAGACGAGAAAACACCAATTATCAGAGTTAGCAGATTTCGTATCGTTCGTTATCCGATTACGTTTGAAAAGAAGTCCAATTGCGATGGAATTCGATAGACTGAACTCTCTATGATGAAAAGTGGATTAATCTGATATCAGAAAATATCAGTTGCAATCAGTCGCAATCTCCAAGAAAACTTAATTAGCGCAATCAAATCTTACTTACTAGTCTCCTTATTTCTGAGTTGAAAAGTTTTGTCTATATTTATCACCGAAAAAAATCTATTGACAGTATACATATTTATATTTTTGAATTCCTGAAACAAAAAACTCACTGTCTCTGCGACTAGGGCACATGGACTGTCGTCTATCTAACGTATTTTTTTCATTGGTTAATCTTTAATTGCTAATTACTTTAATGAGATTTGAAAATTTGTTAACCATCGGAAAACATCGATAGCTTCGATGGTTCCATACGGATGTTGCAAAACTAGGATATAAACAAAACAAACAGCTGGAACTAGAAGAGGTTTTTTAAATCCTTATAAATTTGAATACTTGATGTAATAAACTAGATGGGGAATTTATTTTCACGTCGCTCGTATCTTGGGTGAAGTTCCTTGCAACTTGGCAGAAGCGTCACCTGTTTCCTGGACCCTTCTGCCGCTGACGGGCCCGTTTATTACATCGCAAGGTTGTACGTTACGTCGAGCACCTTACCATCCTACCTACGCGTGTGACATACATGCAACGCACGCCTTGGAATTATGGCAGAGATTAGTGAGCCCGAGCTAACGGCCTCCTGGATACGAATTACCTTAGTCTCCAGCTCTACCTAATGTTTCGGGGTTGTGACCGATGTTAATGGTTCCCAAGGTTACAGACAGACATACATTAACATACCTCGATATCGACGCGACGTCCGAATTATCTACCTTGCCTTTAGCTGCTCGCAGACAATGGGAAGGAGGAAATTACTCCTCCACATCTATTATTCTTATTCTATTATTCTATTATTTACTTCTTTCTATTTTCCAAGGCAAAGATCATAAAACGAAAAGTCCTTTTTACAGTACTTTGAGATTTCGACCAATCACAGTGCTCCCTCCACTAGCGGCCAAGCTCGCTAGACCTGTGGACTGCTAAACGCTCAACTTCAAACAGTCCTAAAGGCTTTTTTTCCTTTAGACATTAATAAAGATTTTTTTGTTTCTAAACAAAAATGGGTTAATAATCTCTAAATCAAGCTAAGTATAGCAAAGCAATCAAAAGAGAAGTAGTCTTAGTTTTGAAAAACAATATCTGTAATGAAGGCTTCTTTACTTGAATCTATATCCACTTGAATTCTGGCTTGAGGGCATAAAAGCATAGTGGAATAGCTTAGACTTATAGCGTTTGTACTTCGTGATCTATATATATATATAATGTAATTTTACGGATACACTTCAGACTTCGGAGGAAGGGTTTAGAGCAATTCACTAATGAAACTACTAGATTTTTCATCGTGGAAAAACCACAAGCCAAAATACCTTTGAGATCTCGATCCTCAAAATGGCGCTATTCAATTTTCTTCTGTTGTGGCCGCGATGATTCATATTTATTGGACCCTCGTAAAATGGATTTATTGTCCGGCCACCTCCTCCTGGCACTCAACGTCCAGATTCATTGCACATTGTTTATGGTAATTCCCCCGAGATATTTTCCATTCGTGAAATCTCCAATTTCCATATGAAGGTTTGAAAAATATCGACAGGAATCTTTTTAGTCTTAAATTGCTACTACAGATACAAATATCTGTGTATTTTAAATTTGAAAGCGAGCAATGTTAGAACATGTTAAATTCTTATTCATGGCATTCCGTGGGTGATTTTCAACTCAAAACAATCCTAGAACACAAATGTTTAATTCAGGCCTTAATAAAGACACCGGTCCAATATCCACATTCATTTATTGGTTATTGGAAATTCAACTATATCCATTTTTTGGTTGAAAACCAAATATTTAGTTGAAAATTCACTTTTGAAGGTGAAGATTAATTTCAGTTATCACAGGACGAAGTCTTTTATTCACCTATTTTACCTATTCTAGGAATTTTTCTACCTTTTAACCTTTATTCAATTGGCAAAGTTGAATCATTTAAAAAATTATCATTCCTGGCTTCTTCAACATTTTTCAAACTCTCTTGAATTTTTTTGGAATCCCTTCAAAGTCTTTTAAATCATTTTAAGTCTCTTTAAACTCTTTAAAATATTCTAAAGCGCTGTAAATACTTTAAAGTCTCTTTGAAATCTCTTAAAATTCTTTAAAATTTCAAGTCCTTAAAATTCCTTATAAAATCACTTGCAATCTCTGGAAAAACTTGAACATTTTTTTTAATCAATTAAAATTTCTTAGAATCTTTTTAAATCTCTTATAATTATTTTTTTATTTCTTTATAATTCTTTTTAATTCTTTTGAATTCCTTTCAATTTTGCAAAAATTGAAATATTTAGTTTTAAATTCATTTTTTATTGAAAAGAATCCCATTTTTGGAATATTTTGGAATTTTTCTGGGAATTTGTAAAACTAATTTACATAAAAACCACAAGAGCAGCGAGTTTTTTTTTTGTTTTTAAAAAAAGTTACCCTTTGAGCTTAAAAAAATTACCCTATATGGCTTTATGGGAACGAAAATGTATCCTATGAACCCTTTTTTTTAACATAGAGATTGTGAGGCCTGTTAATTATTTTCATGGAGAATAACAAGCTTTAAAACTTATATATAAAAGAAGATAGGCTTAAAATTTTTATGTTGCAATAATAAAATATACTTTTCACTTTTAAGAAACTCTTGCATGAAATAAATCTTCCTTGTTTACAAGGTATTCTAATCTGGAAACAAATAGACCTTATCGCAAGCGAGATCGACGGAAAAAGTGGGATTTACCGAGTCCCAGTAATGCGAAGCTTTCTTTTCCTCGCGATATTATCCCGCGAGACGAAACCATCTTTTACGCGCGTGGAATACCAATGACGCCACTGAAGGGATAAAAATTGTATTGAGATGCATCCTGTCCAAGAAACAAATAAAAAATAGATTATGCCAGAAATTTGTTTTCATATAAGTTAAAACTGTAGTACTATATCGAAAAATTGATTCTGATATAGGGTCATTTTTTTCCCCTTTCACGTAGAGGACATTCCAGTGCGATACCATATATAGTAAATTGTCGTCCCACATTGAGAAAATCGTGGAACTCATATCAGAGAATCGTGGGAGCGTTAATAACATTATTGAAATTCGATCACCCATTCTCTTTTCCGATGAATTTATAAAGATCCTTCAGAATTAATTACTGCGTCTCATAGCGCCGTTGAAGTAGGTTGAAACCACGGGTGCTTTTCCGCTCGGGTCTTCTGTTCTCATTATTTTTCTCCTTTGTCCCCTTCGGTTCCTAAAGCTTGGCGCTACCCTTCCTTCCTCCCCATCTCGTTTTCCAACTTACCATAGCGCTCAATACAATCTGTGTATGGGAGGCTTGGAAAAGCGATACATAATTCTCACCGCAAACGGCAGCGTTTCTCGCACCGCGTGCTGTATGAATATAATCCGTACTCCAATTAGTGATAATTACGTCGTGAATTAGAAATTCTAGTAGCTCTACTGCTTCCAGAAGAAACAGAAAGAACAAGATTCTAAAACAAAAATCTCTTTCCAAAGGGAGTTAAACTTTGTGGTCGAATTCTGTTTCAGAACCATTTTAGAATTTGAGCAGATTATAGTTTTTGAATTTCAGCTAGAACCTTGGTTCGGATGCAATGACACAATATAGTGGAACTAAATTATCAGTGTATGTAATTGCGATTTGATCAGTGATTAAGCAATGTAAGCTGCAGCGGGGTGAGTTTATGGACCTCCTTTGACCGTTGAAGCAATCTAATTTTCGTGATTGGGTCGAGAACAAAGCTGATACCTCGAAGGAAGCAAGCTGGACTTGAATCGATATTGACGATATTGTGGGAACGTTTGAGCTTCCGGCGGAAGTTTCGATCTGATTCTTCCTTTTTTCTGATCCATGTATCCAACGCCCTGGAATCAGGTCGCAAAAGCGATTGGTCGAAAGGGTTGGGGACAGTTGGATGATAAAACTGAGATTACTGTCTCGAGCCAATTCCAGGAATACTCCGTCTAACCGAGAGACGTCTTTAGAACGACCGTATTTGATCTCCATTTACAAAAAGAGTATCCCACCAGGCCTTACAGACTAGTGCCTGTATCCCATTTTTTCAATATTTAGTCCCTAAAGAAATTTCAAAAGAAATTTGTTACCTTTTCACCTTTGGTCGATTGGTAAAAAAACCACAACGGCAACAGACTTTTTTATTTTTGCTCTTCACATTGCGAAATCTATATATTTGTTATATAAAGCAGGGTACCTACCCTGCGAGCTTAAAAGAAGTACCATATGAGCAACAAAAGAGCATCCTATATACAACCTACTTTTTTTCTCATAGGGATTGTGAGGCCTGATATCCCTTAAATATTTCTAAAATTCTTCGAGAAGCTTACTCTTATCAGCTACATCATAAATGCAATTCCAATTTCTTGAACATTGATCAAAATTCCTGGAATGTTGATCACGAGACGTCCATACTTTTCTCAGAGAATACGACGTGTCTTGGAATTTCTTGCTGAAGATAAGGAATCGGGTGAGAAGGCGCCTCGGGAGACGTCGATGGAGATATCATCAAAGCGAATCGTCGATCGTGTTCGTAAATTCGGTGTCCGTCCGATACGTGCGACCACCCGGAGGCACCGATTCTCCCTCTCGCTTCCGGTCGAATGGTCTTCGTCCCACTTCCGGAACCACTGCGTCCGGATCCTCCGATATTGCCAACACAGAAGTTTTCCCGCTGTCTCAAATCCCAAAGAAAGGGAGATATCGCTGAATCGGTGAATTACGATCCCACCGCTAGACTCAACTCCAGCTTGCTCTTCCACACTGATATTTGTTTCCACCGGATCTCCCGATACCGGAGGGATGAATTCCTCAGATTATTAAAATTTCGAATCGCCCTTCAAATACTTCCAGAGACTGATAAGAATCACCTTAGGAGATACTATTCCACAAATATATTTATTACCTCATTTAGATTTGTGGTCTAACAGAACAAGAAAAATATTTGAAACGAAAGCGCTCAGAGAGCACTTTTCCCACTCCGCAGACGTTCTCATCCAGTTTTAGAACTCCACCAATCCCGATTCTCTCCCCACTTTTTACACCAGAGCACCACGATTAATACTTTAAAGTCTCTTCTAAAACACAAACGGTGAGCTCATCTTATTAAATCACTTCAAGAGACTTTTCTTCTCAGGTTTTTACCTAAAGTAACATCGGAATCATTTCTCTTTTATAACTCAAGAAAATAAACATCTTTAATCGATTAAAAACAAATTATTGAACCAGTCCCTTGATTTCCCATGGCAGTGAAGTACAAGATTGTTCTCGATTTTGTAGCGGAGGAAAAAATCCAATTTTCCATCGTCTCTCGAGTTGGGCAGCGTGGAAGAAATCGGTTGGGCTGAAAAGAGGCTATGTATAGTCCTTTTGGCACGAAAAGTCGACCCGGAGGATGGAAACGGTTCGAAACCCGGCGGGCATGTCCGGCTAGATTTCCCCGCGGACTCTAATCACGCATCGGCCAGGTATTAGCCGCAGACCCGCGGGATAAGTGTGTACGTATACAACCAACGATCGGCCAACGGCGATATGTCTCCATGTTCGACACGGCAGCATTGCTGTTTCGAGTGCGGTACACGCTCACTCATGTCGGACCGTCCTGGAAACCGCATCCCTTACCGAAAACCGGAAACTTTCCCGATACGGCAAAACGATCTCTCGGTCTCTCTACCCTCCTCGCTGTTCATTCCCCTAACTATTATTGGCCTATTATCTACCATTTTCGAGATAATAAAAGAGATATTCAATAAAAAATTATGTTGTTCTTCTGAAAAGTTCCTAGACTAACATAGTAAAACACATTTTTTTAGTATATTTGTCATCGTTTTCATTAATTTGTGACACGGTGCATGGTCTTGATGAAACACCACTTTTTTACTTCTTCAAATGGGGTTGTTCTTTGTGATTTCATCCTTTAAACGCTCCTTTAACGCTGAGTAATAATCGCTCTTGATGGTCTGGCCATTTTGAAGGTAATCGATGAATACCATGTACATCCGACTGTTGCGTCTTTACACGCTTTGGATTCAATTCATCGCGGACAGTCCACTCGGCTAACTGTCGATTGGACTCTGGAGTGTAGTGATGAAGCCATGTTTCATCCGTTGTCACATATCTTCTGAAAAATTCGTCTTTATTACGGTTGAATATCGCTAAACATTGCTCCAAATCATCAACACATTGATGCTTGTGATCGATTGCAACCAATTTGCACACAGCTTTCGCATGTCCAAATATTCATGCACGATATATCCAACACTTTCCTTTGACATCTTTAGAGACTCAGCTATCTTGATGAGACTTGAGCACTTTACGAACATTCAACATTATTTTGTGGAGTTTTTTGATGTTTTCGTTGGTAACAGTCTCTTTTAAATTCAGCAAACCACTTCTCAACGGTTGATTTCGCTGGTACAGAGTCCGAATAATCTTTATCAAGCCAAGCTTTGGCTTCAGCAGTATTTTTTTTCACCGAAAAGCAATGTTTCATTAACTCACGAAATTCTTTTTTATCCATTTTTTTCACAATAACAAAAGTTACTTCACTCACAATGCTATATCTCACGAACCAGCTGTCCGAAAGCTGTCAAATTTATACACGTATCGTTTGAAGAGTGGTAATGACTAAAAATCATATGGACTTAATTCTAGTAACGCCATCAATGTGTAAGCCTAAGAACTTTTCAGCCTATCTGTTATCCCCTAAAAATAGTTAACCAGAAAGCGAAAGTAGTTAGATTCGGTTCTGAATTCAATCATTCACGATTATGATTCGCCTGATTGAACTGGAGTTGAATTAAAGATTTGAGTTATTTACAATTTTTATAATATGAAAATCAAACTATTCCTGTGTTCTTCCCAGTTGCAGGTGTTACAGACAATCTTCTCCCTATTCCCCCATTTTTCTGGATTCCTCTTTTTTTCCCTGAGGAATTGTTTTTGTCTCATGGCTCTGAATCGCATAGAGATGTTGCTTTTGTTGTTGCCAACGAGCATTTGGCAAATGGCCTAAGTCGTTTGTTTCATTGTGACTTATGAAGAGATGTATATTAAGAATATGTCACTCACATAACTAAAAAACATAGGAATGTTTGTTAAAATTAATTGTTTCATTGTCACTTATTGTTAGCTCGCTTGTAAGTGATCGGTATAAAAAATAATTTTTATCAGTAGGCGGATTTGGGACAAATTTCTCAATTTGTAAGTGTACGTCGCACTTCTTTTTCTTTAAGCCGCGAAGAAATTTATTTTCCAGAATTGACTCGACTTGAACTCTAATTTATAATGGAAATTACTTTTCAATTTCAATTGTTTAATTAAAAATTAAATTTTTTTCAGGCTGCTGCTTCGTTACGTTTTACACAAGAAAAGCAGCTCTGGCTGCCCAAAACGCTCTGCACAATATCATGACCTTCAAAGGGGTGAGTGGGAATGTAAATCGAATTTTTTTACTTATATTATTACTTAGTAATTAGTATAATTATTAATTTTTTTAATTTATATATTTTTTCTATTATAGGGTGCACTTTCTTAAACAAAAAATGCGTATTTCGATAAGATATAATTCTTTTGTTTGAACCATTTTTTTACGCTGTATATTTACTGAGCTCAATGGAAAAAAAACATGATTTTTATGGTTTTTTGTGGTTTTCTTAATGGTTTTACCATGAAAATCAAATTTCCGCCAATTTTTACTATCATATTTGTAATCAGATAGATTAAAATAGATCAATAACTAAAAAAAATGGTTCAAACAGAAATTTGAATTTTCTCTTAGTAAAATGATAATTGTGATAATATAGTTCTGAGCCTTAGATTCTCGCACACATTATTGCGTCGATTAACGGCTCTAGTAATTACCAAGGGGTTTTCTCTCCTTGCTGTCGGCATCGTTAGTATTCTGTCGATTGCACTGTGCCGAAAGGTATCGTTCAAGGCACGCTTCTACGATAATTGCAGTTCCCTCTGAACTTTCGATGTAATTACGAGACATCATTACCAACATTTATCCACTCCCCAAACCCCAGTGGTGCACATGCGACCTAAGATCTAAGATTTTTTATTTTTTTTTTTTAAATATGGCGTATTCTATCAATCTTGTACATATTTTATTTTGGAAATTAATTTCTTTTTACAATTCTGATTTTTTTAAAAAGATTTGTCTATAAATTTGATACGTGTTTTAATATATTTGATTACTTTTTAATAAACATTGAAGACAATTTCTTAACTTAATTTTGCAATAATTTTTTATTTGTTAAAGTAGGAAGCAATGCTTTTCAACAAGAATAGCCTATATTTTGTTTTTTATTGTATTTTATCTTGAAGTTAAATTTTTTCAGGATTGAGAAGCAGGATTCTCTAACTAATCCATTGAGTTCTGTCGCAAAGCTAGGAGCTTTAAGGAACATCCGCATGACAACGCCACTGTCTTAAGCTCTGGTTATTTATCGCTGCACAAATTACTCGCCACGAAACTGCAGTTAGAATCCGACAGAGTTCCTAGATAAAAAGTTATTCTACCTTGTGCAATTTGGAAAATGATCCAATGAAAACAATTTTAAAGAAACTCATCTTTATTATTTTTTATTTTCAATTTTTGAGTATTCTCTTTTTTACTATCGTTCTCTAAAAGTAATTAATTTTTTTCTTCTTTGTATAAAAGAAACATCAGTGTTTTAGCTGAGCTCCTTAATGTCCCCTATTTTCAAGATTTATTCTATAAAGTACCCTTTTTCATACAAAAGTGTAACATTTTCTTTATATTTACACCAAATCGACAGATTACAGGCTTCACAATTCTATATTTTCCCATTTTTTCAAGAAAATTTCCATTCTCCCTATTTATTTCGTTGGAAATTCAACTATATCCATCTTTTTGAAATTTAAAAAAAAATCCTCAAAATCTTTTAGGAAATCTTAATATTTTTGAAATCCTATACAATCTTTTGGAATACCTTTAAATTCCCAAAAATCACTGGCAAAACTTTTGCGGATAATTTTAATAATAGAAAATTGAATTGAATTGAATTGAATTGAATACCTTTTGAATTACTTTGAATTTTTTTTGCGAAAATTCAAATATTTGGTTTAAAATCCATTTTTTGATTGAAAAGAATCCTATTTTTAGTATATTTTGTGATTATTCTGTGTATTTGTAAAACTAATTTACATAAAAACCACAACGGCAACAGGCTTTTTTCTTTTTACTCCTCACATTACGAAAACTATATCTAATATTTATAAATAAGGTACCCCCTATTTTATTTCTCATAGGCAATGTGAGTGCTGAAACATCTATTGATTAGCTGATCGGGTTGCACGTTTCATTTCGAGTCTGGCCCCGTCTAGATAGACCGATTTGACCCAAGTTCTGCTCGACTGGGCCCCGACCAGATCCATAAGAATGTTTCTTCACCACTTATTGAATAATAGGCATGCCTATTCTCCTTTTACAAATTTTGGAATTGACACCTAAAATGAAAAATGCCGAGTTTTGGTTTTCCGTTAAATGCGGAGGATTAATGTAGTTGGTGACACGAGTAGAGACTCTCGTGGATCAAAAAAGTGCAGTCATCGTTAATACGAATCACGAATCACGGGCACGGCTCGTCGGCTGACGATCCACTCTATCGTTTGGACCCTCGACCATTAACTCCGGACTTTAATGACGTCCATTATTTTTTGTAGCGTCCGCATTGAGCCGGCAAAAGGGAAAAGGGAGGTTCGTTAGCCAGGAAAAACGAATGGTGTCATATGTGAGATTGAGACCCCGATTATCCACATTCGAGTGAGACGTCATTTCAATAATGCATCATAAAAGAATCATCTCTAATATATAATTAACATATAAGTTTCAAAAGTCCTGAAAGAAATGAAAAAAATATTTTAGATAGAATTTTGCAAAAATAGGAGAAGGGGTGAGGTTTCTAAAAGACAAAGAACATTATTTAAAACGTACATAGATTTGGGTCAGGCATTTGGTTTCACCGATCCATCAACGCACCGATGTCCTCACTTCGAATTCGTTGAATGATTTATTTTCGGTTCCTCAATCCTTAGGTGCTTGCGAACCTAATATAAGAAGGTTACGTGAACAAAAGTAAAATCCATTCGCCACTCTCCTTCTAAAATGACAATACAATTAGAAATTCAGATTTATTTATTTATTTATTTATCTATGTTGACTTAAATGAATTTTTTATTTTTTGAAAAATAATTGGAAATTATAAAAGGTCACACAATAATCAAATACAAAAAGCAGGAATAATGGAAAGCAGAAACAATGTCTCGGACTTCTGTCCGATTTGAAATTCAAATCCCAGCCATGGCTCTTCTTTTGAATTAACATTCAGTCCCTCCATCCATTACTTCGAGTGATTTCATTTCGTATTTCGTATAATATAATGAATCGTATTTACGGACAGAGTGTTTAACAATTTATGCATCATTAATTATGTATTTAGGTCTTGTTTTTATTTCAGTATTATCATTTTGTAATTATTGCTACATATACATATATACAATGTATATATATATATATATATATATATACTGCAATGATGAATTGTTACAAGATTAGAGTGTACTGATTTGGAAATTGGAAATGGAGATTATTCCTCGTGATTACGAAATTCACATCTGAGGAATATTCTCATGGCTGAGACGCCAATAAATTGAGTGTTTGATCTTGTGAGAATGTAATTTTGGTTCGACAGTGCGTCTTGGAAATTTCTACAATCCAGTTAAGATACTATACCCACCCTGATGGGAGAACAAGAAGGGACGTGTCAAACGAAATTGGAATGTACTAAGATTCCTTTCGATGAGTAATCCTAACTCATTTTCACTTATAATCAGACCTTTGGAATTTAGAGCCTATCTTTCAATTTCACGAGTTCTTCTTACTACTCAGTAATGCAATATCAAAAATGTCGATATTCTGACTTCGACATTCGATATTGATGTCCGATTATCGATACCAACTATAGCAATATCAAATATTTTATGATTTAATTTAAATTTTATATTTTACACTTACGCTGGTTTTGATTGAACAAAAAAGTTAATTATATCAATAATAATTTATACCAATTAAATTAAATGTTTTAAAAAATTACTTTTACTTATTTTTGGCTGTTCATTAAAAAATCTTAGTCGCAAGAGTTATCAGAAAAATATTTTTTTAAATTAATAAAATATCCATATTTTCACGTCGATATATCGTTAATAAGGATGTATTAGATATCGAAAATATCGATATCTTCATTTCGATATTGCACTACTACTTCGAATATTATCTACATAAAATATTAAGTACTCGTATACTCCTATTAATTTCTCCCTACTCTATAAACCCGTGGAATGGGGAAAGTTTTTGGAAGAAAAGGAGGCGAAATTTGTGGAGTTGAAAGAGGAAAGGGTCGATCCAATACGCTAAAGGGTGTTCGCAACAAAGCGTAATATTATTAAAGCACAGTGAGACGAGAGGAATTCGAGTAACGTATTTGCCACAGCGAAAAATAAAACGAAAATTCGATGGATGCTGACAAAGAGAGATGAAAAAAGCGAAAAAGGTACGAATTGAACAGAGAGATAAACAGAGGATGAAAGGGAGCTCTAGAGCACCAAAGAGCAAAAATATGAGGGGCTTAAAATATGTCTGCCTCGTCACTAGCACACGGAAAAAAGTTTGCTTGAATCACACAAACAGTTATTTGATATAGAGAGTCAACGGAAAAATGTCTTTGAATTGACGGAAATCAATAAGGACCCATCATTATACATATATTACATGTTTTTGATCAATTGAATTAAAACCTAGCTCATCTTATTCTCCTTGAAATTTAAAGAAAAAAAGTTCTTGGAATAAATTTAATTGGATGAGTACTTCACATTAAAGAACGATTTAAAATTAACGACTTGTGAAGTGGGGGGGAGTATACAAATTGACGGAGCGCGGTGAATGGGCGGAGTATATTGACAAAGAGAGGTGGGGAGACTCGATCGTAGGACGGAGAAGTAGCTTGCTCAACTCTCCTCATAACTTAAAATCGTTCTATCTCAGAAACTACTATTCCTATAACAATTTTCTGCAGAGGTTTTCGATCCAGCTTTTCATCTCGCATCCATACATGTCTAAATATTTTGGATCCACCTTCTTCTGCCTTCTTGAGCATCAAATAACGAAAATTTCAACTCACATTTTCCGATTGTTGAAATTTCTCGGATACAATTGAAACGTCGATACAGAATCGATACTCGTTTGAGTCGATATAGGAAAATGCAGGTGAAATTGTGGCGTGGCGTTTCTCATAGGATAAATCTGCTGTCGAGGACCTTGGCGTACTCGAGTCATTTCTCTGAACTAACGCAGACCTCTCGACTCGATGCCACTCGTGGAAACGAAATCCGATACCAGAGAAGCTAAACTCCTTCAAATGCACGAGCTCCGTAAGCTTTCCACCTCCCCCCAATTCCCTTCTCCCGAACCACCCTAACCACATTTCACTCAGCAGCTTATCCAGTCAACCCTTTCAATGCGAAAACGTCGTTTCGAGATTCAATCTTTTTTTCATTCAAAAGTGTTTCACTCACTACCATGCACCCCCCCCCCCCCCTTCTCTAACTCAAGTCTCTCGCGGTCTTTCGCTGATCCATTAAGCTAGCACTTCCACAAACGTATTTCAAAATTCCAAATACGTCATAATTTTGCCTTTTTTGGAGCTTCTTTTGGGCATCAATAAAAATGTTTAGGCTCCTTTAATTTTTAACAAAAACCAATTTTGCTTACTGTAAGCTAGCACCATCAACCGATTTTTGGAGAATTGAATTTTGTGGAATTCAAGAGCTCAAAAAAGGACCAAAAATACTGTGTCCTTCAAATTTCGAAAAATATAATATTTGTAATGGAGATTGATTTTGGAAGTTAAGGGTTGCTTTTGGAGATTCGGTTTTTACGGAATTCAGGAGTCCAAAAAAACCTAAAATTATGACGTATTCGGAATTTTAAAATTCGTTTGTAAAGGTACTAGCTTAATGGACCTGTCTTTGGCAGTTCATCCACGATTCTGAGGCGAAATCCGCCAATCAGCGGGTCTCTCAGGGTTCTGGACGGTTTTCATTTTGGAAGACGTTGTCTGGGCTTCGGGAAAAAAAACAGGTAACTCTCTATACCAACGAGACGGATTGGAATTCTTCAAGAATCGTTACAAAAAGGTCAGAAAGGTTGTTGAGATTTTTCCCTGAGGATTGGGTTGAAGGGGAGGAGGGGGGGGTATCCACTATACATAGACTATTTACTTTCCGTGACGTTCTTTTCGTTGGAGAAAACTTGAATCTAAGTTGACTTCACTTCTGAGAAAAAAATATTATTAAAACATTCAGAAATTTGAGGGGTTGTCTGAGGGCTGGATGATGACATTTGAGAGATGAAGGGTGCTTGAATCTTGTAGACCGTATGTTCCTGCATAGAGTTTACGTTTAAAATAATTGTATTTTTCTCGAGCTTTTAATACATCAATTTTTTAATATTTGGGCTTTCAAAATGATTCCGTTTTTTAATGTGGACGTCGAAAAATCTACGCCAAACATCAGTTTTTCTATTTTAGATTGAATGCGCTAATTTAATCTTTTCAATTAAAAAAATGGATTTTACATTAAATATTTCAATTTTTGCAGAATTCAAAAGAATCCTAAAGAAATCAAAAGATTTTTCAAATTTTGGTATTATAAAGAAGAGTTTATAAAGGATTCAAGACAATTTCATATTAACATTAATTTAAAGCATTTTAAACGATTTTAAAAGATTTCTTTTGCAATTAACAAGATTTCAAGATCCTGTGAATGATTCTAAAGAATTTCAAGGGAATTGGTTGAATAAGTCTCTAAGAAATTATAAAACTTTCCAAGTGATTTAAAAAAATTACTAGGAATTTGAAACGGTTTAAAAGAATTCAATAGATTTTTTAAAATTACAAGTACCCAATAAAAATATTTCCAGCTTTAAAAGATTGAATTTCCGATTATTTTAATTATCCGCAAAAATGTTGTCAAACCGGAAATGACCCGAAATTATCCTATAATACTTATGTCAATAATATTTCAGGTGATTCATCTTTACCAATTTAACAATGGTGAAAAAGTTAACAAATTCCCAGAATTTGTATTTAAAGAGATTTCCAGTGATTTTGAGGAATTTAAAGGTATTTCAAGAGATTGAATAAGATTTCATATAGATATTAAGATTTCCTAAAGGATTTTGAGGAATTTTAAAAAAATTTTCAATATTTTCAAAAAGATAGATCGCGACCTGACTGATAATAGGGAACATAGAAATTTCTACACGGATAGTGGGAAGAAACTCTTACAATTCGTTTTTTTGTTGTTTTTATTCACTTTAGAAAATTGTAAAAATTAAGAAATGAAAAGCACTAATGAATAGACAATATCTCTCTTTGGTGAAGTAAAAAAAAAATAAATACAACTTCAGAATTCGTCCTTCAACAGTAGTCTAGGTTATCGTGGTCGACTAAAGTATGAAGGGAAGGGAGAAGGAGGTAAATTGCGTTCCATTTCTCACTAACTTTTTCAATTTATCGCAACTCGAACAACTAATTACAACGGAATGACTTTTGCAGCTCTCTAGGTCGACACAATTGCAACACGAGCTCTATTTTTCCCGCCAAGATATTCCATCTATCACTAATTGACTGTAATTAATTGTCAATATTTTATTTAGAAACTGATTTTTCACCTTTGGCAACTTTCTTCTTTAAAAATATTTTTAGAACAAATTATTACAATAAACTTACTAATATATGATTAAAAATCACATTATTAGGCTGAACTATCAGACGTCTAATCTGACGAAAATTAATTTTTTTTTTTCATTTATTAACTGATAAATATAATGGAAAGAAAGTAAATAAACAATTTTTAGAATATGCAAATGCGCATTAAGTGATAAAAAGACTGCAACCCTTCATAACAACAGATTTTATTAAAACCTATCGTTTTATTATTAAATGTGTCATTTGTGACCCATCCCAAACGAAAGGTATTCATATTCATTATTGTTAGCAACTAATTTTATTTTATTTCAATTACCTTTCAAATATAGCCAAAATTGGCAATTATTACCCGAAAACTTGGGTTTTAAATACCGTCATTTAAGAATTGACAATTTTGGGAATGTTTGTAAGGTAATTAAAATAAAATAAATTTCTAACACCCTTTGATAATACCTTTCGACTAGGGTTGGTCACAATAGACACATTTAAAAAAAAATGATTGTATTTATCAGTTAAGAAATAACATTTTTTTAAATTTTCGTCAGATTATACATCTGATACTTCAGCCCAATAATCACATTGCGTAATTTACTTCCTGTAGGACAATTTTAAACACTCTATTATGCACAGAACCTTTTGACACTCGGTCGACTTATTTCTTGTCACCCTCGACATTTCCACGAACAACGAGTCGTAAATCAAGAACTCCTCTCTTGGATTCTTTGATCTACTTTAATTCAGCCAAGTCGAGTGGATTTCTCACCCGAATCATTTGGCTCTTGTACAAGAAATTGGAGTTGGGTTGAAATTTCTTGTTAATGTTGAAAGAATCCTTTAAAAGAAATTCTGAGCATATCAAGAGAAGTGTATAAAATTGTTTCGAAGTATTTTAATAATTCTATTTCAGCATTTTTGCCAAAAAAATATACCTATATCTGTAATGGATAGTTACGCACCAAACTCATCTATTCTCGTAATTCGATAAATTCGATGAATTGAAATCTCCTATATGAAAGAAATTCTTTAAAGGAATTTTGCAAAGTGATTTCGGCAATATTTTTGAGCATCGAGAAAAATCCCTTTTCCATCCAGCGCTCGTAAATTTTCCGCACATTATCGAAAATGTATCTGCGTTTTTGCGACGAAGCTCGAAAGTACCTCAGCTCAGCAGCTTGAGAGTCAAGATCAAAATTTCGCAGCAGAATTATGAACGTCACACCTGTTCTGGTCTCTTGTGTAGGATGAGTAGAAAAAAGCACTGAAAAAAATAGTTTAATATAAAAAGGAAAGAAAGATTAGTTAATAAAATACCAATCAGCAGAGTTAACACTATTCTCATTTTTTCAGAATGAAAATCTCGATCGAAAATCTTCTTAGACTTGTGTAGACGACTCTCCGCGTTACGCTCCCTCTTCTCTTTCTTTCTATGCTCCGCCCATTCTCCGGCCTCTGCCAATTGTTACACTCCCCCACACCTGTAATCGTTTAATTAGAAAGCATTCTCTGAGGCAAACGCCTTATCCGATGAAATTTCTTCTAAGAGATTTTTTCTTGAAATTTCATGGAGAACAAGGCGAAATAACTTTCAATTCACTTTATTAAAAATTATAGACAATGCAATACTTTTTTTAGTGTAGTTGGTAGTATTGTATATTTTAATCTTCATTAAACGCTTTATTATACATTTCTGATTACACAAAGGATATACCCTTTCTTTGAGTTTCTACACGTTCAGCTTTTGAATTTTTGAAACCGAAGAAAAACGGATGTGAAGAATCTCCAGCTATAGAGATCTCCTTTTTGCGGATTGCTCTTTACGATATCGGGTATCTGAAAAATACTTGGCTATAAAACGCAAACGCGAAGACGGTGGTGACTCGATCCGTAGCAAAAATCGTGGTGGTTGAGTATTTCGTTGACATTCGAGGTAAAAAGTGGAAAGTCGCGGGTCATCAGGAGGATGACCCGGTACTTTCAAGGAACAGGCGGAGGGCGTGTTGCCAACTGCAGTTTCGCAGCATTTTTCAAATCGATCCCCATTTCCCTGAGAAACGAGCACCCGATGCCGACACCGCCTAGAGTGCGCTACACTAACCGGAAATGGATCGCCATTCACGATTGAACGCCCTTCAAGAAAAAAGAAATTGCGGAATTGACATCTGATTTTTTTTATTTATATCCAAACTGATTTAATTTAAAAGCAATATTTATCCCAACTTTAAAATAATTGTAATTATATTCTATTAGTAAATTTAGGTTCATATTAAATATTTTTAAATTAGATTTTCCAGGTAAATTTGGTGTGACTGAAAAGGAAAGTACGAACAAAATCGATCAGTCGCTTTCGTCTACTGCGAATCCAACATTACTCCACGACAAAACCCCATGCCACTTCCGTCTACTCGCGTACGTGACCGACAAATCTCATCCCCCCTTCCGGACGAATAAAAAAAATCTATGCAGATTTTTCACGCGACCCCTCTATCCACTTTGAGGGTGGAGGCGGGTCGGATTTTCCCCCTTTCTACTTTTTCACCATCACGTCGTCGCGTCTCTACGTGAAATGAATCCGTAACATACAGATACGAAAGACGCACATGAGCGTTAAAAATAAAAAAAAGTCAATGTTAACAACAGTCGCTGTTACAGTTTCCAAGATTGCATTAGGCATATTCATTTTTATTTAGAAACGTTAATTCCGAAAAAAGAAAGTATTTCATAGATCGTAAATTCTTTTTAGAAGATTGCAATTTAAATTATAGACTAAAGGACACTAACTTTTATAGTGGTATAGTGGTGGGGATTACCTGAGCGTGGCGAATCGAGTGGTGTGGAAACTGGGCGTAGCGAAAATAGTGACAAGAATGCGCTGGGCGTGGTGGTAAGTGGAAGAAGTAATTATAGTGAGGGGACTCGGGGCGGAGACTAAGAAAAAGTAGGGGTAACATTCAAGGCTTTAACGTTTCCGATTTAAATTTAAAGCCTCTCATTTACTATCACCTTATTTTTAATTAATATTTAAACGGTATTCGCGCCATTCCATGTGTACATGGATTACAACTTAAATTACAGACTATAGGACACTAAATTTTAAGTATCGCCTGGGCGTGTCCAATTCAGTGGAATGGAAATTGGGCGGAGCGAAAAAAGTGAACAGAGTGCGCTGGGCGTGATAGATCCGATAAAGGGGAAACTGGAAGGAGTAATTATAGTGAGGGGACTCTGGACGGTGCCAAAGAAAAATGAGGGGTGATACTCAAGGGTTTAACGCTCCCGATTTGAATTTAAAGTCTATCCTTCAGTATCACCTTATTTTAAATTGATATTCAGATTGTATTCACGCCATCCAAGGTGTAGAACGAAATCGGAATTTCTCAATCTTTCCCTCGACCTCACTCAAGAAATGGAAAACAATAAATAGTACGAGTTCCGCATAAGAGAAGCTGCAGGGAAGCGATATATCCGGAAATTGAAAGTTTTCCGGCCGAGTGACCAGATTTGTCAGAAGCTAGTTTCACCCTATTCTCCCCATTTCTCTCTCGCCCAGTTGGAAATAGTGTCTGCACGACTGTTTTTATTCCCCACAAAGGGACAAAGTCGAAAAAACCAGAACACCAAACCTTTTATTTTCAATGAAATTGGATTTTAATCTAATAATTACAATATAATAGTTCTACTTTTTCTTTTGTTCTGATTTTCGTCGTTTATGTTACTATTTATTGAGTTGCAGGCCTTACAGACAGACACCCCACTTTACCCTTTTTTTTAAGGATTCCTCTTTTTCCCCCTGTTTTTAATAAAACTCTCATTTTCCCCATTTATTTCGTTGGAGATTCACCTATATCCATTTTTTTGGTTGAAAACCAAATATTTAGTTAAATATTAATTAATTTCAGTCATTAATTTCTTGTCTTGTATTCACCTTTTTTTCACCTATTCCACCTATTCTAGGAATTTGTCACCTTCTCACATTTGGTTAATTGGTAAAGTTTAATCATCTGAAAAATTATTGATATTAGTATATTGTAGAGTGAATCCGAATCATTTCCGGTTTAATCAAACTTTTTCAGAACATTAAAATAATAGAAAAATTCATAATCTTTTAAAACTGAAAATAGTTTTATTTGATACTTGCAATTTTTAAAAATCTTTTGAATTCTTTTGAAATACCTTAAAAAAACCTTTGATTAAATTGGCCTTTGCTTGTTTAAAAAATCTGTTGATTTCTTTAGATTTCCTTTAAATTCTTTTGAATTCTTTTAAATTTTACAAAAATTGAAATATTTATTTTAAAATCCATTTAGGATATTTTTGGGATTATTCTGTGTATATTTGTAAAACTAAT
Source organism: Synergus laeviventris (assembly GCA_032275145.1). Taxonomy (NCBI): domain Eukaryota; kingdom Metazoa; phylum Arthropoda; class Insecta; order Hymenoptera; family Cynipidae; genus Synergus; species Synergus laeviventris. The sequence goes on from JAUESI010000001.1 coordinate 931,823, forward strand.
TTACTTGAAAACCACAACGATAACAAATTTTTTTCTTTTTGCTCCATATTACAAAAACTTTCTAATTTTTATTTTAAAAAAAGTTACTGTTTAAACTTAAAAAAAAAGTACCCTATTAGCGACAAAAAAGTATCCTGTATACCCTACTTTTTTCTCATAGGGACTGTGATATGCCTGGAGTTGGTGAAATTGGTCATTGTTAATGGAATTTTCTTCATTTTGTGAAGTGTTTGGATTCGTTCAATTTAAAAAATGAAATTTGTGTATGGAACGTGTGTAAATGGTGTGTTAATCTTGCTGGGGGAATTTATGGCGTTCAAAGACCCCAGGCTCGGTGCATTTCCGGGTCTATGGCGTAACATGTGTAATTCATTGTCCTCGAGGACAGGTCGTTTAGCGTTAGTGCGTATAATCTCCGATCGATATCATGAATCTACTGCTGTTTCTCTTACTCTCTAACCCTGTCTTTGTCCTCTTCTGTTTAATATATAATAGCACTTCGATATATCGATTGGACATAATGAGCCTCCACTAGCGATAGAGATCTTATGCAAGCTTTGATCCCGTGGGAGAATCCTCCTGGAAGCGATTATTGAACCCCGCAGTAATTGTTAAAACTTATCAGGAATACCCTAAAACATTCCGCAATATCAATTTTAAAGTTTACCATTTGTGAAATATTTTTCCAATAACACTAACAATATTTCTACAACTTCTTTATGATTCAAAATTGACGTAATCCAATGTGTCATAAAACACTGATATTCTCTCCTTGAACAGAAGCATAATCGTTTTCTTTTTTTTTTTTTTTTTTTTCTTTTGTTGTTTTCACGTCATCATTTGTAATTTCATTTTAAAAATGTTTAAAACAGTATTTTTTAAACAATAATTCTAATTTTGTGTGTCTAGCAGTATTTTTCAGCGATTATTAGTAAAATTGGGGATAATGATAGGTAAAAAGGGCAAGGCTAAAGATTTATTGAGTTTTTGGGAATGTTAAGTTATTTCAACAGAAAATCCTGACGTGTTTTTTATTAACAATTTCTTAGAAATAAAACAGAATTGAGGTATCCACATTTTTTAATTAGTATTTATATTTTTTCACATACATTTTGTTCTGCTATCTTTCCATTGCACAGCACGTTTTGTATTGTATTATCGCTTGAAAAGCGACCATCATACATGATAATATATTCCTTAATAGTTTCCTACCAACATCGAGTCTTATTCCAGCATGAGTTTGTTTAACATAAAGCAGCAACTATTTAAAGTCAATATTTTTTTTCAGATGGTGCATCCAATCCAGATGAAGCCTGCCGACAGCGAAAACAGAAATCGTGAGTAATCTGATTCGTATTCAATTTTATAATAAATCAAAGATCAGCTAAAATTGAGTTATTCAATTAATTTTTTCTACACTTCTTTGATTCTTTAATTCAAAGTTTACCAATTTTATCCATTAAGATCTTCTAATTAGTAACTTGGTTCATAACTCAACTTCCTCTGAGGCTGTATAGATCAAAGCCCCTTCATTAAGTGACAATTAATTATCTAAATTGAAGGTCGCTGAGTCTAGATACTCAAAGAAGCCAAATTTGGTTCATAGCTCTAGATTCGGAGATTTTTTTGTTTTACTTGAAAAATAGCTTTAATTATAGTATAACGAATTCTACCCCTTTTTGAAAATAAAAATACGTGTCGTAACGAATAGCTCTTGGCCATGGCGGTCGGGTCATGGGTAGGTGGGTGGGTTGGTTGGGAATGGGAGTGGGTGCGAATACTGCATCACTGATGCACGAATTTTGCGACTAACCGTGCCACGTTTCAGTCCCCCAAGCCATTCATTCACCAGTGCAATAAAATGTGGCAAAACGTTTGGGCAATTGCATGACGAAACGCCCCAAAATTGGGGAGGCGACAGCCCGTGAAAAAGAATGCTAATAAAATATTAACGAAACTAGTCACGTGCCAGCCGAACCGCAGGTGTGCGAAATATCGCTTCGGACTTGGAAGCTTTTTTTAAACACGGCTTTCAGAGACAAAAAATTGGGAGCTTACATAGTTCACCAAAAAAAATTTGATTTTGAGATATGGAATAAAAAATATCGATATATCGGACACATCTACTACGATATGAAAAAATGTGTCAATATTAGACAGAAATGTCGATGTATGGTAACAAAATATTGATATGTCGTAAAGAGAATATCGATATTTCCGATATTTCGATATCGATGTCCCTTCACGAAATACGTCCAGAATTGGAGGTTAAGTTTAAGTGTGTCGCACCGTCATTCTGTCGGGATGGTGAAATAGGGATAGAGTAAATACAATGTCTGACAAACTTTTTTCTCTTCTCTTTTTTTTTTAATTTATTGGATTAAGAATGTATGTAGCCAAAAATCCAAAAACTATTTTTATTTATTTATGGTCCTAACAGAAATTTACCCATCGTTGCTCGGAATTTGAAGATGTTTCAAATGACTTTAAGGAATTTTAGAAGAGGTCAAAAAAGTTGAAGTATTTTCAATAGTTTTCACAAGATTTTAGGATATTTTAAGTGAATGTAACAAATTTAAAGGGATTTCATAGAGAATTAAAATATCGATATTTTATTAATATTTAAAAATATTTTGCTAATAACTATAATTGACTAATATTTTTCAATATACAATTAAGTAACATTAATTTTTTAAAGCATTTAATTTTATTATTATATAAATTATTATTCAATTCATAGTGTAAATTGTAAACTAGAGTAGAAAAATATTTTAGAGAGGGGGAAACACGTGGACGGGGTAGTCGTCACTTAACGGGGAGAGGCTTTTGGACTGTCAGCTAAAATAAACAGAATGTCACGAGTATAAATAAAGCTTTCGTTCCTCTACTCTCGTTCCTGTGGTTTTTTGAGCTTGTCGGTGGCAGTTAGAACGCAAGCTGTCACTGCACTGCAATGTAAAAATTTCTTTCGAAACATCTGCATGAAAACAGATTTACAAGCTACCAAAAACCATAGAAAAAATATATTTTCAAAATTTAGGCTTTCAAAATTTAAGCTTCAAAACTTTAAGCTCTCAAAATTACTTCAAATTAAATTTACCTCAATTCTGTGAACTTTGAAATAAATCTATGAATCTATAAATCTATAACTGATGTCTCAAAATGTTTCTGCATTCAGAATTTAAGACAATTATACTTTTATTTATTTAAAAAGCAATATAACTATCATCTCTCAAGATAGTTGTCATTTAAAGAAAAGTAATTAGAAGTTTGGAAGAAAATATTTGAGAATGATTGATAGTTTTTTCTGTCTCATTAGGCATCGTCTAAAATTTTCTTGCTTCATTAAAGGCATTTGGTTAGAAAAATAGATTAAAAATAGTCATGCTTATGCTGAAAATAGTCTACGTCGGAAATGACACTTCGGGTTTTTAAGGCTTTTTGTGTCATTTTTAAGCAGTTTGAGTCCAGGTTACGGTAGTCGATAAACGACCTCGGTCCCGTTCATGACGATAATTTTTTTTATCTTATCGGCAGAACGATAGACACCGGGTGGATGGCAAATATATTTTCAATAATGACACCTAACCGACTATCCCAAGCGTGTGCACGCAAAAAGTTAGTGTATCGTAACCAGTTTATTTTCCCAGCTCAACTTGCAAAAAGAAAATAATTCATTTTTAATAATTTAATATATTTTTCAAATTGTTTGAGAATTCGATTTATCGAATTGAATTTATCAAAATGCTCTGAAGAGATTAAATGAAAACTCACGCAAGTAAGAAATCAAATGAAAAAGAAAGAAACGGCAACCTGCTGAATCATCTAAAACGAAATATTAAATTTAAAGGGAAAAGCTCGATTCACGTTTTAATCTGAAAACCGTGCCAAGCACGTGCTGCTTCTCTTTCGATTCAGCGAACTTACACATTCAGACTCGAAAAGTTATGGCAGACCTTGACTCTCGCTATCGTTGCTCATAAATCGTATTCCGTGCCTCGCTTAAAAAAAAAATTTCCATATAAATTCAATTTCCAATACTCTGCAAACAAATATTATTTTCATACACAAATGATCTTAATAAATTTTCTTTGCAAAATTTTTGTCGATTTTTCTCAAATTATGTTGTGGGTGTAGTATACTTCCAAAAAGGTCAAACCTCCGATGCGCTCAGCTAATATGCAAAATTTTTTTTAATATTTCAAACAAAAGTTGTAGATCTCATTGAAATACACATATTTTGTTGCAAGCATTTTTTTCTACGAGTTATATTTTCTGAGAAAAGCAGTGGTACATACATTTTTTATTTGTGATTTTCTAAATTTTATTTTTGAGTTTTCAATATGATTAACGACTTCCCTTTGCCATTTCCATTTTCCATGATTTCCCTTTACCATTGGCTTTTACCATGATTTCCCTTTGCCATGATTTTCGTTTAGAATGATTTCTCATTACAATTTGAAGAGTCGTGGTTAATGGGTTTTTTTTTTCTTTTTATGGACATTGATGTATCTCTTATTTTTTCGAAAACTATCAATCGTAGAAAAAAATGTTTTTAAAAAAACAAACAAACAATGTTTGAAACATTTTTGTAAGTTTGGTATATTTATTGAGATAAACGGAAAAAACCATGATTTTTATGGTTTTTTAATGGTTTCAGCGTGAAAATCAATTTTCTGCCAATTTTTACTACCATATTCGTAATCAGCGTATCAAAATACATAGATATAGGCAGAGTTTTGGAAGTTATCCCACTAAATAATGATCCTAATAAATTTTCTTTTAAAAATTTGTATCGATTTTTCTGAAAATATTTTGATTTAATTATAATATAAATTCGACAAACGAAGATTACTCGAGTAAATAATTTATTCAAATTGAAGTTTTATCTTATTTTTGCAGGACTTCTTTCGTTGCTCACCCGATTCATTCACGTGGTGGGCAAAATGTCACGAAGAGTCGATCGACCGAGTCCTAGTTCTGATCAATCGACCTGAAATAAGTCGAGAAAACCATCGAGTCGCGAATAACTCGTGCCGACTAGGAATATCCAATAGAATGCTCTTTGAATGGATCCAGAAAATCTCGTATTTCGTTTGTCGCACCCTCCTTCCCCCCAAACCCCTTCCCCAATGGGTTTTTACGTGCGAGAAATTCGATAGAAGTCATCAGCAGAGACCTTACGCCCCTATATCCACTATTGTACCCTATATTCAGCTGAGGTCCCTAATGTCTCCTATTTTTAAGATTTCGGTCCTAAAGTACCCTATTTTTAGTCAATAATGTAAAATTTTTCTTTAAATTTCCTAAACATCGACAGATTACAGACTTCACAGTCTTCTCTCTAAAATTGAATCAGTGAATCTCTTTTCAAGATTTCTGTCAGTGATCGGAGTACACTGAAGATCAGTAAAGTCACTGAAATTTTCAGTAATTGTCACTAAACTACTGAACAGTGCAACTACTGACTTTTCACAGGTTAAAATTGTGAGACATTGGTATTATAGGATAATATTCGCAGTCATTTCTGATTTGACCAAACTTTTCTGGTTGACTAAAATAATAGGAAATTCAATCTTTTTTAAAATTTCTTAAATCTTTCACAATGCTCTAAAATGTCTTTAAATTTTGTAAGCTTTTCTGAATTCTTTTGAAAGCCCTTTACATTTTTTTAAATCATTGAAAATATCTTAAAATTGCAAAAATGTAATGAATACGTAATAATATTAATAATAATTTTGATGTACTCTACTTTTTTTCTCATGGGGATTTTGAGAGGCCTGGTCATCGGTCTTTCAAAAACGTCTCCTCCAATTATGCAAATTTTGATAGAAAAAAAAGATTATATCTATATGAAATTTTCTTTTTTACTAAAGTTTACTTTTTGGAATAAAATTCCAAACACGACCTTAATAAAGTAACCACCACTGCTATAAATCCTGCATTACTTTCGAGAGTCGAGTCTTATTTCTGTAATTTTAATCTATTCCTTAGCAACAAACGAAAATTAACTAGAAAGCAAGGCGAGGTAAATGAAGCAGTCATTTCGAATCCGTCGTAACATGCGAGTAGCTACAAGAGCAGCAGATGTACAGGCGGACTTTGCAAATAAAATGGAAGGATAGATGGCTGGAGTCTTGCCAAATATTTTCTCTGCTGCATTTAGGAACTGAAAGCTTTGATGAAGGTCCAGGCGAACGTTGCAGTTGCGGTTTGACGCCCCCTGAACAATGCAAGTTGAGTCGATGACAAGACAATTTCGGATGATTCAGATTAAAATAACTGAATATTTCGGAAAACTAGTTATTCGAGAAGAAGCGGGGTTAAAAGCTGAGAAGAAAAGTCCTTTGCGAAAATGTCACAGGACAAATAGTTTGTGTTGTAAAATGGTTCAAGATATCAGACACAGCCACGTCAAACGATACTTATCCCCTCCCTGCGCGCAAGAATCCCAGCCGGTGCAGTGGACCGCTCGATTTCTTTTACTAAAATCCTCATAAAGACAATATTATTTATTTCTCGAAAATTTCCTACAGGACTTTTCGCCTCGTTTTTCAATTTCAAATAATGATACTGTGCTTTCAAGTAAAAGTAACACAAAATAAAAAATAATTACATTGAAAATTGCAAGTTTTGTGAGGTTGATAAAGAAGTTTTGATAGTAAAGATAGCATCTGTTAAAAACAGTTTTATTTTTATTTTGGGACCTGTTATTAAAGCGATGGTTTTCGTAAGATTTGTGACTGGTGGGTACAGCCAAGTAAAATAGAAAAAGCGAGTCTCATTACGAATCTAACGACCGTGGGGTCCACTCGTTTCATCTGACAGTTGGTCGGACTGAAAGCAAACGTCGGAGCAACTGGTAGCCGAACAACAAATTCCAAAATGTTTCACATAACTATGGAAAGACTCGCGGAAACGCCTCGACTTTGTGCCCGACGTTGTTTTCCATTCTCTATTCTTAGCAGAAGAATTGGGGACACGGATCAGTTTCGACTGCGAATTGCGAATCCCCCTTAAAGTGCCATTCTGGTTTTCTCTAGTTCTATTTTAAGTAAAACCGCACTTGTATTTTACGGAGTTGCACAGTAAACTGCATTTCTGATATTGTTCTCGGAATTTAATTATAATTTTATGAGTACACTCGGACTCCATTAAGACTCACGTCTGGGTTGGTGATTTGACTCTTAACGAGTCTCCCGAACCGTAAGCAATTCAGGGCCGTATATACCAGAAACTGAGCATCCGCGCAGTTTTTAAGGAAAAGTCGTCCGCAAACGGGTTGAATAATCCAAATGGGGTGGATTGTAAAAGCTGAGATTGTAGTGTACTTTAGGGCACTACAAGGTACTTTGGAGTGCTATAATGTACTTTACAGTAATTTATAGTACTTTGAGATACTGTATGGTTACACAGTACACTTGGACTCTATTAGGAGTCACGTTTCAGTGGTTGATTTGACCCTGCTGGACGGGTCTCCTGAGCCGTAAACAAGTCAGGACCGTATGTACCAGTGTTCCCAACGCGGGCTCCACAAGGATGTATGATGTTCTTTGAACCGAGTACACTTTGGGGACACTGTAAGGTACTTTAAAGTGCTATAATGTATTTTAAGGTACTTAGAGGTCATTTTACAATCCTTGGACCAAATTATACACCATATTAACTTTTTAATAACTTCTCGTGCAAAATTCGATTGCTGGAAGCTAATGTTTATTTTGGCGAGGCCAAGCAAAATTTAAAACAAAAGACCGTAGTCAATCCCCAGAGACTCATGATAACGATAATGTTTACCAGAGTGGCTCGAATAGGCGCCTATAAATAATGCATCGTTTTCATCGACTGCCTGCAAATAACTATGAAATGTCGATGCCACCAATGACCTCCTGACCTCCTGATTTCTACCGTGACCTCGTCCGGACACATTATACCGATTTTGAGATAAAATAAAAAACAAAATTAGCAGTTATTGAAGAAGAAAAATCTTGCGCTTCGCTCTCCGAGATATTTAGTCATTGCACTTCGCTCTCCGAAATATGTGATCGTTAGTCGTTAGTCTCCGAAATATTTTTTTCCTATTAATATATTTTCTATACAATTTTCTCATATCTCTCGTTTTTTGTCGGAAAATTTT
>JAUESI010000001.1:946881-958557 GCA_032275145.1 Synergus laeviventris
TGGAGTACTTTGAGATAGACGTGCCCATCAGGTCCTTTTTAATTGTAGCTTTTTGTCCGCAATGCGGTGAAAACTGCAGAGAGAGACCAATATGGCGGATTCGTTACTTCGAGGCGGATACAAAGAATCTATTATTCATTAGTATTTTCGTATGCAGCAACGTACGTAGCGCATACATTAACTCGAGTGCGTCATACGACTCGACTCAGCGATGCAACGAACTCGAGAGAAAAAAAAATAAGTAAAAAAAATCGTCCGCCTTGGTGGTTCGAGTTTAAATATTTTGTCGTCTAAGACGTACGTCGTCGTCGTCAGACATTTCTGTATCAAGAGGGGAAAAAATATTTTAAAAACGCCGTACTCTAAAGGGAAAGGGCAGGAAGTTAAAATATCAAATAGTAAATTTATGAGTATCAAATAAATTGCAGAATTACAAAGTACAGTTGAGTTCCGTTAGGAGTCACATCACGGTTGGTGATCTGAACCTTAAAGGATCCTTAACGGATCTCCGAAATCGTAAACGAGTCAACGTGGACTCCACGAGCGATTGATTGGTTGATTGGTGGATTGGTTGCTTTTTCTTCTGAAAACGAACTCTGGTGAATTGAAGCGAAGTAATAAAATTCTCCATTTAGGGTACTGCCCACTTTCTGGCTACGGTTCTTCCCAGTTTCTAGGGAAATCAGCGAACGGGTTGACTCCTAATGGAGTCCGAGTGTAACGATAAGATATTTACGATAGAAATAAAAGTGCTAGCGCAGATTCTCGGTAGAAGTCTCTGTATAGATTCCTTATGTAAAAGTTGTATTTTAAAAAGATTTAATGATCAATAATGGCTGAGTATATGATGACTAATGTGATTAGTTCATTGTCTTGGGAATGACCAATCCTGGTGAGAAATTGCATGTAAAGTCGTGGGTTCCGTTAAGGACGAGTTAATCATTTATCCTTCCCTTTATTTATTGTGAGCCTTTCTTTGTTGCCACTTCTAACCAACAAATTGCGTAATTTCTCGTGTATGCGGTGTATAAGGAAGCCAAGGATGTTTGAAAGTGTATATACTCGTTACACTCGTCGCGCGGAATTCTTGGTCGTTTTATCCGAGCTTCCCGTTCCATTATGGTATATCTACCTGCCTTTATCCATTAAAATCAAATAGAAAAAAGTTATATAATCGCCTTCAATTTTCAATAGACGATTAAAACTTTATCGTTTATCAATTGTAGTAGTTGTTGAAGTTTTTTTTTGCTTTTCTTTTTTTTTTAGTGGGATGAGTTGGATAGAGATCAAGACGAGAAAGGTTGGTAACTCGAATTATGCAGACATATTATCTGCAATCTACTTGCTTTCTCGTAGCGTTGCCAAAAGCATGACAGAGAGTTTAGAATCCTCGTATTTCGAGAACGTTCAGTAGCGCGAGTTAGTAACGAACTTAAGTAATTTATTATTAAGAAGAGTCGTTGCTAAGACTTAATCAACTTGAATTTTGTATAAATCCAGGGAAAGATAAGAGACCTTGCTATGAGGCAAGGTCGATGTGGCAAACAATACATTTGCGGGGAAATTTTTAGTACTTTAATACAAGAAACGATTTTGTCAAATTACAGCTGAGAAATAAAGTCTGTGGTCCTGTCTAGATAGCCCGATCGGGTCCCTATCAGATCAATATAAACATTTCTACTCTATTAGATTCAAAAATACTAAACATATTTTCCGAAAAGGTATCACTTTATAAATTCGTCTTTATCTCAAAATCTATGAAAAGTAAGTATTCTTTAAATTCGCATTTCCCGTTTAGCCACAGTATGGTATTTTTCTGGAAAATCAACTTTGGCGCCGTGAGAGTTGTAGTTTCTCGGGACGAATGATTATGGCAGCAGCAGTATGTCAGTGGACCAGACAAGAACGAGTTTCCCTGAACGTAAATGGTGAACTCGCTTCGTTCGTTGCCCTTCGCTTCTCCATTTCCGCACTTCTCAAATTTCATAACAAAAATAAATTTCACAACTACTTCCTAATACCAGTTTAAAATTTATTTATATTAACATTTTTTTAAAATAATCATCGAATTATATGAATTATTCTTAATACAATGTTGAAAGCTATAGAGAAAAGGAATTGCAACGAGAAGGTTTCCCAATTTGCATTTGACCCAGTGTCGGCTTGGATGGTCGTTGGCCTCTACGGATCGCACTTGAAGTTTACGCAAACGTAATTCCGCCTACCTTCCTGGTAACGGAACAATGAAAAATAACTGAAACGCCCTCGGTCCTTTGGTTTCGATATAGATGTAGGATTTGATGATCAGGTTTGTAAATTAGGAAAGTGCAAATTTATTTCTCTGCATTACCACACAGAAATTTTATTATGAATCAGATCAGGGCCTGGCCGGGCAGAACTTGATTTACATCGGGCTATCTGGACGGGGCCAGACTAGAAACCCATCAATTTACTGATTCATCAGCGTACGGGGTGTGGTTATTAAATAACCGGACTGATGCTCTAAAATTTTATTTCACAAATTTGTGCTCAATGGACAACCGACGGCAATAGTTGCGATCTATTGATCTATTAGATCTCGAATGAGGCAAGACACATGTGTTAAGTACCTCCGAACGCGGTTAGCACTCGGATAGGATCTGTGATATACGCCTAGCTGTGTTGTATTTTCGCTACGGTTAGCTAATGAGCCTTTTTACACTGTACGCTTAAATAGCAGGCTTAACGGTAGTAAATCATGAAAAGAGTAGTCTCGAAAGAAACGGAAAAGTAGGGCTGCCAACATTTCTGGAGTTTTCAATTGTTTACCGAAAATTGAAAAATCTAGAAATTTTGGTAGCCTTTATACTTTTACGCTACTCTTTTCAAGGTTTACTTCCCTTAAGTATGCATTAAGGTTTTCTGCAGTTTTCTCTTACCTGGCCAAACATCCAGGCAAATGCGAGTACTTATAAAAAGAACGGATCACATATAGTGACTCGATAGATCTTTGAACCCACCTTAACAAAATTCCAAATAGGCTCCAACCCGCGGAGAGGTCGAAGTCTTCCGACGATAAAGATACTCAGTTAAAAGTGACTTGAGTTTCATCGAAGTTTGAAATATAAAGGTACAGTACAGTAAGTTTTTAATCTCAGTAAATAATAATAAAAATAAACAAATAATAATAATACTCAATGGACACATTATTCCCTTCAAAGTAGTATGTTAGTCCCCTTCCCATCCTTAAACTGTTTTATACCGTACTTATAGGCTGCATCGGTTTTTCCTTCACTTCATCAACTGACCGAACGTTGGCGCGTTGTCCTTATAGTGAAGAATCCATCAGCTATTTTTCCACATTTCTGGTCTTCTTCTTACACGTTCGCGAAGAGTTGTCAGAAGCTTCTTAATCCTTATAATATTCCTAGTTAACAGTTTGAACTTCAGGTACTCATTCCAAAAAAAAAACCATCATCAATGCACAAATGTTCAATTGAGACTCCTTTTGCTCAGGGCTGAGCAGTTTCGGCACAATCTTAGCACTATCTTAGCACACCTCGTATATGTACTGATTGAATCAGTGGTATACTTATAGCTAAGAATCAGTGAAATTCCTGATCGTTGATTCAGATTTAGAGAGTATAGATTTTTAATTAAATTGCTACAACACCACACTTGATATATCAGAATAAATATGATCTGAACAATAGTACAAGAGGCTAGACTATATAATTGTGTACTTGAACGTCAAGATTAATTATCTTCGATCAGTGTCAGCTTCCGCTTCGATAATCGCGCATCGCGCCCGCCACTCTTTTCCCCCGGGGCCCAGGAGTGAAGATCGTAAATCTCTTAGACCGCAATTTACGAGTCGACACAAGAGTCCAGAATTTCATCAATGAAATTCATTCTTATACCAAGTAGTGAATGAACTCGTGGCTCAGCCCAACCGTGACGAGTTGCCTTTTCTCGCCGCCTCCCCTTTACTGTTTCTTTGTACAGTTGAGCTTCGCTTTCTTACCTTCCCTAAGAAGCAACTGGTGGCTTAAGACTCGTACTTACCTATATACATATATTTTATTCTGTTGTAGTATAAGTTAACAGTAACTGGACAGTACGTTTTACATTACTATTCTCGATTACATACAAATTGCTCATCTATATTTATCAACCACTATTCCGTAATCACAATTTCTTCTATATTGTTGCAAAAAAAGTTACAGTTCCTGCAAACGAAGCAAAAACTGTTTTGCAATAAACGACACGTGAAGGTTTTGTCTCAGAAAACCTTCGACCTCGTATTTTCTCTTCATAACGAGTACATAAGTCTCTTTCAACTTTTCTCTTTTCATCCACAAAAACGCATTTGAAAGATTCTACAAGTTGAAAATTTTAAAGCATCAGATTTTAAGCGATGACGCGTTTACGTGAGACGAAAACAAACAGAGGGAAACATGAAATATATAACATTGACGTTGATGGCTGTATCCGCTACACGATGGGACACACCTGTTCATCAAAATCTTCGATTGAGTGATTTATCTTGAATTTAGGTCAAAAAGCGAACATCTGTCAATTTTTATTGGAAAAGAGTTTTTACAATGCAGCAATATTTCCCGTATTCTGGCATGTACTGTTTCTACTGAATACTGTTTATCAAATATACCGCGCTAATCACTTGACATTTTTGTTTCATTATAATTCATTCCAATTATTATATAATGAATAACACAATCCAGAAGTTAAAATGTGAGATTTGATTCGAAAATTTGGTCACCAGAGTGTCGCAGTTTATCTCAAGATCACCAGATCGAAGTACCGGTTTTTAAAAACCAGTTTCCGAAGACTGCGTTTTAAAGTCGCGTTTTAGTTATGAGACGTTATTATGTAAGGTTAGGAGAGGGGGGTACACAGCGGAACGACGAAACGAAATAAAGCCTCGACCTAACGTTCAAGGATGCATGCCACAGTCTCCAGTTATGATCTAAGTAAGTGGAGGAAACATGTGCATGAGTTTTTAGCGAGTGCACACGCCAAACCAGATGTGTAAACAGAAAGAGAAACTTTTATATTTAGACAGTTCACCACAAGCGAAACATCATTCATTTTTAAATTCAGGAAAGAGTTATGAACACGAGTTATTATTTAAAGAAAGTTCCGAAGCGGAATTGTTTCCTTAGTTCTAAAATGGGAAATGTGCGCTAGGAAATGGAATTGATGAATTTTAGTGCATGCTACTGTGAATTGAATTGAATGAGTGTTGTGGAGCATTGAAGAGTATTAAAACAGTATAGTTGAAAATAAATTTTAGATTTTTTATTTTAGTTCAGAGAAACAAAATTTCGTATTTTCATCTGGTGATGATGTCTATTTTAGTGTTGTAGAGCTGTGAGGAGACGCTCAATTACTCCAGACACTATACTACATATACCAATTTGTCATACTCGCGACCATGATCGTGAACGATCGCCAGCCAAGTTGAACGATCGAAATGCGTGGCGAGCTTTATACTAGGTTAATCACAGAGATGAACCAGTGTCGTCATCTAACCATCACTCTCGCATAATCACAGGCATTTTATGCCATTAGTCTTGAACTCGAAATCTGGAGATATGTACCATACTTGTCATCATACAGAATAATACACAATACAGAATTGAGGTAGTTCACTAGTTACTACAAAAATGTGAACAAATCTCCAACTTTTCCTTATATCTCAACTTTGTTGTTCATAAATTTTCATCAACACATTTTCTTCGTGCAGAATATCGCATATATTATACTACTTCGCATATTTCATAAAAATTTTTTAATTTGATGCAAGAAAAAATCAGCAAAAAAATGTCAAACCTGATGATAAAAGGGACACAAGTTATGGTATGTAGCATGTTTCCTTTGGCACGAATGTACCGAAGAATAGAAGTCTATGCAATAAAGTGCACGCGAGCTTCAGAGTCGTTCGTAGAGTCGGAGCGTATCGTATCGCATGATTATCCTCACTCGCATACTATAGTAGACTCGGAGACATACAAGTCAAAACCTACTTGCCTGTTTGCCTGCCTCGCTGTCGCAACCTACTTACGCTGCACCTAACGCAGGTTGCCTTGTGCTGCAATAGACGAGGAAAATAACAGTGGAGCTGCTAATTGTTGAAGGCACCTCTGCTGCGACTTGAGCGCTCATAACTTGGAACAAAGTTTCTAATCTTCTTCTTCAGACAGAGCACAGACATCAGGAAAATTTCAGCGTCATAGATGAATTTTCATGAATTACTCGATGTCTTACATACCGGTCCCAATAAATCGATTACAGGCTTCACAGCCTTCTCCTCATTCTCACATTTTACCCTTTTTTTAAGAATTCCTCTTTTTCCTTTATTTTCAAGAAAATTCCCATTTATGTCATTGGAAACTTTACTATATTTATCTTTTTCATTGAAAACCAAATATCTTCACCTTCAATTCTTTAGTCTCTTTGAAACTTATTAAATCTTTTGTAATTCCTACAATTCCCTTGAAATTCTCTAAAATCATTTATAATATCTGGAAATATATTGTTAATTTATTCAAAAGAAATATTTTAAAATATCGTTTAAAATTCTTTATATTCATGTTGGTATGAAATTGTCTTAAATTCCTCTTGAATTTTCTTAAAAGTCACGTAGATGCGAGTTATTTTGAATTGACCTTAAATTTTGATGAATTTACATGAAACTTTACTGAATTCACCTTGAATTTGATTAAATCCGTCTTTACTTGTGTTTAAAAAATCTTTTGATTTCTTTAGATTTCCTTTAAATTCTTTTGAATTCCTTTGAATTTTATTGTGAAAATTGACATATTTAGTTTAAAATATATTTTACTGATGAAATATAGTATCCTAAATACCCTAGTTTTTCTGATGGGGACTGCGTGGGGTCTGAGTATTATTACATATGTGTATATTACTGTAATGTTTTGTACCAAAAATTGAGTGGATAGCATAAAAATGCTCGCGAGCATTGCCTCTTTAATTTACTGGCCTAACAGCACCGAATATTTTAACGGTGAAACTTGGCATACGTAAGCATATTTATTCAGCGTCGAGAGTATTCTCAACCCAGAGAATCCGTCATCCTAGAGCCTTATCCCAGTCTCTATACAAGTATGCTAACAGATTACGTTCGCCGCAGACCGCGAGCACGGCAAAGTTCCACACAAACTTCGTCGACGACGACGTGCTGCGAGTCTCGGTCGCGTATATAGAAACTCTGTAAGCTCCTTGCGAAACAGCGGTTTTTACTTTTTAGTATTCCTTATACGCACCTAGGTTCGCGCTCCTCTAACGACTATTATTTTCGACTTCATACACTGAATAATAATCGCCACAATTGCGTTTAAGAATCGCGAAACAATTAAGATTAAACCGCTGCGCTGAAAAGTTCGTAGGCTAACATAGTAAAACACTTTTTTTTGGTAAAATTCGATTTTATTATTCAATATAGTTACCCTCGAGGGCGATACAACGATTATAGCGGTCATACAATAATTTTCCAATGACATTTTTATAGTGTACGATTTCTCTTCAGTCTCAAAATAAGCCTCAGTTTCGACGATTATTTCTTCATTACTGCTGAATTTTTTTCCAGCGTGCAAATCGTGGGCTAATGCATGCATATTTGCCATCGTTTTCATTGATTTGTGACACGGTGCATTGTCTTGATGAAACAGCACTTTTTTCTTCTTCAAATGGAGCCGTTTTTTTGTGATTTCTTCCTCCAAAAATTCCAAGAACGCTAATTAATAATCGCTGTAGATGGTCTTGCTTTTTTCGAGGTAATCGATCAATATTATACCATGCGCAATGCGCATCCCAGAATACTGATGCCATAATAACCTTGCCAGCCGACTGTTGCGTCTTTCCACGCTTTGGATCCGGTTCATCGCGTGCAGTCCACTCGGCTGACTGTCGATTGGACTCTGGAGTGTAGTGATTAAGCTATGTTTCATCCATTGTCACATATCGTCTGAAAAATTCGTCTTTATTATGGTTGAATATCGCTAAATATTGCTCCGAATCATCAACACGTTGATCCTTTTAACTGACTGCACCCACTTTGCACACAGCTTTTGGATGTACAAATATTCATGCACGATCTGTCCAACAATAAGTTCCTTTGATATCTTTATAGTTTCAGCTATCTTGATTAATTTCACTTTACGATCATTCAACATTATTTTTTGGAGTTTTTTTTTATGTTTTCGTTGGTAACAGCCTCTTTCGGACGTCCACTGCGTGCATCGTGTTCGACGTTTATTTCGCCTCGTTTAAATTTAGCAAACCACTTCTCAACGGTTGATTTCCCTAGTACATTGTCCGAATAATGTTTATCAAGCCAAGCTTTGGCATCAACAGTATTTTTTTCACCAAAAAGCAATGTTTCATTAACTAACGAAATTCTTTTTTATCCATTTTTTTCACAATAACAAACGTTGCTTCACTCACAATATATATCACAAACCAATTGTCCAAAAGCTGATGTCAAATTTATACACGTATCATTTGAAGGTTGGTACTAGATAAAAATCATATGGATTTCATTCTAGTAACTCCATCAATGTGTCAGCCCACGAACTTTTCAGCCGATCTATTATGCATAAGAATTAACAAGAAAAAAAAAACAATTTCTCTCTCTCTCTCTCTCTACTCCAGTTAACATCAGCAATTTTCCTCGATCGCTAATATTTCAATTTGTACTACAAATATTCCTGAACGAAAATTTATCTAAAAGTAATAACGATCGGATATACAGTCGTTGAAATATCTGCGTAAATAAATCATGTCTTCTCTGAATAAATCAGCCACTCTAGAGCTACTGGTACTTAATAATGCGTTCGCATTTTAGGCCAGGTGCGACACTGTATCTATCAGACACTTGTGTATTTATGGTTTCTGTGGGGATGAATAATCGATGTATAAGAATTTTCTAAGCTGCTAACCATTATAGTAAAGCTGACTGTCATATTGTGAGAAGCTCTTGGAAATAATAGTATAGCATCAGACATACTTATTTATTATTTATGGATCCAATCCTTAACACTGGAATTGAAACTCTTCTGCAATTGACAAGTCTGAAACGGGAAACCGCAAGGATACATGGAGAGAAAAATATGACTATAATATAGTAAAAATACAAATCATTATACTTTTGTAGCAGATTCCATTCTTGCTATCCTGGTACAAAATTCATTCATTTTAAGCAGGGATCTTTTCATCCTAAAAAAAGTACAATGTTCCAAGCTTTTAAAATCTCGGTGTGCCTTGTGAAAATAGCTCGAACTTTGCCTTACTATATATTTGTAAGAAACTTATCTTTTTCGCAAGACACAACTATAATAAAGGGGCATCGATATTTTTTGTTCCATATCCGTTCACTACCACAACTGCTCGAAAAGCATATATGTCTCTTCACTGTTCGCACATTAAGATAACAGTCTTATTCTTCTCTCCTTGTAGGAAACATATATTATATACCATATATAAACAAAACTGAAATAACTACGTATCGTTGCGACAAAGGTATTGAAAAGTGTCTTGAAAGTAACCGCAGATCAGTATGCAAGAGGTGTTTCGGCACTTCGTCCCTTGAGATCAGTATTAGAGAAGCTAAGCAGAGAGAAGGTGGACTTGAAAAGAAAAGAAAAGGAAAAAAGATAAAGAAGAGAAAGAAGAAAAAAAGAAAAAAAGATAAAAAAGATAAAGATAAAATGTACAGGAAAGAGTTGTCGTTAGGTCAGGTTATTCTCACCAGACGGAAGCAGTCAGAGACACCGGATATCGTACGAATGTCCAATTGAGCTGCCGATCAGATTGTCATTTCCGGTTTCCAAAAACTTTGATTAAAAATTAGCTTTTCGTAGGTTTTATTCCTCCGCATATTAAATCAAATATTGTTATAATTAAGTTATTAAGTATATAGTATATAATAGTATATATATTACAGTAGAGTATTTTAGAGTACCTACTGTAATATACTTTCTCAATCTGAATTAGTAAGAATTTGATTAAGTAAATTAGTAGCCTTACATTTGACTATTTAATTACTCTTCTATTACCAAAGTGAATTAGTAAGAATATAATGTACTAATCTATTTAGTAGTATCTTTTAAAAGTAATTTAGAGTTTTTGACAAATTAAGGGATTTTAACGAAGTTAAGGTGATTTGAAAGTTCCTCACAGAATTTTCAGCCAATAAAAAATTTTTTTATGACTTTTAAATGATAAAAATGTTTAAGATATTTCATTGTAAAATAGTCTTACTAATTCATTTATGTAGTAAGGATTTACCAATTCATTCAGTTCGTCCTTGTTACTAAAGGAATTAGTAATTTTTACTAATTTATAGTATACGAATTTGAATTTAACTAATTCAGGAGAGTAACATAAGAAAAGCAAAATATCTAGTTAGAAAAGTTGAGCCTACGCTCTAGAAAAGTAAAACAATACCACCGGTGTATTTCCAGCTCACGCGCATTATTCTCAGAACAGTTAAAAATAAACACGTCAAAAGATGACATAAAGCACGCCAAAGATGATTGCTTCCATCTCATTGCGTTCATTTGTAGTTCGCTTCCTGTTCTCTGCTGTTCTCTCTCCTTTGAAATTCGAAATTCGAGCCTCTTCGTTTTCACACTTGCCTTATCTTATCGCGCTTAGTTTCATAAATCGCCGCCAGGCTGATAAAACACCTTCGCTAGCTTGTGTCATTGTTAGGGCAATTTCTTAAAAAAAAATGTCCAATTTTTCAGCGGTTCATTTACAGATTTTGAGTATTCTCAAAAATTATTTTTTAATAAATGTATAACTAACTTGTTTATCAAGAAAAAAATAAATTTCCTTAAAACCCCTGAAACTTTCCTAAAATTACTAGAAACCTCTTAAAATTTCACGAAAAATTTTTTAATTCATTATAATTCTTAAAAATGTTTTAAAATTTCATAAATCTGTTAAATAAACTATAAAAGCTAAATAGTATGACAAAAATAATATTACTGATGTTTGAAGAATAATTAAGTCATTGTGAGCAATTCAATTAGTCGGTAAAACTACTACTTAAACAGATTAGTAAGTTATTCTTATTAATTTCACGTTGGTAATAGGTGACTTACTATTTTACATATAGTAAAGTTCTTACTAATTCAGATTGAGAGAGGGTAGTAAAATTCAACGTACATTTCCGGGACTCAAAATTGATAAATGAGTGAATGAGTAGAAAGCCATAAAAGGCAGCTATAAGACCTAGCAGAAGTGCATAGCTCCCAAATATGACGAAAAATTTGTCATTTTCTTTCTAGTCACGTAAAGTCCTTTTTAAAGTATCGCCTGCCTGCCTACTTGCGTTCACCGTACTGGAATTCCACGATGGCCAAAGATCTCCACCTCCGGAGGTCCGTCTGACGTCATTTCCTGCTGTCTCTCACCAGAGCATACTAATGACGAGACAGACGCATGCCAGATCTGGCGCAAATCACTCAAGTACCTGCGTCCTAGCTTAACTGTTTTCCTTACTTTCAGTCACTACATCCAATGATCAATATAATTTGAAAAAATCCTTTGGCTCTTTTTGGACATCAATTTATGCACAACTGGAAAATGTTAGGTACGCCTACAAAGATTCCTCTGTGAGGAAGCAAAATTCTTTTTATTCTAAAAGAT
>JAUESI010000001.1:958657-976463 GCA_032275145.1 Synergus laeviventris
GATCGTAATACCTTTTCCCCCAATTCTGAAAAAAAACTATGATTTTTATAGTTATCTCGTGGTTTCACCATGAAAATCGACTAATTTCTAACAATGTTGGTATCAAGTATCAAGTTAATAAATTTTAGCATAAAATGTCTTATTATATTCTAGAATAATATGATTGACTCGAAGTCAAAAAATCGTATCGCCTTTTTTCACTCCTGATTCGTCGTTGTGTAGGTGTCGATTATGATTTTCGACAATCGATACTTATTTTAGGAATTTTGTTTGTATGGAACGGTTAAAGAGGGTTATTTAATTATCTGAAAAGATTTATAAAAAAAAAGAATAACCAATCGTCATAATAAAAACCATTTTTTTTGCCTCTTTCTTTCCAACTTTTACACAAAATCACTAATTATAGTAATATTATCCATCCTCTGAAACTGTCTTTAAAATCCAGAGACAAAAATTACAGGCTTCAAGATTAATCTATTCTGTTTTCTCTTTAATTTGTTTTAACCCCGTCATTCTTATTGCAGTGCAAAATTTTAATACGTACGAGTCGATGTTCCAACTTTCGGTTAAAAATCCTCATCCCATTAAAAAGTATCAATATAATCTCAGCCCTATTTGCGAGTATATATACTCTAACAACCCGCAGCGAAAAATGCTAACTTAATCACTTGGAGCGGCTCACTTAAACGCTCTTATAATTGAATTTCAACACCGCGGCTCTCTAATTTTCCTTTGCGCCTCAAAAATGTGAATGAGAGTTAATAAATTGTTATGTGACAATGAATTTGCTTTCACGCGACGTGTCTCGAATGAGAGTGTCATACAATAATTTTTGAGTCACGAAAATATCGAGTTTCTATTCATTTGCACCTTAACCAGGAACGAACGGAGTTCAGCCGCTCTCGATATATAGAGCTTGAAGCATTCTCGATAGGGCCTTGTGCTCGATGATTAACGAACCAGGAACACGTGTTGCGATTCACCTATTATCTCAATTGCTGCGCGCATCCGTGAAATTCCAAATATCAATGAAATGCACATCTCCTGAAAAACATAATTTGATAAAGTGCACGCGTCTCTATAATGAAAGTCGCTGTTGGATGAATGCGGTTATAATACTGCAATTTAGTGATGCAATATCAAGAATATTCAATATATCAATAATTATACAATCGATATTGTTGTCCATGTATCGATACTACCGACTATCAATATAAAGTAGTTTTTAACGATTTAATTTAAATTTAATATTTTACAAAATTACTGATACTTAGTTGTTTATTGAAAGATATTAGTCAGTAGCTATTAGCAAAATGTTTTCCATAAGGGGTACTTACTATTATTACTTGCTTACTTACTACTATTATTTACTATTATTTCGGGGATTATTAAAGAGAATTTTTCACTCTTAAAAATCTGTTGTAAGTGGTGTGGTTGTGGGGGTTTTCCTTTAGGGATAGTTTTGTGAGTTCATCCCGAGAGTTCTCATCACCCACTATTTATCCACCTTTAAAAATCCAAAAGGAGCGTTTTCAGAGGGTGGGGGGTCGGGGCTTGGACAAAAATAAATTTTAACTAATTTTAAAGGGTTTATATCACTAAAAACTAAAATGATTCAATTTTGATTTTAACTACCTGAGCTAAATGAAAGAAATTGAAATCGTAATACGCACGTTTATGTGTATAAGAGGTTGAAATCTGAGAAGGCAAAAGGAGTGCTTAAGGGCATCTAACCATATCGAGCTGTTTGCTCTGGAAAAGTGCATCGAACTCTTTCTGGTGAACATCCCCCCCCCCTCACCTTAACCCCCTAGTCTCCCGCAATGGCTATACTGAAGATCCTTATCTACTGTCAGTTTCGTCTTTTTATCGAGCTTGTAAAAGCTGCACTTCATTCCTTACTGGTAGAAAATAAAATAAAAAGCATCAAGAGAAGTCATTATGAGCCCTAAAGTTCATGCATGTTCAAGGATCATGCGATTCAGTGTAACATAATACTGATTTAAGGATTTAAATTTAATATTTCATTATTTGTATTGGTCTTGAAATTAGTGATGCAATATCGAAATGAAAATATCGATATTTCCGATATTTCGATTTCGATATTGCACTACTTGAACAGTTCACTCATTTTTTTAATCAAATAAACATTTCTTTAATATAGAGTCAATGAAAAAATTTCTTTGAATTGAACAAAGTTTCAAAGAAATTTTCTTTAATGTAAAGAAATACATTTTTTGAATTAAAGAAGATTTCTATGAATCGAAGTTGAAAGAAAAATTTTCGTTGATGCTATATCAAAACAAAAAAAAATGTTTGTTTGATCACGTCTTTAAGATTCTTCACTCACAAGTTGAAGTTAAGCTTGAGTTTAAGCTACGACTATTATTTAATACGATATTTTGCATTTTGCTGAAGTTAAAGACGAATTTTTTTTTTCCATCAAATATTTCTTGTCAACAACTAAAAATATTGTTTACAAAAATATTTCTAGCGCTTTCTGTTGCTAGAAACAAATTATTGTAAAGATTATTTTTAATTGGGATTAATTGATAATTAGGATGAGACCTATTATCAGCAATAAAATTTTGACACCACGAATTAGGAAATTTTTGGTGAATTTTTTATATCTAACATAAGAGATGATATGGGGTGAGTTCCAAGTGATCTGAAGGAATTAAACTTTTTGGGATGTCTTTTAGCATTGGAAAGACCTATTATCTGCAATTAAAATTTGACACTAAAAATAAGGGAATTTTTGTCGAATATTTTAAGTCTAAGGGATGATATGGGGTGAGATCCAAATGACCTGGAAGGATGAAAATTTTTGGAATGTCTTTTAGTAGCTATAGATATGCCTATATCAGCCATAAAATTTTGACCCCACGAATTAGGGTAAATTAAAATTTTCAAGGTTTAAGGGATGACATGTGGTGAGACCCAAGTGATCTAGAGCTAGAGGGATGAAACTTTTTTGATAATTTAACAAGAATCTTAATTTTCTCTTTTCATTTGCAAATATATTTCTAATTATAAGTGTAGGCGGAGATGAATTGTAAAATTTTAATTTTAGACAAAGGATTTAATTGTTAGTAATTTATAGAGCCAGTGATGTAATCGACATTGTGTCAGCTTCAATTCTCATATCGTGACTTCGTGATATATAATCTGGATGAGTGTACAGAGAGCATAATGCTTCTAAAGTTGCAAAAAGGTTTTGTAATGAAAAAGAAGTCAATAAATGACGAAAAACTTGGCTATAATCCATACCTTATTATTGATCAATAAATTGGTCATTGCTAATTATATGATTTAATTTTTCATTTATGAATTTAGAGATACGATCTTTTTATTTCAACCCTAAAATTTAATTCTTTTTAATTAAAAAGTTTTTTATTTTATTTTAACTTTTTAAATCTTTTGGTTTGACTCTTTCGTATTGATTATTTGTTAACTAGCAAATTTCTTTCTGATAATAAAATAAAACTACCAAAGGGATTAAAAAAACAGTAAGGCTAAATGCATTTTGGGGATTAATTATGAGTAAAATTTAAAATTGATCAATAATTTTGAATTTCAATTTCTATAAATTATCATTCTGGAAGAATTTTTTCCATTGGTAAATAAATCCTGGGAGCAGGAATTTTAATTATATCCACCTTTTGTCTCTGTAATTAAAGCATTCCTGCTAGAAATTTCCATGTTGAAAAAATGTTATCCAACATTGTCCGATAGCCACAGAAAATTCGATACTATAACCGAGTCTTCCCTGAGACCGACTATCAAGGGCTTCTGGTGAAGTAGGAAATTAATTAAACCAATAGCTAATACCAAACTGACGAATAGAAAGGGCTTCCCCTCTGATTACACTTTTCCACCCCTTTTTTGACGCTTCCAATTCTTTATACGTGAAAAAACAAAAGAAATAAAATCTTGAAAAGGAGATTATAACCTGAAGTTGGGTGTAAATTATTGTAAATTAGTTAATAAAAAGGGTGTACCTACTTCCAAAAAGGGTCCACCTCCGATTTCCTTGAAACTGAATATACCTATGTATTTAGAAGGGCTGATTACGAATATGATAGTGAAAATTGGCGACTAGTCGATTTTCATGGTGAAACCATGAAAAAATCAATGAAAATCATGGTTTTTGCGTTTATGTCAGCTAATATAAAAAAATGTAAAAACATCTTTTAAATAAAATACGAGTGATCGTTTCTGAGAAAATCAGATCAATTACCATTTCCTTTTACCGTGATTTCCCTTTGCCATTTCTGTTTATCATATCTTGTTACCATCTCCCTTTACCATTTCCCTTTACCATTTCCATTTACCAAGATTTCTTCTTTTAATGATTTTCTTTTACAATGATTTCCCTTTATTATGTGAAGAGCCATGATTTATGGGTTTTTTAAATAAAAATCGATGTACCAGTGAGTTTCTCAGAAACCATCATTCGTAGAAAAAAAATGCTCGGAATAAGAAAGATGTACATATTTTTCGGTGAGATCTACAACTTTTTTCTGAAACATTTAAAAAAATTTTGCATATTAGCTTAAATAAACGCAAAAAAACTATGATTTTTTATGGTTCTTTCATAGGTTTACCATGAAAATCGGTAAGTTGCCAATTTTTAAGAAAATCACTTAATAACGTATCTTTGAATACATTTTGAACTATGTCCCAATCAATTTATTAATAAAAATTTGAATTCTTGTTGCAGAACGAAAGCTCTTCGTAGGAATGCTGTCGAAAAAATACACCGAGAACGATGTTCGAAACATGTTCGGGGTTTTTGGGACAATAGAAGAATGTTCCGTTTTACGGGATAATGGACAAAGTAAAGGCTGTGCTTTTGTTACTTTTTCGAGCAAGCAGTCAGCCATTAATGCTAGCAAAACCCTTCATCATTCTCAAACCATGGAAGTGAGTAAAATACAATAATATATAATGATATTTTTGCAATTTAAATAATTGAATTTTTTTTAGGATTAATTTAAGGAAACTATAAAGATTTAAATATTTGTTTCTGAAGGAGTATAAATATAATTTATTTTTAATGAGGAAAAAAGCTTTAGGGTGACAATAATTATTGTCGATTGGGCGCGTAACTTCTTGGCTCCTGATTCTTGGTGCTTTAAAGTGACTAATTCAGTTTTACTCTGACTCTCTGACACGAGTAGACTTTCTGTCTAGTAAAAGATAGTTTGCTAAATTAATCAAGTGAATATTCACGAAATTATTTTACAAAATATAATATCATACAAAATTATTTTGGATGGATCCATTTCAAAAATAATAACAATAGAAAATTCAGGGTGGTCAGTTGACTAGAAAATGACCGGGAATTTAATTAGAAGCCGAGAGCTTACATCGGATCGTATAATAAAATTCAATTTTCCAGTTTTTTAAATAATTATCTAATTTGAGCGAGTTTTAATAAATCTAAAGGGGGCTATTGCAGGTCAATAATACAAAATAGAATTAAACCCTAGATATTTGTTTTTAACTTGAAAAACTTAAAGAAGACTGGCTTTGGAAACTTTTTTTTCATAAGCTTGTAAGACTAGACATCGGCAACTTTAACCCTATACTATGAGAGAAAATATTTCTATTTTTTCCGTTATAAAAAAAATTACTTAAATTAACACTAGGAAAGGTATTTTTTGAACAATTCAAGTGGGGTTAATGCTTTTGAGGTTGAAAATGATTCTAATTGGACAGTAGACACACTGGAAGATTTCTTTCCATAGCAAGGCTGTTATATGGATGGTGGTCATTGGCAACGTGCCATTATCACCTATATAACATCGGTACATCCACGCCTAGGCTATATCTCACCTCGCAGTAATACCAATTTAACTCCCCTAGCTGCATCAAACGAAAAAAAAAAAAAAGAAAAAAAAGAAAAAATAATTGACTCACGCGGCAACCTGCGACAATGTCTTTTTCTCAAACACGCGATTTTAAGAATAATTTTAAGGGACGTTTTAAGGGAATTGTCAGGAATTTCCTGCCATTTTATAGAATTTTGAGTAATTTTAAAAAATTTAACGATGTTTTAAATAATTTTGAGAAATTTTAAAAGATTTGACGATATTTGATTGGATTTTTAGTAATTTCAAGGAATATCGATTTTGCGAAATTACTTAAAATATCATTAAATTTCATTTTATTGGATTTTAAGGTGTTTTAAGGGATTTGATGAGATTTAATGGAATTTTTATTTGTTAAGGGATTTTAAGTAATTTTAAGAGACTGTACAAAATTTCATTGAACATTTTAGGAATTTTAAAAGAATTAATGACGTTTTATGAAATTTTTAGTAATTTTACTTGAGTGATTACTGGTAAAATTCACGATAACAAAAATTTAAATATTACTGAATCCAAACATTGAAATGAAAAATTTTAATTAAAACAAGTCTTGATTCAGTATTAAATAGGAAATATGAGTTTATGTTAGAAATGCTGGGATTTATTCAAGGGTTTATGAAGAATTTGAATATACCGTAAAAATAATTTTGCATTCGCGGTTGAGTGGTGATAAAAAAGTCAAAGATGCTTTTCTCACTTGCATCGTCATTCTGAGACGTCTCGTCGACCATTGCACATGGCGAGATTAAACTTTCCAGGTCCAACTTCGCTATTCCATTTCGCCCTGTGCAATAGTGATGATGCACTTGGAAAAGTAGAGGTCCTTTCACCAAACCACTCACACACTTATATGTAAAGCGTGGCAAACGAAACGGTAGCGAAAACTCAACTCGATGCAAAATGAGAATCTCGAAAAACCTTCAACTTCAATCCAACAGAGTCTTGACATTTTTATTATTCGATATTTCCTATTGGCAAAATTTGACACCTCTGACGACAAAAATCAACAAATAAATTGCAAAAAAGAAAAACCTTTGAAGAAATCAAATTTCAATCGCATATTTGCTATTGAACTATCTTAAATAATAAGCTGAGGTCCCCTTTTTTGAGGATTCGTATTTTTTCCCACATTTTCAAGAAAATGCTCATTTCAGCCATTTATTTGGTGCAAATGCAACTATATCATGAGGCCTGAAATTACATACGATTTTTTTTTTCATCGAAGATTTCTCATCAACAATTAAAATTATTGTTTGGAAGAATAGTTCTCATGCTTTCTCTGTTGCAATACATAAATTGTTATAAGTAAAAGCATTTTTTTTAGTGAAAACCTATGAAGACTTCAGCCTAATAATTATATCCATATTTTTTATTAAAATCAACTATTTAGTTAAAAATTCACTTTTTAAGATGAAAATTTATTTTTGGTATTAGTAAAATTAATTTACATAAAAACCAGAACAGTTTATTTTTCTTTTTGCTGCTCACATTGAAAAAATTAAGTAAATAAGTAATAATAATAATACTAAGAATAGTAATACTTTTTATAAAAGAACTTACCCTTTGAGCTTACAAAAAGTGCCCCATAAGGGACAAAAGAGTATCCTGTGTATCCTACTTTTTTTCTCATAGGTACTTTGAGACCTGCAATCGAGAAAATGTATATATTTTGTAAATTGAGTGGGAACACTTTTCGGATTTAAAACGTATTCTATATTTTAAGAAAGTGAGTAAGATATCATTTCAACGAGATAAAAATGTTCTTTATCTTTTCATAATTGGTTTTCCTCGTGGAAAGAATATCCCCTTTTATTTTCTCGCATGAAAATCTCATAAGGTCGGAGGAAGTTACGGGCGCGCTCACAATATTCCAATTTAACGAACGAATTCTCTGTTTTAGGGCTGCTCGGCACCTCTAGTCGTAAAGTTTGCGGATACGCAAAAGGAAAAGGAGCAGAAGAGGATGCAGCAGATCCAGGCGAATCTCTGGAACATGGCAAGTGTCAATATGACCCCCCATTACCTGACG
Source organism: Synergus laeviventris (assembly GCA_032275145.1). Lineage (NCBI taxonomy): Eukaryota > Metazoa > Arthropoda > Insecta > Hymenoptera > Cynipidae > Synergus > Synergus laeviventris. The sequence continues at coordinate 966,563 of JAUESI010000001.1, forward strand.
ACGGTGAGCAACTATTTTTCGAGACTATAATTCTTTCATTTATTGCTTATTTTTTCATTTTTCTTAAAACTCATACGAATCTTTTTTTATTTTTTTTATTTTTTATTTAAGAATGAGTCAATGGCAGCCGCCGCCCCTACGTCGCTGCAACTTCTCCAGCAACTTCAGGCGACGTCGAGCGCTGCTGCCACGCCGGTTGGTACCAATGCCAGCGCAAATGCACTCTCGAGTGTTCAGCATCAATTGTTGCTGCAACAACATTTGGGACTCAGTGCAACAACCCCAGCGTCTGCAGCGCCAGCTGTTCCGAGTCAACCGGAAATTAATTCTGCTAACTTGCAGGGACTCGCAACTCTCGCGTCTTTGAGTAACAGTGCTGGTGAGTACGGTCAGTATCTAGAGCTTGTTTTTCTTTATTTTAAACATTTTGTTTTGTTTCATGCTATCTAATTAATTTAACGTATAACAATTTAATAGTCTTAAACCCAACTCTGCTGGAAGTATAAAGAGATAGAAATCCTATCTGTTCCTATCTCAATTTCAATCCGCTTCCACGACTATAATAATCTCTTTGAATCTCTATCTATATAGAGCTCTAGCTTCTCTATCTATATACCATATATATTATATATTCTATTCCTGTCTATTCCTGTCCATCTCTTTATATCTCTTTGCCAATCACCTTTCTTTCCTACCTCTTTCAATCTCCACTTCTCTATTGGGAAGTAGTAGGGGAGAGATAGAAAAATATAGAGAAGTGAGGATTGAAAGAAATAGACATGTATGGATTGACATGGAGACAGAAAGATATAGACGGGGATAGGCGAGAGATAGAAAGGGATAAACAATCTTTAGCCCTTTCTATCTTAGAGAAGGAAAGATAGAAGGAGGTAAGGTGAACAGCTATCTCTTTATTTCCAGCAAGGTGATTAATTATTATCGTTTTAAGTGCTTTAAAAGTAGAAGGTTCAAAAAATTTGTATTTGATATGTTAAAAATCTATAGGCACTCTAAAAGGAGTGAGAAAAGTCTATTAATAATGAATTTTTCGATTCTTGTTTTTATTACAGCGAATGCGGGTGTTTCGCCAATGAGTATGCAGAACCTCGTAACCCTCGCGGCAATGACTGGCGGAAACGGTAGCCTACAGCTCTCGCCAAACAGTGAGTACCAATTTCAAAATCCATCGTTCCATATCCATTGTATTACTTCACCTGAACCTCATCTCAATCAAAAATTTCTTATGAAAATTTACAATAGGTCATTTAAAAAAATGTTAAGCTTTTACATTTGAATTGAAAGCGAATAAAACCTGTAAAGAGAATACTTAGTGGTTGTTTGGGACTGTTAATTTTATATTTAACAATACGTGTTTCAGCGCTAAGTGGATTGGCGAATTCGTCAGCAGGTATGTCGCTATGTACGTGTCGCATTGCCTGGTACAGTATTAACCATTACTAAATTAGTTTCTAATCTAATTCTCGCCGACTTCTAACTTTAACGACGATCTCACCATTGAGCTTTCGCCCTTCGAATCACCTTCCACGACTTCGCCTTCGTTATACGAATCCAATTTAACAAGGAGTTCCTCCTCTTCCTTCCAATTACCTCCCAATCATGAGTAACCAAGTTGCAATAATAATATTAACAATAATTGAAAGCTGTAAAACTTTTTCTAAATTTAAATATTTAATATTCAATATATGTTTTTGAGATTTATAAATTTTAAATGTTTTTAAACTGTCAAGAATATAAAAATGAAGGCTTTGAATTATTAATACATATTTTATTATTGTGCCAATACTAGATAGTAATTTGATTAATTAATTTTGAGTAGAAAGACAGTGTAGTTTTAACAATTCTTTTTTCTTCCTAATTGGAAATAGCTGCTCTTTTGGGAAAAACTGCAAGTACAGGTGAGATTTAATGGAACTCGTCGGCGATTTTATGGAATGCATAATTAGTGTTTCAATTGTAATCATAATTTTTTATTTCCATTTAAACAGTTTTTCTTAAATAACTATATTTTTTTATGATTTCTAATTTATTTTTTATTATCTATTATATTATTTACGTTTATTTTTCCTTCAACCAATCCTCAACTTCATTAAAGTAATTTATTCATAGCTATATATGTTCATGATTAATTAAACGTGATACTAATTTGTGGCACAAATTTTAACTTTATTATCTTGTATTTTAATTAATATTGTCATTATTTCGCTGGGCTGATAGTAATATTTATATGATATGGTATATATATGTCCTATAGCAAAAAGCATGAAATTGTTGGAGCTTTCATTTGCATTTTTGAATTCTATATCTGAAATTTATTACATATTATTAAATTAATCGAGAGTTTTGTTCAAATTGAACACTGTTGGACATTTATTCATTTATTAATTTGATTAATAGTATAAAAATAAAAAAATAAAAAAATAAAAATGTATAAAAATGCTCAATTTTTAAATACGTCCAAATTCTAAGCTTAAAATTTTCATAAATGGAATATTTTTATTGTCCTTTTTGAGCAGTATGTGTTCCAATTTTATCATTTATTAAAAAATGCTTTTCCTTAACGTACTTGAAAGTACTTAATAATTAATTAAAAGCATAAAAAATTCTTATAATTATTATAGTTTTGGATGTATTTAAAATGATCTATTTGATGAAATATTGTTTACTAATTTGCTAAATAAAATTTGTATAGGGTCCACTGGAGGCAGTTTAAGTCCTGTAACGTCCCTAGCGCTCAATTCCTTAACCGGAACACCTTTGAACGGACTTCAGGACACGATTAGTAACGCCTACTCGAGTTTGCAACAGTACGCAGGTGAGAATATCATTAAGAATTATAAATGTTTATATCTCTCGCCTCCAAAACACCAATATTGTCTCTTAATAAATGTAAAAAAATTTTATTGCTCAAATTAACAAACGTACATTCAAAAAATTAATATTTGTTGTAGATTTTCACATTTAAATTTAAATTTTCGAACACAAACATAAAATCTTCTAACAATTAACTCTGCGCCTTAAAGCTCTCATTGGAAAGACGACAGTGACTGTGGAAAAGAAAGAGTTACATAGTAAGTACGCAGGGAATATGTCAATATGTGCAATTTTCGCTCATTTGATTTTTAAATATAAACTTATAAAACGGGCGGCAAGTATAGCGTCCTCATTAGAAAAAAAAATTAATCTATTTTTTATTTTAATTTTTTTTGTAAAACCAGCATGTATTCGTGCTTGTGTTATATTGGAAGCTAAATGCAGATTACAGGCTTTACAGTCTTCTCCACATTTTTTCTCTGTTTTCAAGATAATTCCCATTTTCCCCATTTTTTGGTGAAAAATTCAACTATTCCATCTTTTTCGTTGAAAATCAAATATTTTGTTAAAAATCCACTCTTTAAGGTGAAATTTAATTTTAGTCATCACAGGTCGTCGCGTATTCAAATTTTTTCACCTATTTCACCTTTCCTGGAAATTTGTTACCTTTTCAGCTTTATTTAATTGGCGAAGTTGAATCATCTTAAAAATTATTGACAGTTTTATAGGATAATTCCGGGGCATTTCAGGCTTGATAAAAATTTTCTCATTTATTAAAATATCACGCAATTCAATCTTTTAAGCTGAAAATATTTTTCTTTCTTGAAAATCATCTTTTTGCATAAAAATTTGAACTTTTTGCTGATAATTCATTTTTTAATTGGAAAACAAAATGTCTCGCTGAAAATTCACTTTTTTTTTGAAAATACACTTTTACCGTCGAAAGTAAAAAATATTTAATTAAAAATCCATTTTTTTATTGAACTGAATCCTAATTTTGGGATATTTTGTGATTATTTTGGGTATTATAGTAAAATTAATTTACATAAAAACCATCACAACAGATTTTTTTGTACGCCTCAAATTGCAAAAATTTAGTAATTAATTAATAATAATGATAATGATAAATAATGATTAGTAATAATTTTTATAAAAAAGGGACCCTTTGAGCTTAAAAAAGTACCTTGTAAGGTATCAAAAGAATATCCCTAGTATTATACCCTATTGTTTTTCTCATAGGGACTGTGAGGCCTGTAAATAGAATTTTAGATTACGATTCGCTTTTATAAGGTCGAGTAGAAAGCTGTATCCTTGCATTGTTATTACTATTATAGAGTTCCCAATGTTTGTGACTGCTCTAACAAAGTATATATTTTATAGAAGGTTATTAGAAATTTGAAACATAATGAACCAATCTAAATTTTTGCAACGTCATTTTAAAAATTATAGGAACAATTGAGGATGTAAAGTAAATCGAGGATCTAGTTTCGAAGAGCAGACGCAAAATTGAGTAATTTTTCTTGTAGCAGCATGACGTAGCGTTGCACTATGAACTATGTGAACTATGTGCAGTAAAGAGTAAAGCTAAACTAAAGGATATAAAGTAACAGGAGTGGGAAGAGCTTTTTTAATCCGAGCTTCATTTTTCAGGGTTCCCAGCCTTTACAGCCGCAGCAGCTGCAGCAGCAGCGGCAGCACAGACTACGGCCTACGCTGCTAGTGGAAAGCAGATCGAGGGTCCTGAGGGTGCGAACCTATTTATCTATCACCTTCCCCAGGAGTTCACGGATTCGGATCTCGCGACAACCTTCCTGCCATTCGGAAATGTCATCTCCGCTCGAGTTTTCATCGACAGAAATACGAAGAGAAGCAAATGTTTCGGTAAGTATAAAAATATCGAACATATCGATATTTTCGTTTCGGTATACTATAGGTAAATGCTAATTAATTTTGATTTTTAGGTTTCGTTTCGTACGATAATACGAAGAGTGCGCAGGCTGCAATTCAAGCGATGCATGGATTTCCAATTGGGCAAAAACGACTCAAGGTTCAGCCAAAACGCCCCAAGGATAACACCAAGCCTTACTAGCCATCCTCACCGATCCTTCAAGGTAGATAGTCTCCGAATTTTATATCCAGAGCTTTATTTCCAGAGCTATAAATCCAGAGATTTATATAACTCGGTGTATCGATTCGCTTTCGATCTCGATTCCGATTTCGATCCAAATTCGAGTTTCGATTTACAAAGTATTACGGAATAGTATTTTTTTTGAGATAAGACTTTCGAGAGTCGCTTCCTTTTTTTTTTATCTTCGAAAGCTTATTTCGATATTCTCTAGTCAATCAGTATTTCCCTCAAGGTGGAATACCGAGACTCTCTACGAATCACTACTGTCATTAATATTCTAGTCTCGCTATCCATTTGCTGTGATATTACTCAAGATACAAACTATAAAGTAGATGGAAACAAATCGGGTTTCTCTCTTCCTAAGTTTACAATTTATAAACCTGAAGTTTAAACTTTTATAAACTCAAATTTAGAAGTTAAATCTAAATCTAATTTAAATTTTTACTTATTTACAATTGACTATTGCAAAGTTTGTAGCTTTTAAATATATAGTAGTTATAAATATACTATAGTGAAATAAATATAACATTTTTAGAAATTAAATTTTGAGATATTTTGATTTAAGAAATACTCAGTTAAAATTAAATTTAGTTTTCTATTTTTAATTTGGAAGTGAGTCACAATTCAAAGTTCAAAAATTGTCTCCTGCAAAATTGGAAGGATGAAGTTGTCTTGGTATTATTTATTTTTTGTCAAGACGATGCCACGTCTCGATCGGTGACCCAGTCAGAAGAAAGGTTTATACTTTTTAGAAAAGAGGCAGAATTTTCAAGTTTTGTCGACAACACCATGCACACGCATTTTTTATCTTGTTTTAATCTTTATTTACGCTTTTTATATCCACTACAGGAGTTTCAGGTTTTATTATGTTGTGTTGCATTAGATGTCGGTATTTTTTTATTTATAATTTTTTGGTAAATTGCAATCTGTGGTCTAACACGATTTTTAAAATCACGAATACGACAGGTTGGTGTTCTAAATTTATCTATATCAAAAAGTAGAATGGATTTTACCAAAATAAATTGATTTTAATCAATTTTTATTAAAATAATGAATTTATTGCTCATTTAAAGAAGGAAAGAAATTATTTTTCAACTTTTTTTTTATTAATGCAATCAAAATTTCTTTAGAACTCTAAACTAAATTAATCAAAGTAATTATCGATGTATTCGTGATCTATATTATCAGTGTGACAATTCCTGTGTGTTTTACATTGACATTCAACAATTCAACAATGAATGGAAAACTTTCATCTTCATGTGAGTCACAATCTCGAATTCCAAATCAAATTCCACCCAAGCTACTTTCTCTGAAAGCTGGATCAAAATTAATTTGGAATATAAGTAAACAATTCTACATTTAATTTTGAACTGATGAAGATGACAATCCAAATAAAACTTTAAAAATTTTGAGGAAATTTAAAAACTAATGAAATTGACCTTAAAAAGATATCTTGAAATTCTTAAAATTAATAAAACAATTTCCATTTATGTAAAGTTGGCTATTATTAATTCTACTGTTTTTTGTTTTTTTTTTTTTGAGATGTTGGCTTTGGATATCGTTGAAAAATTAATTTGGCTGCGTGCCTGCCACGAGAATGAGCTTCGTGGATGCCTGGATGGGATTCGATTGGAAATTCGACTCTCGAACTCTCCTCCATCGGCTTTTTTTATGATCGATTCTTCGTTCATGAATTATACGTTATACGTTATACGTTATACGATGTGCACGCTGCCGTACATTAATCACTTACACATTTGGTGTATATATATATAGTCATGTTATATACGACTCACGCAAAAAAATTCTACTCGCGTCCTGTCGTGTTAATATTACTAAGTTATATGGTTAATTACGCTGCGAAGCTTTTCTAGTCGTTATAGTACTAACATCGCAATGTCTTTCAAGGGACCGACACCCACCAAAATTCGAGCCAATTTTTTCTAATCTTCAAAGCCAGACCTAAATAACTTTTTTCCAATTTTCTGAATTTTTAAAACTACTTTAATGTTCTTCAACTATGCTTGGAAATTAATTTCTGTTATTGATGTCCACGTTTGTGTTATTGACTTTTTTTTTTGTATATATATATATATATATACAATTTTCAAGAACGTTGAGATTTGAAGTTCTTTAGATTTGAAGAATGAGAATAAGAATCCAGTAATATTAATTAACTTAATAATTTAAAAAACAAAAAATTCGTTGAAATAAAAAAATAGGCTGTCTTGTTTTGGTGGGTTGTCTGTGGGATCTTCTTTGGTGTCACTGGAAGTTGAATCTCCCAGCTTCACCTAAAGTCGAGCCACCAGACACGAGGGGTTCCCTCATTTCCAGTGTGGTGGTGACTAACTTGTCCGTGTGTTTGTTTGTGTGCCAGCAGGTGGCCTGTGACGTTGTGACGTTTACTCTGGACCGGAGTTGCCGTGCCATGTCTGTCTCAGTCAGTCGATCTGTCTGTCAGTCACGACTCGATCTCTTTTTTCTTTCTACTTTCTCTATCACCTTCACACAAGCGTTAAAAAAATCCACCCTCTGATAAAGAAAACATTTGTTTGTTTTTTCCTACAATTTCTCCAAATTTCCCTTTTCATCCGTTGAATCAACCGCGAAAAACCGATCTCAAGTCTGGAAGTGGTCAAACATCAAGATTGGCATATTTTAAAGAGATTATTCTGTCAGCCATCTTGAGGAAATCTGCTTCTGCAGATTTCGAATTGATTTTGAGCAGATTTTGGGCCGAGGCTCTTATTTATGTAAATAAATTATACATATGCGAATATAAATATATGTGTGCCTGTGCTGAGATCGACCTAAGAATTTTGGATGAACGTCGTATGTCCTTTGCGGCGACGAAAAAATGGGACAAATGGAGACTGGGATCCAAATCGTGACACGAAGTTCGAAAAACGAGAGAAACAATCATTGTATAAATATTATTAAATATGTTAAATAAATAACGCGAACTTCGTCGTCGATATTGATAGTCAAGCGTGGTCGATTGTGCGAGAGATAAGCAAAATAACATATATTATTATACGAGAATTAGATATATTAAACGTTGACTGAGAATTATTTTTATCGAGTGATTATCGCGGGATCTGCATCGATTGAAAACTAGCGAATAAAAGACGCAGATTTATTTCCAAAGGGGAGGAATGATCAAATTTTGTGGAGGTGTAACTTATTGTCTGTATGAAAATTGATTTTTCTATAATGGAAACGGACCTGTGAATCGGGATTTCAAGAAAATCGACTTTAAAATGGTACTTAGAAATGTTGTTTGCTGGTTAAAACAGATTCTCTGCCGATATTCCCTTAAATTTAATGAATTTACTTAAAAATCCGTTTCTCCTCCTTACAAAAAAATTTGTATCTTTTCCGATTTGAGAAAAGTAAAATCTATGTGGAAAGTTTTGTTTTCCCGCTCGAAAAGATAATTTGCTAGCTAAAATTCGTAAAAATATACCAAAAATGGAAAAAGAACACACGTGAACATAAAACAAAGAAGAGTTTAAGAGGCATTTTTTAAAAGACTTTGTATAGGATTGTATTATAGGTAGAGTTCTAAAAATTTTGGGAAATTCAAATCGAGTAATCCCTGGGCATATTAACAATATTAAAATAATTATTAATTAATCAATTTTATTAAAATATATTAATTCGATTTTTTTTATTTATATATTTTTTGTGTTAAATTAATTGTAATTAATATTTTTATTAAAAATATTTCCACGATAAACTGCAGACGAAATTCTTCATAATATTCTCGATTAATTTTCCCGAATAATATTAATGATTTAGAACTCTAATCATAGGGTCAGAATAGGATCGTGTACGTGTTTTAGGCAATTTATTATTTTTTTCATCGCGAGTACGAAAATTGAAGAAGTCCTTCAACCCAGCCTCCGGTTTCTCAGTGTTCTCTTGGGTCTCAAAAAAACTTTTTACTATTCTTAAACAATGTTTTCTACATATTTCCAAACGTCTTTTCCACATTTCTAATCATGTTTAATATATTTGGATCACTTTTATTTGATTTTTTGCAATAGTGTTCGAATTGTCTTTTTGAATCTTGTCAAATTTTCGCTTCTCTCTTTTTTTTTTGTAAATGTATTTTTTAATTTTTTTTTTGTGACAAATTTTTTGCGGGTATAAGTGCAAGATAGGATATAAAGCATAAAGTGAGGATTTCCTGATCCTTTATTTTTCCAATCTCTTTTTCTTTTCCTTGTATTCACTTCGTTGAGCTCGGAGTCGTGGTTTTCGTTGAGTCCTGAATTGATGAGTCTACGGAAATACCGAAATAGCTGAAATGACAGAAGTAACCAAACTGACCGAATTTGACCGAGCTGGCCGAATTTGATCGAATTGACCAAAATGCCCGAACTGTGGCCGCAGGAGCGACGGAGAAAAAAAGAGAGATCCTCAAACTCAAAAGTGTAACGCATGTGCATCCTGACTTTGACATCTGCTTTATTTGTTGCTCCTGCGATTAGCGATCAACCTTTTTTCCGACGTTGTACGTTTTTTTATATCCCCTTTTCTCGTTACCATGTATATATTATTATTATATATGTATCGTATGCATATTTACCAGACCAAATCACGGGACAAGCGATCCTGCTGGAGTCCCCCTAATCCACAATCTCATAAAAATTTCCCCCCTTTTTTTTAAATTTTGTAAAGCTGTGTATATTTTTAATTGTTCGAATAGAAATAAAAAGAGTCGAATGTACTTCAGTGGCAAATAATATTTATGTATTGCGAATAAAGATTCATTTGTTCGCTATTCTGCATTTTGAATCTTTTTCATCGACATTCTACCAAATTGAAATTTAAAAATAATTCTTTACAACAGAAACTTTTTATAAAAACAGTCGTCTTTAAAACATTTTTGATAATAATAATAATAATAATAATAATAATAATAATAATAAT
>JAUESI010000001.1:981427-998497 GCA_032275145.1 Synergus laeviventris
AGTCGCATATAATAATATAAAAAAGGCGTCTGAATTTTTTTATTGTTTCACGCCGCACCTTTCTTGAATAAGGTACCCCTATAGAATTACGTCTTAGGCTGAACGATGAATGATCGAGGATCACCTTTCATTACTACAACACTTTAATCATTTTTTTAATTGCATTTTATGAACTGGCGAAAGTTTCGGATTGAAATTCATTCCGAAAAAATTAGACATTTTTCGAATTATTCCAGAGACTGTGATTCAAAATCAATCCGAATTTGTAATCCAAAATGAATCTATAGTCAACCTGAACTAATCAGAATTATTCCAAACTTTCAATCCGAAAAATTCTGATGTATTCAAATTGATCGGGATTATTCAGAATAGAAAGTTTGGATTGATTCTGATTAATTCGGATTCATTCTGGCTGATTTTGAATGGGTCTTGGATCGAAATCTTTCTTCGGATTAAATCGGAATGAAACTGTTTGTTTCGGATTGAACATCAGGAATAAATTTTCGAAGGAAGTTTTCAATAGTCGAAGGCCCATTCAGAATCAATCCGATAAATTCAAATTGATTCGGAATTGAAAGTTCAGAGATTGATTCTGATTGTTTTTTAATGGGTCTCGCGGATGGAAAGCGGATAGTATAATATAGAGTCCGGGAAGAGTCGGAATAAACTTCTGAAGGAAGTTTTCAATCCGTATTAATATACTAGGTGCATTCAAAATCAATTCAGTCCATATCCGATTTAATGAGAATAATTCCCAAAAATTCGGATTGATTCATTCATAATATAGTAAGGTGACGGAAAAAATGAAAGCCGGTAAGGTAGGAATCGGTTAAGTAATACGTAACAATTGCACTTGTGTTACAATTTTATTGTAAAATGTAAAAATTTTCATAACTATATATGTTCTGTCTATTTATAATATATAGTCTACCAGTAGATAGAAAAGGTAACCGAGCAGTGTATCTAATTACGCACAGGATTCGATTACAATTTATTATGGTGTTTTGGCTGCTACCAAAAATCCTCGCTTTCCTTCTTACGGAAATAAAATGTATAAAAATATTTTTATTTATTGCAAAAATCGATATTAAAATTTCATAATCTCAAAACTATGTATATACAATCATTTATGTTACAGTCTTAAAACTTAAAAAGATAGCTACAGAATAACTACAGAAGACAGTCATTTTTCGCTTAAATAGTAAACATTGGCAGTATAGTACAAATTACAATATACTATATTAAAATATGTACAAGAGTTGGCACTGGGTTTAACAAACTTTCAGGTTTCTGACATGAAACTTTTCTTTCAAGATTTTCATTTAAGAAGTAAAATAGAGGCCTTTTTCCTCAATAGAGGAAAGTTGTTCAGCTTTTTAACTGAACATTTTTAACCGAACAACTTTCCATTTCGTCCAATTATCCAAATTTCTGTTCTAAGAGTTTTTTTTTTATACACTTCAGAGTTTAAGGTGAAAACAAAAATCGGACCAGGGACGAATATAGAAAAGATATTCGGTATCCCCACCATAAAATAAAAAAAAAAATTTGTACCTAGGGAGAATTTGATACCCTCCCTGATGCAATATGGCAACAGTTTATTCAAACTCGAGTCTCACTCCCACTATGATGTTTTCTATGCTTTCTATGTTTCTTATGACTTCTGTGTGGCAGTTGGCCGTTGATGACAATTGGATGCTGATGAAGTAAAGGATGCTGGGGTGGGGACAGTCTCCCCAGATGATGAAGTTGATGAGGTGTGGGTGTAGTGGACCCTTTACTGTAGCATCTTACAACAGGGACCTGCTGCACAGGATGAGGATGACACTTGTGGGGAGGATGTTTGCAGGGTGGAAGACGTCTCCAGACACTGATCGCATTGGGCCACCAAATCCAGGCAGCTGAAAGGATCCCTGCACCCAAAAATACCACGATTCTTAAAACAAAGACTTGAAGGAGTGGTTTTGTTGTGACCTTGGGTGATTTTGAGGGTTCGGGTGCCCTGAGCCAGGAATCTCGACCCCACCACTCGTAGAAGATTGTGCAGGTGAGGCAGATCATTACAAATCCATAAAAGCAGACGAAAGCCCCGACCCTGGTGACAAGTTGTTTTTGTCTTTTGTAGAGTTCCGCTGGTGACTTTGCCCCTTCACGTTGATTCCGAATCAGGGGATTAGGGTGAAGGGTGTTTAGGATTGGGCTTGGAGTTATTGAAGGACGGGGCAAAAGTAAGGCTGCTATTCCAATTATGAAAAAGGTGGAGCCTAGGGTTAAGTAGACAAATTGGGGGGCAAGGACGAGAACCAGAAGAGATCGAGTGCTTTGTTGACCCACGAAACAGCTACCTGTAACAGAAAAATTGAAGGGCTTCAAAAAGGGTTGTTAAACAAATTTCTTACTATCTTAAAAAATTATAAAAACTTTTAAGGAATTCAGAGGTTTAATTAGATTTGATGTGAGTTTGAATATAATTTTCAGGAGTTTCAATGGATTTTACGTAATTGATTGGGATTTTAAGAAATTTTAAAAACTGTTACGATAGTTTATAGGATATTAAATAAATTTTAGTATTTGAAAAGGATTTAAGAGATTTAAAGAAATTTCGGTGGATTTTCAGTGGTTTTAAGAGATTTAATGAGACTTGATCGGATTTTGTGTAATTTTAAGTAATTTTAAGCAATTTTAAGGGATAGAACGATATCTTGTGAAAATTTGAGGAATATCAAGAAATATCAATCGATTTTACTTAATTTCAAGGAATTTCGAGTGATTTTAAAGGAGTTACAAGTTTTTATACTTGAAAAATTCAAAATTCTCAATTATTTTGTATACTTTTGAAATCCCCCCTTTTGAAACATTTTTAAATCCATTGATCTGAACTTGCTTAGAATCCTCTATAAATCTTTTTAGCAAAAGGTGCAAATCCTGAGCCTAAAAGTTGCAAATTGAAAGTTGAAACTGCAAACCCTGAAGGTTCAATTCTTTGGAGTCAAGTTCCAAAGTATCTTTAGAGTCATCTCGAATCGTTTCGCGAAACACGAGTGCTCAATGAGATCAGAGACCTGGCCTTAAAATCTAAAGTCTGAACTTAAGGACGTGTACTTATATATACTTCCTTGTATCTGCACGTTCCCATCTAAATTGCTTCTCATTTTTTCTCCTTCTTTATTGCCGCAAGAATCCTTCCCCTTTTTTAAGGATGCAACCCTCACCCTTTCTTTTCTTATCTTTTAAACGAAGACCTCGACTCGAGTGGGTCGATCTTCTCAAAGGCGTTGAGAAGTAATTTCGCAGAGTCTATACTAACAAGGAAGGTATAATACCCGAGGTGGTACGTACGTCCATCACCGATTTTGATACCACTTTTCGTCGGATTAAAAACTTCCCCCGGATTAGATCGGAATGAAACTGTTTGGTTCGGATACAAATTCCGGAATGATTATAGGATAATTTCGGATTGAAAACCACCTGAAGATTAGATCGGGATTAGATCTATTGTTTCTTGTTAAATATCTATATAACCGCATCTTCGAATAAAATTTTTTGTATAAAAAAAAATCCAAGTTTTGCACATATATATTTAGCCACAATCCTGCATATTTTAAATACTTGCCCAAAATCTCTTGTATCAACACGAGTAAAATCCGTGGGCCCACCTTCCCTCTTATCGATCCTTTGTTCGCGAGAGACTATTTAATGTCCCTGCTTGCAAGTGTCCCTTCGTATTTAATGGGCATTGTGAGGACCGTCTTTTACTCACAAGAGACTTTTTACCGGAGGACTCTGCCCTTAATTCTCATGCAAGGGCCGCAAGCGTTCCTTGGAACAAGCCGCTAAACGCATTCCTCCTTCCTCTTTTTTACCATCTTTTCGCGGTTGCGAACCGCGAAGGGTCGAGGAAAAGATCCTGGAAAGATTTGCATAGCTCTCGCGTTTACGCGCTCACCGCCTTTGCGGTTGTGTTTTGATTTTTTTCTATCCGTGAAGAAAAAGGGAGGGAGCCACCATAAGCGAGAACATTACCCATTTGGACGTAGGTATTCTTTTCGAGGATTTATGGGGCAGAAAAGTAGGGAGAAAAAGTTGCAATTGAATTCCAACTCGGAGAGGATCTAATTTTCGTAATAGTAGAGGAAAATTTGAAGTTTGAATATTTATTATACCCGAGTAGAAATTTTTTTATCTTTCCCTATTTGAGTTCAATAAAAAAATGGATTTTCAATTGAATATTTTTAATTTTCGACGGAAAAAGTGAATTTTTATCCAGATATTTTTAATTTTTATAGGTGTTTGTAAAAGTAATTTACATAAAAACCACAAGAGCTGTAGGATTTTTTGTTTTTGCTCCTCACATTGCAAAAACGATCTAATTTGTATTTAAACAAAAAATCAACATTTAAGTTTAAAAAAATTACCCTATATAGGAACCTAAAAGTTTCCTATGAACCCTATTGTTTTTCTCATATGGATTGTGAGGCGAGACTGAAAAGCCTGTAATCTGTCGAAGTTGTTTAAATTTCAAGAGAATTTTACACTATTGATGTAAAATAGGGTACTTTAGGGACGAAATCTTGAAAATAGAAGACATTAATGAAAGTAAATCATTCGATGTAGAATGCAGTGCTAAGGTAGGCAAGGGACACGGTTTCCACCCCGTTCTGTTTTTTTTTTTTTTTAGCTTTTTTCCTTCTCTCGCACTTGAAAGACTCAGTAAAAACTTGTCCCTCAAGATGATGCGTTTCAGACACGCGACTTCCTCTCTTTCCTCTTTCCTCTTTCCTCTTTCTTCTCCACCTTACTAGTTTACTCCCTCTCGTCACTTTCAGCTTTTGCCACTTTTTTCTTTTTTCGTTTTTGTCTCTCATGATTACGAATTTCGATTTTCTGGCGGCTGCTACCCAGCATACCTTTCGCTAATCCAAATATCTCAAGCATTCGAACAATCGCATACCTAACATTCACTATCTCTGCGATATATTCTCATGTGTTGTCAGCTCCACAATCCAATTATTTATAGTGACCTTCTGCATCACTGGAAAGTTCTGAACGTTCAAATTAACGAATTTCTGTATTGATTGTATTTTAAAATAGGCACCTAAGATTCTATGGAAAGTGCTCGACGGAATTTCAACTAATGAACTCTCTTAAACTCTCTACGTCAGATTCTCGAACAAGGTGTGCGTGTTCGCACATGTTGTTACATTTTCCTCAGAGAGTTATGATTTTGGATTGAATTTTAAGTCAAATTAATCGACACTCTCTTTGAGACGAACTGATTTATCCAAATTTATCCTCCCTTCCAATCCATACCAATCTAATTCTATATCTCTTTTAATCTACAATAATAACCACTTTCCATTTGAATCTTCGCTTTTCTATCTTTCTGTATCCTTCGTTTATCTTCACCAATCATTTTCTATCCTTTTTGCAATCAACTGCCATGCCTATCTTTTTTAATACCTACTTCCCTATCCATATCTATCCTAGTTTCTACAATCATGATTTCAATCTTAAAGATTAAAAGAGTAGAACCATAATAGTACAAGAAAATATAGAAAATAGACAGACGCATCAGACAAGGAATAGGATAAGATAGAGAAAAAAGGGGTCTGACAAAAAGATTGAACGGAATAGAGATGGGATAAATGAGACATGACAGACAGAATAATCTGTATAAGCAAAATATTGTTGCTAAAATAGTATTATGCATGTTAAAAATTTGAAAGTTAATAAGTTTAAAACTGAGGATATATGGTAGACAAAAATTGAATATGGGATATGGAAAGATATTCAAATTGCTTTGTAAAAGAGATAGAGAGAGATAGAAAAAGGTAGAAAATAACAAAACGTGGAAAAAAAATTGTCCGTATCCTTGTTGACAGTATATGACTTGTTCGTTATGTAAACTATTCAAGTTGGAGGTAGATAAGCTTCTATGGAAAAACGAATGAAAATTATGCGCCATTTGCAGAAAGTTGTAGCCAATCGGAGAGATTCTTTTGTGCTAAGAAAGGCGTGCATTTAATTCCAAGATGCTAATCTCGCCAAGAACCAAGACTGACCAGCTCAGAGCATATATAAGTTATCCAGAGCATAAACAGAAACAGAGCTCGGTCGTATTAGCATAACCAAGAACCAACCCTGGTTAGCTCGAGATTCGGACTTGAAACCTGCAGTCTCGAGTCTCGACTGGCTAGTGGCTTCGTATTCGTGTTCGTTATATTGCATCGGCTATATACCTTTATCTTTTCCGCCATCCGCCTCGACTGTTTCTTTCTGTTGATTCGAAAATAGTTCATATATCATGGTAAAACTAAATCTTTATATTGTTAGATTTCTATCTTTAGTTTAGTTTTGAGAAAGCCACAAAAACCATCATTTTAATTCATTATCCAACGTTTACATAAGAGAATAGAAAAAATAAACATAGAAAAATTCATTTGAACAAGAATAGCAAAGACAAAGTGTTATTTCTGACTCGCGTTATGAAAATTGTTTTCACAATTTGGACGTGGATGAATTTCAGAAAACAGAAACGCGATATTTCAGCTTCGTTTGTTATCCTTTTTTGCAATCAGTGGGTACGTGGAATTTCTTGATTGTTTGTCGAAACTCGAGTTACGAATGGGGCTCGCAGGCACGCAAACATTACTACGCCAATGGACAGTCTCATAAACCAAGCAGCATAACGAGGCCTGACTCAGGAACCTTCGAGGCTTCGAGGCACCTTCGTATTTCTCGAACTTGCTCACATCAATTTTATAATCACGCACCTTTCATATTTCACCCGAGGTTAACAAAAATTATGTCTTAACATTTTCCAAAGAATTTTACTTCGACAATTATTTTAAATAAATTCTAAAATAAGAAAAATAGTGAAAAAAAAAGATTTAAAACTACCATATAATAATAGGTATATTACGTAAACACTTTTGAGATTATTTGATTTATTTATTTTATTTAATAAATTGATTTTATCGTTTTATTTTTTGGTTTAGATTGACATTAAAATCGATTTATAAAACACGATAACAGACGATAATACTTGAAAAGTTCATTATCGCGAATTCTGAGTCACCTTTAACGAGGACGTGACGAGAGCTATTAGTGAGGGTGAAGAAAAAATGGGGAGTGTGAATAACAGTCATCGAGATTGCACGCACGAGTAATCATCATCAATGGAAAGCGAAAATCAGCAGAGCGACAAATAATCTCTCCTTTCAATCTCCATTCCTTTTTCTCCTTCCTCTCTTTTTTAATTTAAAAGGCTGGTTTAAATCTAAGGGAGAAGAAAAACTTATTTTTTCATTGGAGAAGCTGTTGACCAAGATTATTTATGTAAATAGAAATTACTTCTTAAGGACACATGGTAACTACCATGCCCTTAAAATAATAGTTGGAATTCAAATTTACCGCTCAGTTCGTCTGCATCGACGTCCCGTGTGACCAAAACAGCAATCGTGTAGGCAGCAGGAAGACCCCAAGCAGCAACAGAGCCAACAGTTGAGAAACCCTGCTGTAGTCCAAATCCATTTTCTTTGCAATTATCTGGCGATTTTATCCATTTTCTCGCAACTATACACCACCAAGCACAAATTACCACCCACCTGAAACAAACATTTAGGAATTCTGTTAAAATTTTATATTTATGCTTTAAATTTCCCGCCAATACGGTGGCAACGTTTGAGGTTATGTTCAAGTATAGCATGCAGAATGTAGCGCGAAATTTAAATTCCACAATTTTACATTCTCTTCAGGGAAGGTATTAGATTGGTGTAAAATTTGACTTCCCTGTTTTTGTCCAATTTCCACGTTTTGTGACCCCCTGTGTGGAATAATTAAGATTATAATAAATAATTTAACTAGATTCTAGAGAAAATTATATTTAATAAAGTGAACCTTCATAACAGAGTCTCGGACGAGACTGACTAGAGCTCACATTGGCCAGTCCTTTGAATAGCTTATCATCGTTTTCATTTTAACTTGTACCATTAGACCTGTATCTTCGATTGGTCTGAAGTATCAGACATCTAATTTGAGGAAAATGAAGTTTCTTTTTTCTTTTTTTAACTGATAAATTTAATACAAAGAAGTTCAAAAACATAATTTTACCTTTGTGGCCCAACCAAATCGAAAGCTATTATCAAAGGGTACTGTTAGAAATTCGAATTCCTAAGCTAAACGCTCAATTTTCATATAAAAATTATGAAATGTGTCAATTGTGACCAAGCCCAGTCGAAAAGTATTATCAAAGAGTATTAGAAACTAATTGTATTTTACTTTAATTGCCTTGCAAACATTGCCAAACTTAACAACCAAGAATTGGCGGTATTTGGAACACAAGTTTCCGGACATTAATTGCCAATTTTGAAAATGTTTTAGAGATAATTAAAATAAAATAGAATTAATTTATAACACCCTTTAAGAATGCCTTTCGACTGGGGCGAGTCACAATCGACAAATTTCGTACTTTTTATGCGAAAATGGACCGTTTAGCTTTGAAACGCGAGTTACCGGGCAGTAATTGTGAAGTTTGTCAAGTTTGGCACTGATTTGAAAGGTTATTGAAAGAAAAGAAAATTAGTTTCTAAAACCCTTTGAGAATACCTTTCGATTGGGGTGGGTCACAAATGACATGATATTTAATAATAAAATGATGTGTTTTAAGATTACAGTTATTGCCGCTTAATGCGCATTTGCATATCTTATTAATATTCTATTTATACCCTACAATAATTCTTCCCATTGTAAAAACATGAAAAACCTCTATTTTATTTTATTTTGATCTTAAATGCACTATTTACAACTAATATCAGTAGTCAGTACCCATCATCTAAAGTTGAGGAATGTGGCAACCCAGGTGGACTTTTCCAGGCTCGAAAATAAGGATTGCAATTTGGTTAACGAGAGTCTACAGAAGAGAAGTATAGCTATAATTATATAATCGAGGTTTTTGGTCCGCGAGTAAATTCTCCTCCAGCAACCGAGAGTGCTCCTTTCCTCTCTTTTCGATGCGACCCTGAACTTTCTCAGGTACTTAAAACAGTCCCGAACGCGAGAGTGTGTCTGTGAACAACAGAGGGAGAAAGAGAATAAATTCAGGGGAAAAGAGAAGGAAGAAAAAACGGAGGCTAGGAAGTGGGACTGGGACTGGAGAACACGAGCGTTTGCATGTCCTGCGACCGGTTTACTGGACACTGGTTTTAAGTTTCATCGAATGCGAACGCGATGATTTTCGCACGCTGAAGCCTTTTTAAACAATTTTTGTTTAACAAAACAGTAAAGGCGTAATTCTCTAAAGAATACCGATCAATAAATTATTAATCTGAAAAAGTTTATTTGTACGCCTATGCCCTATATAGATGATCGGGAGATCAAAGATAATTCTTGATGGTCTAGTCAAAAAATCACTTCAAGCCAATTTCATTATTTCTGATTATCCTTGACTACTCGAATTCTTCCCAGATGGCTGACAAATTTAGCACGTGTTTAAAAGCAGCTCCTTCTCATAATATTTATCATGCCACTCTATATAAAGTTGTGTTAGATAACTTAGATGATCATCCGGTTTTTGGCTATTTCAATTTACACTCGGAGGTGCTAAACGATTTTTTCTTTAACTCAAAGAACTAAAAAGTAAGTAACGAATCCCAGAAGCGATGGAAGACACGACTACCGGATTTTGGGGTCGACTAGCACAAATAACATGAAATAAGCAAACACTCGAAACCTTCCAGTCTTTTCCTTCTCTTGCTCTCCCGAGAGCTCAGCAAACTGAAGGGAGTTTTAACCCAAGTACTTCTCAAGAAAACAATAATATCGAAAAAGAGAAAATTTCTGGATCTATCTGTTCTGTTTAGCTGCCAGAGACTATAAAATAAAAGCTATAAAGTAAAGAAAAGATCATGTATCTTGAAACTGTAGAATGACTTTCAACGAGGTAGGATTTAATTTTCCCTGGGAAGATTGATTGGGTGTTGTTTATCCCCTCCTGATTATACTATATATTCCTCTAACGAGAATTGACATATCTCTGAGGAGAAGCAGCTTGTAATTATTAATTGCAAGAAATGATTGGATTGTTGGGTGAGGTTGCACTCATCCATACCAGGTAATCGAATAAGTTTTGCATGCGTGATAGCCCATCAACTATATATCTGGAGGCTCGATCACTCAACGAGAAAATTACCGGGGAGAGTTGAGACAAGATTGGTAGAAGAGGACCAATATAATTAAAGCTAAATTACCGTGTGTTTGTTTTATTCACTGCGAGTAATGCAGCATGCTAACCCGGCAATCACTATATGGAAAGGCCTGAGTCAATTCCTGATGAGAAATTCGCATTTCTTTTATGATTTGTTTCGAAAAAACCATTCAGCAACTCGAGGTGTGCCGTTTATTTCCAAGATTTCATTTTTTAATGTATTCGAAGCGTTTGAAGTGGATGAAGAGAGAATTCCATTCAATTCGCAACTTTATTCGGTATAAATCTCCCTCTGAGCGAAACAAGTACTTCTTTGTACACAGTGATTGAAATCTTCTCCTCCTCTTTCAAGCAAGAATTTCCTCTTTCTCTCAAGGGCGCCTCTCTTACATATATTTTCGCTGAGCATTCCTTGAGGTGTTAACGCCTCGTTAGGGTTGTCTTTTTATCAGCGTTCCTCACAACGAGACGCGAACGAGATTGGCCTTGAACGTGAAGGGATGTCTCCCCCCCCCCCCTCTCTCTCTCTCTCTCTCTTTCTTTCTCCTTTCCTTTCAATTCTCGTATAGGTATACTTGCCTATAAAACTCACACGAGCAAGATTTTTCCGCATGTATCAGTCACTCCATTCATCGCAAAGGAGTGATCCGCTTGGCAAGTTTTTGCAATTCTGAGACTATCGGAGAAGCAAACTCCCGTCACTCTGCGAAACAGTTCTCTGGTCAAGAAGATTGTGTAACTGGAACAGTTAGAATGACACAGAAAATGGTATTTTAAGTTTCAGAAATTCTACTGATGCTGAAGATATGTCCCTAATTATGGGCATAAAAAAGGTTTAAAGGGTGTCACCAAAAAGGAAGTGTGCCAGACAGACGTGAGCGAGAGGTGCAGCAGACACATGTTCCTAATTCACAATATTCAGGAAATAGAGTGATCACGCTTCCAGATGACAATTTTTTAAACAGAGGGCTCATTCAAAGAAATTTTTAATAGAAACTTCCTTTCTTCAGTCTTGTACAAACTTTTCTATGGTAAGAAGTAAAAAAAACCTGCAAATCTTGAATAATCTTAATCAATAGTGTTCTATGAAAAGCCCTGTGATAAGCCCTGTGATAAGCCTGGCAAACACACCTGCTTCAGATAAAAAATACAAACTTCAATATCTGTAACTTTCCTCTCTCACCTGCTACTAGATTTCTCTCAGGTGATTGAAAATTCTCCTGACCATAATTGTCGTGCAGGTCATTATCGTTAAAGAAGGATGCGGGTTCTTAAGTCAGCAATCGAAACCAGATAAATTAGAAATGCAAACTCGACGTCTTGTAAACTGCTGGTTGTAAGTAAATAAATAGCCTGTCAAAATAAAGCTAAAAAAACTAGCGAAGTTTAGTTTCCAAGTCGAAAGATAAATGATGGGAGTTAATTAAACACAAGGTTATTGGGGGATCGCACTAAAGCGGTCGGAGTTCTTGATGTGAAGGAAGATGACGAATGAAACAGGAGATGAGCTGCAATGCCTCGGTGGAAGTGAACCAAAAAAAGGCTTGCCAAAAAATGTGCAGGGGAATGAGGCCCCCGATTTCAGGGAACCGATAACCATGTGGTTGCATGATGTCTCTTCAGCTATCCCTTTCGATTTCCAAGCATTTTTAATACAGTCATTTGAAGAAAAAAGAGGAAAAAATTAGAGTATATAGGATACCTATGTCTGTCGTTCATAAGGTACTTTAATTTTTTAACAACTCAAAGGGTACCTTCTTTATAAAAATTAGATAGTTTTTGTAGTATGAGGAGCAAAAAGAAAAAATATTTACTGCCCTACCGTTGTTGTTTTTGTGTAAATTAGTTTTACAAACACAAAATAATCCTAAAATATCCCAAAACTAGGATTGTTTTCAATAAAAAAATGGATTTTAAAATAAATATTTCAATTTTCGCACAAAAATTCATAGGAATTTTAAAGAAATTAAAATACACTTTTTGAACAATAGTGAAGACGGATTTTATCAAATTCAAGGTGAATTCAGTTAGATTTTAGATAACTTCATCAACGTTTAAGGTCAATTCAAAATAATTCTACGTGACTTTAAGAAAATTCAAGTGAATTCAAGAAGAATATAAGAAAATTTTGTAAATTTTGATTTTGTAAAATCAGAAGACTTCATAAAGAATTCGAGACAATTTCATATCAAAGCATGAATTCAAAGAATTTTAAATGATATTTTAAGATTTCTTTTGCAATTAACAATATTTCAAATTATTATGAATGATTTTAGACAATTTCAGGGGAAAATTGTATAGGGATTACAAAAGATTAAATAGGTTCCTAAAAATGTGAATTGACTTACAAAAATTTCAAGGTATTTCAAGAGATTTTAAGCAATAATTTTTCTAGGAATTTGAAAACTATTCAAGCGATTTAAAAAAATCAATAGGAATTTAAAAGATTTTAAAAAACTGCAAATATCAAATAAAAATATTTTCCTATTATTGATTTTTGGGAATTTAAAGGTATTTCAAGAGATTGCATAAGATCTCAAAGATATTAAGATTTCCTAAAGAATTTTGAGGACTTTATTAAAAATTTTAAATAATTTCAAGAAGATGGATACGCAGTTGAATTTCCAACTTAATAAATGGAGAAAATGGGAACTTGCTTGAATTATGACATTTCTACGACAGCCTCAAAACATCCTATATGTCCATGTCGTTAAGATGTCTTTAAGATGTCGAAAAGACATTCTTAAATCAAATCAAAATAAAGTCGTCGTAGGCTTTGAGAATGTCTTTACGATGTCGTAAAGACGTTGCCAAATTTTGTGCCCACTGGGAATAGGAAAAAAGGGGAATCCTTAAAGAAGGGTAAAATAGGGAAATGGTGCGAGAAGGCTGTGAAGCCTATATAGCTTCGAATCCATTTTGTGTAAATTTAAAGAAAATTGTACACTATTGACTGAAAATAGGTTACTTTAGGGATTAAATCTTGAAAATAGGGAACATTAGGTGCCTCAGCTGAATATAGAGGTCAATAGGGAATATAGGGACAGGTCTGTAAGAGTGTAAGGCATGCGCGAAAAGCCTAACAAGGATTGGTCTTTGGAGGAAGCGAATTTGGCTGGGCTAACGCTTAACGGATACTACCATACCCTCTTAACTCGTTTGAGAAGTATCGTCAGCCATCTTGGGGAGAAATAAGGAGGCAAGAGTAGATGAGAAAAAACAAGAGTTGCAACCCCAGCGGTCCTCGTACACGTCGCTCCGGGGTATATAATCAGCGAGATGAGATGAGAGAGGGGTACCTAGCCACTTTGTGTTTGTTTTGTTAGTTAGCGAGTCGTTATATACCCCCCTGATTCCGCGCCCTTCCATTCCAGGTCGCGGTAGAGAGTCACCTTCACATGCATCATCAATTCATCAACCTAGCATTTCTTCATTTTACCGAGGTCAAAAAATCAGCATGGAAATCCACAGGGAATTCGGATGTTTGCGAGAAATTTAGAAGATTTTACGTGGATTTTTTTCAGCTGAATCGATCGGCATGGAAAGAAATTATCAATATACGACGTCAGCCTAGCTCAGATCGGAATAGAAGTAATACATACCTAGTTCAAATAGATTATACTAGATTAAACTCGAGCCACAAATTTCCATCTGGTTAGGGCACCATATCAATTAAAGCGAAGGCCCGCAACTCAGACTTGTATCTTTACAAAATTACAACCCTCTGCTTTAAGTTTAATCATTTTCGTCCGGCATTTGCATGATCCTAACCGCCTGAGTCCGGAGGCCTGAGTCAGAAGATAAGTCCCTGAAAATTGGCTCTGCATCAGGCCCCGAGATTCACGGAGAGATGATGGATCAGCTCACTGGCCGCCTTTTCGTCTTGTTCCTCCTTTTTTCTCTACCTCGTTCCCGAGACGAGCGGCGTGGATAAATTCACGAGCGAAGCCAGCCAGGTCCGAGATGGTCCGAGATGCACGTTCGTTGGAGGATGAGGAGGATGAAGAGGAGGAAGAAAGGGAAGAAAGGGGCGGAGGCTGAGGCTGAGGGGAAAAAAAAGGAGGAACGGAAACTCTGAAGCGAAGGGCACCGAACAGCCTGATCAGTCTTCGTGGCAATAGCGTAGATACTTGTTATTGGATGTTGGAAATAATGGAACTTGAAATAATAGCCCTGGACTTCATTCCTGAAGATTATTTTAAATCAAATATGTCCGATCCTTTTTGATCAATATGCGATTGCGAATCTCTGGAATAATGTGGTAAACCTTGAAGAGCTTTTCTAACGTGCTTAATGGAAGAGCGTATATGATGTCAAGTGGGGTTTATTAGATTAAATGAATCTGCCTACCAGAGAATCAAGTCGATTATAGTTAAGAGTGACACTCGAGTCTATAAATCAAATTAGGCTTCACTCCTCCGAGATTCTTAAGTATCAATTTTACGATTTCTAAATTGAATAGACCATTTAGTATTCAGTCATATTTCTGTCTCCTCTGAAAGTCTACAAGTCTAGAAAGTGTCAGAACTACCTAAGATTTAGCGACCACTTTAAAGCGAATTGTGAAGAATTATGAGAACTATCATCCAACTTTTGAAACTAACTCCTGACGCTGACCATCAATTATTACCCTCGACAGATATCAGGCAAAAGCTATTAATACCAAATGTGTGCGGGAGGCTCCTTCCTAATCATCTAAAACGAGTCTGAAAACAAACAAACCTTTGCTGATGGTAGCGGATCTAATCATAGGAGAGCTAAGCAACTCTTTGCCGCTTCTGCCCTAGCTCGTAGACAAAAAATCCGAACGCCAAAAGAACCTATCAATAAAATTATAATCCTTTGCCGATTTTCATGTCTCCTAGTTTTGAATGAACATCACTGATTTCTTTCTGAAGAGAAGCGGATATATTTTAATGCAAAGTTAGCTAAAAACTAAATGTTCTTGTCAGAAAAAATTACTCAATAATAATATTATTGAATTTTGACAGGCTCTACTTCTATCACATTTCGTTCAACAAGCGTAACAGATTTATTTATTCACGCCTTAAATTAAGAAACCTGATTACTTTCCCGTCATTTTTATTAATTTTTTTATCTGAAAGCGGGTAATAAAATACCGGCGTTGAGGGTTACGCATGCGCATTACCTTTACGCGAGTATATATATATATATATATATAGGCAAACACGAAATACATGTGTGTATTATTTTTTGTTCGCCTCTGTTTCTACATCGTACGTATAGTATACAGCATGGAGATGGAGCAGCAGAATGTGTATAGCCATAATTTACATTCAAAGAGCCGATAAACATCGCGCCCTGCGGACATGAAGCTACGGTCCATGAGGTCCATGGACCTCATAGCACTCCCATGCATTGTCCTGAACCCCCTTTCTGTCTCTCTCAAACTCTCCTCAGTCCTCTCTTGTTTACCGCCATACCACCAACATTTCTCTCCTCTCTTTTTCTCCCAGAGATCCTGCTTTCCTATCCTTTTTCACCTTCCTTAACCTCTGAAGTCACTTTGAGTGTAAATTCACAGAGAAGGCACAGGTATCAACAACGAGTCGAAATAAGCTTTTACAAAGACGCGGAAGAGTGTTATTAAATCGAAAATTTATTCACCAATTCAAACTGTTGAGTCGCGCCCTTCCAAGACGCGAAAGAAAAATAAAAGGAGACGAAAGCCTTAAGCATTATGTCCCATGCAAGCCTCGTTAGCAGAATATTTACCTAAAGATGGGTTCCTAATTTGAGGCGGTACATTTATATTTCGCGCTTTCATTAAAATATTAGTTTGAATGGATTTGTGACGTAAAAGTAGCGAGTCCGGATGAACTGAGAGTTCAGAGATCATTTACATATATAAGCCTAACAATATGGCGTAAGGGGTTACACCATCACCTTGGTGCTAGGAAAAATTGGTATAAAAATAAACTTTTTCTTTGACGCAGTTGTTAAGTATATAAAATCATTTTTATAATAGTCTACACATATACACAGTAGTTTTATAAATAATTTGAAATAATAACGAATAAAGAAAATTTTTAATATGAGCCAATAAGTAGGACTCTCTTGAAAATCCTTGCTGATGGTATCCTTGTTTTTTCTGTCAAGCATTGACTGAAAAATGAAAAAAAGAGTTTTCTTATTTAAAAAGGTAATAGCTAAGATGCGACGGATGAAAAATTCTTTAAAATTTTTTCTTTGAAAAAAATATAAAATATAAAGAATGCGTGTTTTAAATTTAAAAAAAATCGGTTGAGTGCAGATCTTGAGATATCTAGTACACCAGTTTGAAAAAAGTAGTTTCGAGAAAAATGCAAAAGAAAAAACAGTATACGGTGTCAGCGTCTTAAAAGCAAATATTCTTTTTAATTACCTTCAATCTGTGATTCCTGGACCGTACAGAATGTATTCCATTGTTGCGGCGATGTCATCAGACTCCTTTTAAGCAGCTCTTTTCAATTTCCTGGTTTCTGCAGCCTCCTTTTAGGCTCTCATCTTGGCTACAGATATTCGATGAGAATCCAAGTTTTCGGCAGATTACAGCGCTCTTGGCCCAATTACAAGGTTTAATCATTGCATCATTTGTAATACACTAGTATTCTGCTAGTATATCCATCGTTAAATATACTAGTTGCAATGTAAGACGCAATCTCAATCATTTTGCGCCAACAAATCGGTAGCAGATAGTCTATCGTATACCGGTTTAATTACTTTTTGGACAACTTCAGAAATAAAATTCTGTGCCGTTGAATGTTCGTTATTAGGGCTGAATCTCTGACGCGCTCACTTCTAATTGCTATAACTTTGAAAATAATTCGAATTTTGAAATGATTAAACGTTTACAATATTTTTAA
>JAUESI010000001.1:1003059-1057179 GCA_032275145.1 Synergus laeviventris
TCGGAGCTAGAATTTTAAAAACAACCTCACCCTTCAACGATCTACGCGTGACTGCAGACTGACCGCGAGTCGCGAGTCGCGACCGGTGTATCTCCAACTTGCTCCAACTCCTATCTCCAAATTCCAAATCCAATAGACCGGTTGTGTCAGAGTTGTGTTTATGGTGTGGTGTGGTGCCATGGACGGATGGACCGTGCGCGTGCAGTCGTGCACCGTGGTGCTCCCCAGATCCCTATGCTCCCAACAGGTCACCTGTGATCAACTGCGCATGCGTCGCGCATTGCGCCTGATTGGCTGCGTTTCGCGCGCCATTTAAAATGATAAAAAAGACTTTTTTTTGTTTATTATAAGTAATAGCTTTTTAACTTATATAATTATCTATTAGATCAAAATGAATTCATTCTGGGCAAAATTAAAATAATTAAATCCTAATTCTGTAAATAGTTACATAATATTTTATAATTATATATATAGGGCATTCCCGGCCAAATCGACCACTTTGGACCCCGATTCCTTCCGGTTTGGTTGAAACTTTCTCTTCTTTCTTCTTCGTCTTTTACTATCCTATCGAAAACATTATTCAGTATTTTTTCAAATTTTTTTACCCAACCTAAAAAAAATTATAGGATTTAAAAAAAATGGTTTTCTTTCAAATGGCTGTAATTTTTTTTTAAATTGACTTATAGGGACGTATTTTTCAGGGCTATCTTCTATTTTTTTCTGACTTTTTCGATGTCTACCATTTTTAATAATTGTTATTATTGGCTATTATTTTTTTCAAAATTGTAAGGTCTTTGTACATTCTAAAAAATGTTTAAGAAAGAGGTCGGAGTTCAAAAGTGTTCGATTTGGCATGGAATGCCCTATATATATAATTATATATATATAAAAATTTACGTTTTGTATATTATATATATGTGTGTGTGTGTGTATAGATAATATTACTCTGATTATGTAAAATAAACAAGAAAAAGTATTTTTTAGAAAAAATCCCAATCGATTTCCACATAGTTTCCACTTTCCACCTTATCTACCTGCGCGTGACGCGATCTTTCGCGGGTTATGAAAAAAGTACTTTTTCTACATTTTATTATTTATTGTAAAGTACAATGGCTTTAGGATTGTATTTAGGATGAATAAGAAAAGAATATATAAAGAAGTCTGTGAACCATTACAAGCTTTACAACAATAAAAAAACTTAAAATTCCCGCCACCAAAGATATTTTCGGATTTCTTCCTTATCGACGCTAGGTAACAAAATACTCTAGGGTATAAAAGCCCTCATTTCGGTTACACCGGCTGACACCGGTTACACTATAACTCGCTTTGAAAAACCACCACTTCACTTTTGCCTATCTGTCATACTTTTATTTGGTTCAGGTTCAAGTTCAGTTTTATCCGCAGTTCTTCGTGGTTCTTCGTATATTTTCATGCTAGTCTGTTCCTTGTTTCAATTTGGATTTTTCCCTTAAAATTGTAGAATTCGTGACTCAGGAGTTTTTTTTTAATGACAGGAAAATGCTTTAATAAAAAGCACACAATCATCATAAGGCGATGCGATAATAAGTGAGTTTTAATTAATTATTTGTACCGTTAGTTCAATCAAGCAGGTCCCATTAAACTCCAAAGCCTCCAAAATTCCTTTATTTTCTCGTATAATCTCTAAAAATTCCTGGAATCGTTAATCAATTTTCAATTTAAAGAGAAAAAGAATTTCCAGGACATAACAATTTTCTTCCATTAAATTATGTAGTCAAAGGGGAAAATAATGGTAACTTTTCTGTTTACTTATGCTTTTCGTAAAACATTGAGTTAAAAATTATTTTAAAAATAAAAAGTGACCTTTGCCCCTTTTTATAATCAACGATCGATTTTTTAAGAGAAGAAGGAATCGAAAACGGTTAATTAACTAATGAATTACTTACTCCAAGTAGACATATCTGTCTACTAATTTTTAAATATCTGTTCTAGTTTTTCTAGCATTCAACAATGATATTTTCAATCGGGGAAACGATTCTGGAATTTTGTTATTCATTATTCGTATTTTTTGAGCTTATGCAATGAATAATGATTGATAAATCAAATCGATTAAGTATGCAATTAGATGCTTTGGCAAGTGTCTCAATAATTCTTACAATGCAACACACAATTGAATTAGGATTTATTTTTATTATATGGAAAAGTTAAAATCGTTAAAATAATAGAATACATTTAATTTTTGAAGCTTTCAAATTTCAATTCCTTTATTATTGATTGGCGATTTTAATTTTGTTCATTTTTAATTTTGAACGCTTAAAAATTAGAAAGCTTTTGATTTCATGGTCTTTGATTTTGGACCCTTTCAAGGTCGAAGGCTTTTGGATCAGTTGCGTAATTTATATTCAATCAACAGAAAAATTGGAAGGAACTTAAATCGAGGATATTATATAAAAAAAATTGTTTTGTACACGCGATAAAACATTTTAGGTGTCACGTTCATGAACTTTGATCGCTACTTCAGTTTATTCAAGTTTATAGGTTGCATCATAAAGTGCAGCTTCGTCTGGTTATATCATAGATCACAGATTGATGAGATTACTCTTTTTAAATTCATTGATATCAAACACTTTCGATAAATTTATTTTTCAGCAAATTCTAGAACAAGGATAAAAATTACTTTTTATCAATTCAGATACTGTCACTAGACTAATGTATCGACTTTATATTATTTAAAAATCAAATTGAATCGTGTTTTTACAATTATAAATAACGCATACAGATATGAAAATCAATTAGATTTGAGCGTTAGCAAAAAATGATGTTAAGCTTAATTTACACGTACCAGCAGTGGCCAAAATCTGTTAGTTTTCGTTGAATTTAACAATTTTGATTTTTCTGAACAACTCAAATAATTCATTTATCTTTTAAGAAGCGATTTTAATTATTCAATCTTCACACCAGTATAAGAATCGTTCATATAGGAAATAATTTAAGTAATTTTCTAATAAAATTTTAGAAAAATCGTTAAATATTAATCAAAAATGTATATAGAATATGTTATGTTATATTTTCAGGTAGACTGAAAATTTAGGAAAACTGCACAAAACCCCTATTCCCAAATGGGGATACTTACAAACTTCAAACAATCGCTAGTAATGCATCTACTCTTTGCCATTACTTTTTTTACATCAGGCCTGATCATTAATTTATTTCAATGTATCTTATTCTTCGGACTAAGGCCATTTTCCAAGTACTTTTATCGCAAAATCAACTACTACCTCTGTTATTCATTTTACAGCCGTAAGTGGTTCTATTAAAAATGAAAGTATTGTATTTCACTGATTATTTAAAGTTTACTAACAACTCTGTACCTGTTTTAGAAATAGTTTTTATGGCAGAATGGTGGTCGGATTCAGACATTGTTTTCTACATAGACAAAGAAGAATTTAAAAAGTACTACGGAAAGGAACACGGATATTGTATAATGAACCATTCGTACGAAATTGATTGGCTCGCGGGCTGGGTTTTCTGTGAACGGATAAATGTTCTTGGAGTAAGTATATTTTTAATATCGCCCTACATATAAAATTTAAATAAAAATGAAAATACTACTTTTTACGAATATTAAATGAAAATATCTTACCATTAAAAGTTTCTAACCAAAATCGATTTCAGAATTGCAAAGCGTATGCAAAAAAATCAATTCAATACGTGCCAACTCTGGGCTGGGCTTGGAAATTTGCGGAGAGTATTTTCCTTGAGAGAAGTTGGGAAAAGGACAAGGAAACAATCGAAGTCCAAATCAAAGAGTTGGCCGATTATCCGGATGCTATGTGGGTCAGTTCCATTTCTTATATTTCAAAATTAATTTAAAAAGTGATTTTACCATATATCGAACAAATTGTTGTTAAAAATCTGACTAATTTTCTGGAAATTGCTCTAATTGTGTCAATGTGCCGAATTTGAAAGATACCTGCAGATTACTTTCATTCAAGGAATTTTATGTGGGCTTTTAAGTAATTTTAGAACATTTTATGGGATCTCACGGTATTTAAAGCAATTTTATGAAAGTTATTGTGATTTTCAAAAATGTTGAAGTATATAAAGATATTTTTATGGGATTTTAAATAAATTTAAGGAAATCAAGGACTTTTAAAGAATTCATGGGATTTTATGAATCTTCAAGAATTTTAAGGGATTTCCAGATATTTTATAGGATTTTCACTAACTTACGATACTATGTGGGATATTAAATAAATTTTAGGACTTTGAAAGGATTTAAGGGATTTAACGAAATTTCGGTGGATTTTCAGTGATTTTAAAAGATTCAACGAGACTTAATGGGATTTTGTGTAATTTTAAATTATTTTAAGGGATATAACGATATCTTATCACTTATGACGAAATTAGGCAAGGAGTTACAAGTTTTTATACTTCAAAAATTAAAAATTCTGAATTATTTGATATACTTTTGAAATCCCTTAAAACATTTTAAAATCCTTTGATTTGAAATTGCTTACAATTTTTTAGCAAAAGTTACAGTGGAAAAATAAAAAATTAAATGCGCGCCGAACGCGCGGATTATAGTCCTGATATCTAAAAAAATGTATTATATACGAATGAAATAATTCGAACTCAAATAATAAAAATTTCTTTTTTTTTTATCTTTTATGATTTTTGTTTCTGAACTTAGCTATTGCTCTTTGCGGAGGGAACGCGTTTCACGCCTGAGAAATGTGAGGCTAGTCAAAAATTCGCAAAGGAGAAGGGACTGCCAGTATTAAAAAATCATTTGACGCCACGCACAAGGGGATTCACTGCAAGTGTTCCTTCCATGAAGGGAAAAGTGGAAGGGCTCTATGATGTTGAATTGGCTTTTAAGCCGACTGACCCGATTAAGCCGACAATGACGAACCTTCTTAGGGGTAAGAGGGTTGAAGCACATATGTATATGAGGAGAATTTCAATGTCGGATGTACCTGAAGGAGACGAAGCCGCAGCCGAGTGGTTACGTGAACTTTACCAACGTAAGGTACGAAATTCATCGTAAAATGAACCAATTTGAAGTTTTTAGGCGCTTCTTGTTTGAATTTCGTGTCGAAATTTAAACTTGTGCAGTAAATCTACTCTGCAGAAAAATTGTATGACATTTTTAATCCAAAAAGATATTCTTCCTCACTATGTAGGACCGAATGTTGGATAGTTTCAATGAAACTGGTGACTTTTTCAAGACGAGTGGAGTACCACGACTTGAGCCTTTTAAATTAGAAAGGAGATACTACTCCCTAATGAATACCGCCTTCTGGTCGGTAGTCGTCCTCGTTCCAATGTTGTATTATCTCATTCGGCTATTTCTATCAGGATCTACGGTTTACTTCTCCATAGGCATTGGAATTATAGGGTTATGTAAGTATAAGTCACTAAAAATAAAAGTATGAATGTTTTCCTAATGGGAAAATGGAATTAACCTAAGGTTTAATTTACAGTTTTCTTGTTGCTGCACAAAACAATCGGCATGTCCGAGATTAGTAAAAGTTCATCACACTATGGGACTGCCGAGTCTCAAAAGACTAAGTGAAGTCTAGTTCACTGAAAAAAAGTGATTGGAGTTACGAAGAAGAATTAAATCCCACTTAAGTGTTAAAACGCGGTCCCCGGTACGGTTACTGTGAAGATAATTAACGTTGACACAAATTAAGAGTAATGTTTTATATTACCGCTGATGCACGCCAATGTTTTTCATTTTGATTTCATCAAGATTCATAAAAGATTTTTTTAAATTCTGTATATTTAAAATCATCTATGATTATACGTGTTCTTTTTTATTTAACATTTAATATTAAAGGTATTCGTTCTTCCTTTGAACGCTGACAGTCTTATTGTCATTTTATTTTGTACATATAACAATAATTGTTCTTGTTAAATAAACGACTGTTTAACCCCAACCTTTGAATTTTCATTTTTCATATTTTAAAAAAAAACCATTACTTTAACGATATATCATGCTCACGCAATTAAAAAATGACTAGCTGGAAGAATTAGACGAAGGTAAAATCGATTCGTGATGTTTTTCTTCGTAACCTTCCAAAGGTCTTGCAATATACTTAATTGCTCTTAATTTTCCTCTCGCATCATAATAACCATATTGGCCCTTCACTGTACCATCCTTTAGCCGTTCCTCGAGCCGGTACTGTCTATTTTTTCTAAAAAAATATAATAAAAATGCAGTTTTTAGTATTTCGCAAAATAATTACATTGTAATTATTGAAAATTAATTTCATAAAGTAGAAAAATATTTTCTACCCATCCCCAGTGTCAAAACCGAAAACGTAAGTTTTGGGCCCAGCGTGACCTTGAATTTGAAATTCTACCCGATCACCATCTGGAGAAATTTCCGAAGGGTAGGATACTCTTTTAGGGGCTTGATTTTCTTCCTTGCTATCTTCTACTTCAAGCTCTGAAGATTCCTGCAATTCCTGTAAAATAATTTAAAGAACCGAGATAGAACCTTTGGAAATTCCTGTCATTATGGTTCGGCCGGTCGAACTCAAAACTTTAATCTCGTTTTTTTTCAAAACTCTATTTTTAAAGTCGCTAGACAAGATTTCTCGAAAACTAACGCACCAATTTTATTGGAATTTTTTCAGATTTCTTCTAGATAGGATTTACTGGTACTTGTACAAAAGTTTTCTTTTTCTTTTTGTATACAACTCTGCTGAAAATAAAAATTTTGATTTTTTTAAAAATCCTTTATCCAAGTACAAGCTAAACTCACATCATGTCAACAGAAAATATTTGGTTTTTTTATTTCAAATTAAAAAATCCTGAGATATCCTCGCAAGGATACTTTTTTCAAAGGGGTCTTCGAAAATCAGGTCTCAACGGTTGAATTTTGCATAATTTATTAAAAATGATTATTAATTTACAATAATTATTTAAAATTTCAAAATAAATATATTCAGATAATTCCTACCTCACTTTCATTTTCCGGTGCATGGTCCCTTATATAAGGAGCTTTATCATCAAAATCATTCTTGATCAGGTCAGACTCTTCTCCATTCATTTTATGATTCTTATAATAATTTTCTTCATTCTCGTGATCCTTATTATTCTTTCCCACAAAATTGCTTTCAGCTTTTTTATAAAGTCGATAATCAGTAGTTGCAAATCCTGGCGGTTCCATAAAGGTATTTGGCAGAGGTGGATAAAAATGCTCATTTCCATAATTTGAATTTCTTTTGGGCTCTCGATTTCGAATTTGATTATTGAAACCATTTCTTCCTTCTTTTATAATTTGCTGATTTTTAATTTGTACTCTCTCATTGTCAGCTTCCGAATTTTTAAAAGGAAAATTGTTGTAGTAATTATTATGAATATTCTTATTATTTTTTATCATCGTATTTTTGCTTTTAATATTTGGAAATGTTTCAACGTATGGATTATGAGTAGGTTTTGGAGGCGGATAATAAAGAACAAATTGTTGTCTTTGAGGAGCTTTTTTTTGAAGCTGAAGTCTTGAATTTTTTACCCAGGGAAGTTCACGTTTAGAATCTTGATAAGAAATTATAAGAGGCTTGTGGGATTTTAAAATCGGTGTCCCGAGTCCATTTGATTCGTAGAAGTTTATTGGTTTTAGCTGAATTTGTGATTTTATTGGAAAAATCCACAAAATCCATAAAAAAATCTGAAAAAGAAAAATATTTTTCAAAATAGAACTAAATTTGGCGATTATATATTAAAGGTTCGCTTTCAAATTGAAAGACTATATAAATTCTAAATTTTCATTAGAAAATTAAACCAAAAAATACAAACTAGCTTAACGACTTTCACTGACAAAGAATTAGACTTCAAAGAATTAGAGTCGGTAGTTATGTAGGATTGGATTTGATTCACACGAATGACCACGTTTCTAAAAGTGTTAGCAATACATGCAACTTGACAAATAAAAAATATTGCAAAATAATCGATCATGGCTTTCTACTAGTGTTCTTTAAAAACCTAAATCCTTTATTTTAAATTGAGTATTTGCGTGTAGAATTTGTAATGACAAAAACCACTCGACCGTGGAGAAGTGTGAAAGTAATAAAAAAAAACTCGGTTCTTCGTCACCTATTTCTTAATATTTCCGACTTACCGCATCGAAATAATGCCGGAAGTTGATGGACCACAAGTTCAAAAGTTCAACAATATTCTATCTTTATATTCAACACTTCCGAAAAAATTACAATTAAAATTAAATTAAAGTATTTAACTCACTTTTATTTAAAGTAATCAATTTGAAAAAGTCAACGAGTTTTAAATATAATAATTCTTTGAATGTAGTCTGGAATTTTAATACCAATAATACCTATATTTGAGATGGATTCTGGTCTAGCCCGCTGGAATTTTTTAATCCGGTGTAAATCCGAGCCCCATTCAAAATCAATACGAATGCATTCGAATAAATTCGAATTTATCCTATTTTTTCGGAATCATCCGGATTAATTCGGATTAATTAGGATTCACTGGATCTGCTGCAGTCTATAAATCAATTCAAACCTTCAATCCGAAAGTTCAATCCAAATGAATCTGGTCAATCCGAGTTAATCAGAATCAATCCGAAATTTCAACTCCGAATAAATTTGGTTCATTCGAATGAATCCGAATTTTTCGGAATACTTTGGATTGAATCGGATAGACCGGATTCATTCGGACTATCCGTTCGAACAGAAGCCCACTCAAATTCAATTCAAATGAATCCGAACAATCCGTCTGAATCCGCGCGAATCCGATTCACTTTGAATGAACCCGGTCTATCCGAACGTTCAGTACAAATGAATACGATCAATCCGATTTAATAGAATCAATCTAAACTTTTAATTCCGAATCAATCCGAAGTTGGATTAATTCTGATTGTTTCGGATAGAGCGGATTCATTCGGTTTGACCGGATTCATTCGTAATTGAAAGTTGGGATTGAATCTGATTAATTCAGATTGACCGGACTCATTCGGATTTATTTAAAATATAGGGCTCGGAATGATAACTTCCTTCGGATTACATCGAATTGAAACTGTTTGGTTCGGATACAAGCTCCGGGAATAATTCGAAAAGTTTCGGATTTTTTCTGAATGAATTTCAATCCAAAACTTTCACCAGGAAAGATTTAGATTTTAATTTATTCCCAAATTTTTCGAATTACGAATAAATCCAGGCTATCCGAATCAATCAGAATTAATCCGAATGTATCCGGTCAATCCGAATGAATTTGAAATGATTCTGAATAATTCGGATTTATTGGGATTTATTCGGAAACTTGCAAGTTCGGATTGGTTCTGACTAATTTGGATTAACCGAATTCATTCGGAATGAAACTGTTTTGGCTCGGATAGATAATCCGGAATGATTCGGAATAAACTTCCGAAGAAAGTTTTCAATCCGAGGCCCATTGAAAATCAATGCGGTCTATCTGAATCAATCCGAATGATTCCGACAAATTTGGATTGATTCGGAATTGAAAGTTCAGATTGATTATGATTAATTCGGACTAACCGGATTCGTTCGGATTGATTTTGAATGGATCTCACATTGATTCCGAATTGAAAACTTCCGCGGATTAAATCGGAATGAAACTGTTTAGTTTGGATATAAATTCCGGAATGATTCGGAAAATCTCTGAACAAACTTCCCAAGGAAGTTTTCAATCCGAATGAATCCGAAAAGTGCGGATAAATTCGGATTCATTGCGGGATTGGCCGAATTTATTCGGAATTAACAGTTTGTAATGATTCTGATTAATTCGGATTAACTTTGAATAGGTCCCGGATAGATCCGGATGGAAAACTTCCTACGCATTAGATCCGAAACTTTTGACAGGGCAGACCCAATCGTAAAAACCTGTTTTTTAGGTACAGTATCTCAAAACATGCACATTTCACAACAAAGGAGAAGGGAGGTAAATTTTACACAACTCTAATACCTTTTCTCTGATGAAAATAATAAGAATGTAAAAATTTCAAAAAGGACAATACTCACATAATATGTAAAGTACATGGTGTATTCAACAGGAAGGAAATATTCAAACTACGGTCCCGATTGATCGGATATGGCTCTCTGAACAAACTCTCTCTCCCCTCTCTGAGTTCCACCATTGTCCTTTTTTTTAGTCTTTAGTCTTTTAAGGACTGTGAAATAAGTGACAGATTAACAACACGATGAATAGAATGGAAAAACTTGCATAAGAAACATTGAACCAATTTTATTTGATTGCGGTTGTCTCGCACGTAGGAATTTTTTTTTACATACATATTTAAGAAAATGATATTCAATTCCTGTGGTTGCGTGTTCCAAAACTATTTAAAGTATTTAGTGAAAATTTATAAGAAAATAAATAAAAAAGGAATAGTGACTTCTTCTCTTTTTTTCGAAAATAAAAAATAGAGCTTTATTCAATGTTTATTTCGACGGGTAAATGTCAATTAAGAAATGCAACATCCGGAAATGCTAGAAACGAAGCATATCTCCATCCGGTATTTGAGAATACGTATAATGAGAGTATGGTTTTTGATTGTCAATCAAAATCATAAAAGATAAATGAATTTTAATTAATATCGAAAGGAGGAGCATTATATAAATAGAAGACGAATTCACTCTGTCGTTCTCTACTATTAAAATCGAGTTTCAAAATGCGTGTCTTCTTTTTACTACTTCTTTTTTGTACTATTTTATTATTCGAAGAGTGTTTGGTAATTATTTAACTTGAAATTAAGATTAGTTTTCTTTAAATGATATTTTTAAATAAGAATAGAATTTAGAAAAGATATAAAATTTTTAATCTTTAAATAATTTATTTAATTAAACTTTATATATTATACTTTATTTTTAAATTAATATTAAATATATTATACAAATTATTAGTTTAAAAGTTTCAAACATTCAATAATTACAAATTTAAAATCTTAAATAAATTTTAACAAACCTGAATTGGAAAATGTCCAAAATAAAATATTGTTAACTCTATTTTTCTTAAAATCCAGTTTAAATTTTTAAAATTAAAATCCGTAATAATTGTTTAGACTTTGAGATGTCGAACTGGAAATCAACAATCAAATGAGCAATTTCGAAAAGTGATGCAAACTTGTCGAAGAAGAAATTCGAATAATGGAAGAAGTGCAGATTATTCGATTGAAAGTGATTCAGATTATTCAAATTCAGATGAAGATATGTTTGATAAAAGATTTTTATCCGGAGTTAGCCGAAAGAACAACACTTATTCGAATGGAAATGGATCAAATAATCGGTAACTTAATTTTTTTCATAAACAATTTTTTGTTTTGTTTTTTATTTTATTTTTTGAAAAAGAAATAACTGATTTTAATTTGAAAATTTGTGTCTTGAATTTTGGATTTTTATGGGAAGGTACGATCTACATGAAAAAAGACAAAATTGGAATCGACAATCAAATTTTAAAGAAATAAATATGAGAAATGATATGTACAAAAGTGCTTCAAGAAATAGTGGTTTAAATTTTGAAAATGATAATCGCAACAATAATCAACGAGAAAATGGCGATGATCATCGAGGACAAGCAGTAAGATTTAAAAGAAAGAAAATTGAATGATTTTCTACTTTTATCTATGGAAAATTATATAATTATTAGTAATTTTATTTATATTTTTTAATATTAAAATATTTTATTACAGTGTGTGATCCAGTGTTTCTTCAATGAATTAAATCTGGTTTGTAATTGAAGATTCAAGATTCTATGGTTTTATTAATTAATTAATTTTTTGCAAATGGCTCGATTCTTTCTATCCAATTAATTTAATCCACGCTGTAAAATTCTAGACATTTTTTTTTAAATAAAGGTCGATCAAAGAGGATTCCCAGAACGAAATTCAGTCACTGGAATAATGACAGAAAATATTCAGGATCCGGAGTTAAGAGATTTTGTAGAAGAATCAATTACAGAATGTTTCCATTATTTAAGATCTGATTCGAATCAAGACAAATGCAGATTTTCTCAAAATTTGCTTTCTTGTCTAGCTGACAAAGGCAGCGAGGTTTGGTTCTAAACAACTTATTATATTATTATAATATATTTCTATTTAAAAATGCAAGTTGAAAAAATTCGATAACTCTCAATTTTCTAAGTAGCGGAATAAAATATGTATCTCTAATTATTTTTTTTAGGGATGCGATGATTGGAACGACGATTAACTCGACATTTGATTTCTTCCCTGAATTGCTAATCCCACGCTCAACAGCTGAAATAAAATTTATTAAGTAGAATTATTTATAAATAAAAACAAATATTATAACCATTAAAGATTGCAGGATAAAATAAAATATTATTAATTCAAAATCTATTCTACATTCAGAGTATATGATGATTACATTATTTACTAACAAAACGAAACTCTTTTGTAAAGCTATGCGCATTTTATTTCGTCTTTCTATAAATCTATATACATAACAAAGTGTGCGAGATAAAAATACATTTGATAACTTTAATATATTAATTTTTACAAAAGCGTTGTTTCTAAATGAATGATGATCAATAGTTGATTTTATAAAAAAGTGCTTAAGGCTCACACAAACCATTCTTTCTACTCTGATTCATCATCTCTGCATTATTAATAACATATTATACATTTCAGTAATATATCGTTTATCACGTTAATATTTCTTTTGCAATAATTAATATTTATATTAAAAACTAGAATCGCGTAGTACGAGAATCCATAGGATCTCAAAGCCGAGTTTGATTCCCTTTTCGATTATTTTATTACCAGTTACATATATCCGAAAAAAACGAAAGAGTTCTTCACTTTTATAAAAACTGGAATTACTTTTTCTTCTTTAAATCTTCGAAGCGCTTCATCAGGTCGTCAAAATCGATGTCTTCATTATTTTCTCCACCGGTTGGAGTTTCACTTCCAGAAGGAACTGCCGGCAAATCCGGAAGATTGAAATTATTTGTCGGCATTTTGGATCTCGGTTGAGGCTTTGGTTTCTGATCGGACTGAAGCAAAGAAATGTTAAGTGAGAAAAAATTTAAATAGCTGACTATTTTCTTAAGTATTATCTACAAAAGGGACTTACTTGCTTATTTAAATCAGGAGGAAACGATCCATAAGGCGGTGGCAAATCCTCTTCCTTAAAAGAGACAAAAAAAGAAACTAATAATTTTATAATTATTCAAATAAAGCAGATAGCAGGCGTCACAGTCTCTATGAGAAAAAAAAGGGTACATAGGGTACTTTTTTTAAGCTCAAAGGGTACATTTTATTAAATAAAGATTAGATAGTTTTTAAAATGTGACGAGTGAAAAGAAAAAAACCCTGATGTTGTTGTGGATTTTATGTAAATTAGTTTTACAAATACCTAGAATAGTCCCAAAATGTCTCAAAACTGGGATTCTTTTCAATAAAAAAATGGATTTAAACTCCATATTTCAATTTTCGTAAAATTTAAAAGAATTCAAATGAATTCAAAAGAATTCTAAAGAAATCAAAATATTTTTTAATTCAATATAGACGGATTTAACCAAATTCAAGGTGAATTCAGTAAAACTTCAGATAAATTCATAAAAAATTAAGGTCAATTCAAAATAATTCTACGTGAATTGAAGACAATTAAAGACAATTTCATATCAACATGAATTTAAAGAATTTAAAACTATTGCAAATATTACTTTTACAATAGACAAGATTTCAATTTATTGTGAATGATTTTAAAGAATTTCAACTAAATAGTAGGCATTACAAAAGATTTAAAAATATTATAAGAAATTTTTGTTTATTTTAAAAAATGCAAGGTATTTTAAGAGATCTTAAGTGATTTTAAGGAATTTTAAGGGATTGAAATTTCGAAGACACTTTAAAGGATTTCACGAGATTTCATAGGATTATAATAGATTTTTAATAAAATTATTTCACGATATTTTAAATGATTTTAATTCGTTTCACACAATTTAAAGCCCTCTAGAGGAATTTTGAGAATCTACAGAGATTAAAAGAGATTTAAAAGAATTTGAAAGGATTTCAAAAGGTTTTTAAAAATTGCAAGTATCAAATAAAAATATGTTCAACTTTAAAAGATTAAATTTTCTATTATTTTAATGATCCAAAAAGCTTTGTCAACCCGGAAATGACCAGGAATAATCCTATAATACCAATGTCAATAATTTTTCAGATGTTTCAACTTTACTATTGAGCAAAGGTGAGAAGGTAACAAATTCTCAGAGTAGGTGAAACAGGTTGAAAAAATACGAGACGACCTGAAATTAATTTTTACCTTAAAGAGTGAATTTTTAACAAAATATTTGGTTTTTAACGAAAAAGATGGATATAGTTAAATTTTCAACCAAAAAATGGGGGAAATGGGAATTTTTTTGAAAATCGAGAAAAAAAAGGAATCCTGAAAAAAGGGGAAAATGGGGAATGGGGAGAAGACTGTGAAACCTGTAATTTGTGGATTTTGTGTAAATTTAAAGAAAATTTTACACTATTGATTGACAATCGGAAGAAAAATATTTCTAAACTCACGTGTCTGTTTGAATTGTCGTTGTCCAAAGGAATGTTGTACGAAAAAGAAGAAGAAGAAGAAGAGAAGGGTGAATTCTGGTCTTTTTCGCGATTAGGCGTTGAAATTCCCGGAGTGAAAAATCCTAAAGGAGGTTCACCAGGACTCTGAAAATAAGGAATTGTTTAATAAAAATAGTTAAGCCATCCATATTAGAGTAATAATTAAATTCGAAACTAGAAAAAATTACCAGAGGATTAACTCCAGGCCTAGAAAGAAGAGGAGGTTGTGGAAAACCAATAAAGCCAGCAGGTTGAGGCATTCCTCCTCCACTCGCAAGGTCCAAATTATTTTGTCCACTTCCTGATCCAATATCAATGAGCATCGCGTCCTGGCCTTCAGCCATTACTTGAGGATCAGGCTCATACTCGATATTATAATTCTTTGCAATTTCTATCAAATATTTCTCAACTAGGACCTTCGAAGGAGACTGCACACTCAATTTGTGCTTCAATTTCTCAGAAATTGTCTTTATTACTTCTTCTCTGCAAGCATCAGAGTATTGTCTTCCATATTTCGTTGTTAAAATATCGGATATTACTTTCATTTCCTGGACATCGGTTTGAATTCGAGGGGAAGCCCAGATTATTGTCGATATCGCTTCAGCTAATCCATCGTCTAGATTTCTGAAAAAAGAAAAAAAATTTCGCATGAACATAGAGATCAATTTATATGTGATTAAATAAGTAAAGTGAAGTGTCTAAACGTCCGGCTAGACGTATGAATTAATCTCTAAGTGTTTCGTCCGGCTAGAAATTTTCTGAAGGTACTGGCGAACGCTAATTTTCGAATAAATTATTAAATACAAATTTGTCCGTCAATGGTGTCCCTTTAAAATGATTTCCCTTTGCAATGATTTCCTTTTACAATGGTTTCATTTTGCAACCATTTCCCTTTACAATGATTTTCCTTTATACGGGCTTAATTATTATTTATATCAATAACCAGACAAATTTTATTAAATAATTCTTCCGGCTATTGACATTCTGCTGTACATAGCAATTTATAGGCGGACACTGGCACTGCTAAAGTCGGACGAATTATTTTCGAAAAATTCGTCCGGCTACTGGCAATGTACACTGTACTGCAGCCGGATGAATTAATTTTGCCAAAAAGTTATACGATTGGTAAATAACATAAAAATATACTTACTTCATTTGCTGAATTAGACCAAATCTGGCCAGCAATAAATCGCAGTACATTTCCATCAATTCCATTGCCTCGACCATATAATCTTCTCTAATAATATGCTCCACGCGGATCCTGGCTCTTTCGACTTTTCCAGCCGCGATATAATCAGCAATTTCCTTTCTTGCTTTCTGAGTTAATTCCGTTTTCTTTTTCTCAAGAAGTTTCAATCTATTAATTGCTAACCTCAAATGTGTCTTTAATTTTGTATAATTCGGTCCACTGGCAAACATTTTGATTTAACTTTCACAAACTTTTTTTTCTATCAGAAAAATAATTAGTACACAGAAACAATCGAAAATTAGGTCCCGAATTATAAAGACATTGCTCTGATAACAATTATCAAGATGACAGTTTTTTGACAAGTGATGACGGAAAATTCACTGATTCAGAAATTGAGTCATTTTCATGACGCATGCGCAGTCTCCATTTCTTCCATACTTAATTGCGCATGCGTCGAGCTTGTCACTTAAAATCTGGTAAAGTTTTTTTTTATTTACAGAATAATGATTTAATTTTTTTTTATTTTGATTTAATGGGTAATTGTATAAGTTAAACAACTATTATTCATAATAAACAAAAAATATTATTTTTTCAGCATTTTAAACAGTGTGCAAATGGCAACCAATCAGATGCCGTGCGCCACGCATGCGCTGTTGAGTACGGAGCCCTTTTTTAGCACGATTTTGGAGTACTGTTTTTGGAGCATTACAATCAGAACGTTGGAATTATCTTCCCTGTCTGCCTGTCTGTGACTACGGTTGGAATATGTTCTGACAACATCTGACAAGTTCTGACCGTTCTGTGACTGTCAATATTATTCATTATTATCCTTGTAAATTAATCTGTCACTGAAGAAGTAATTATTTTTGTCTATCAGCCTGTCATAAAAGTTTTACTAAAGATATCTTTGATTTTACCTATACAGTTTATACTTGCTTGCTGCCATCGTTTACAAACTTTGCAAAGTTAATATTATTAGAAAATAATAAAAATGAGTGAAGGGGCTGCAAGTTGTGAAAAAACTCGAGAAGAAAAACGTGAAGAGCGATTGAAAAAACTACACGAACTTCATTTGAAAAGGGTA
Organism: Synergus laeviventris; assembly: GCA_032275145.1. Taxonomy (NCBI): domain Eukaryota; kingdom Metazoa; phylum Arthropoda; class Insecta; order Hymenoptera; family Cynipidae; genus Synergus; species Synergus laeviventris. The sequence goes on from JAUESI010000001.1 coordinate 1,019,878, forward strand.
AGTATTTTCCAACCACGAAATTGTTGCTTTGTAGTGGTGTGACGAAATCCAGTTTTTACCAAAAGGTTTTTACTTTTTACATTCTCATCAGAGAATGTATTAGATGTGTGTAAAATTTCACCCCCCCCCCCTCATTTTTGGACAAATATCCACGTTTTGTGACCCCCTGAATCCGAAAAACGTGTTTTTACGAATGTGTCTGTCTCTGCTGTGTGTGCGTCTGTAGATTTTTATTGTTTGTGAGCACGATAACTTTCGAAAGAATTGACACATTGGATTAGCCAGCCATTTAGGATGAAAATAAAAAAAATTTTGCTTTAGAGCATTTTTAAAAATTTTGAAATCAATTTTTTTTAATTTTCAAGCTCTATGTACTGATGATTAATGCATTTCATTGAAAAATAAGAGAGTTATTGTTCTTTGTAATTTAAAACAAAGGAATTGGAAGGGAACGGGCGGGGGTGGAAGAAGAGGGAAAGGTTTTATACATATATTTATAACGTTAAAAATTATTATTCAAATATATTTTTTGAATTGAAAAAAATCTATTAATTACTAAATGTTTTCAGGAAGCAGAGTGCTCATTGAATGAGCACAAAAGTTGATATATCTTTACAGCTAGTTTTAAATTTCAGAACGTGGCTCGAACTCAAAATCACCAAGCAGTGATTGAAGAAAGCAAACGGCAAAATCTGCCAAAGAACTATGAGTCCCGAAAAAGACAAGCAGATTGGATTGTACAAGACGAAATTGCGAGGAATGAAGCAGCTGAAAAGGTAAATTGAAAGGAAAATATTTTTATAAAAAGAAATTATTTTATGTCATTTATTTTGTATTGCAAAAGCTATGAAAAGGTATATGGAAAGAATTATTGGAATATATGCAAGAATTATTTTAGGGATTGGACTATGACAGAACGAAACTTCTGCATATTAATGCAATGGAAGCGGAACGACTAGCGAGAAAGGAAAGAAAGAAAAATCCTGATCCAGGATTTTCTGATTACGAACAGGCAACAATCAGACAGTATAATAGAAATATACGAAATGTCAAACCTAATATGGAGGCTTATGAAGAGGCCAAAGAAAAACTAGGACCTGCTTTCTATGGAGACCGGAATACTATTTTGCACGGGTTGGTAGAGGATAGGAAAGAAGCCGTGGACAAAATGGTTGATGATTTAGAAAAGCAGTAAGTTTTCTGGAAAATATAAGTCTTTTATATTATTAATTTCATGAAAGATGTACGTATAAAAAAGATACTTAAATACTAAAACGAATTTTTTTTAAATTATAGAATTGCAAAGCGAAACAAATATAGCCGACGTCGGATGCACAACGATGATGCTGATATTGATTACATCAACGAAAGGAATGCTAAGTTCAATAAAAAATTGGAACGCTTCTACGGCGAGCACACAAAGGAAATTAAATTGAATTTGGAACGAGGAACAGCTATATAATTTCAAAAAAGTATCTTTCACTGTTATTAATTTAGTAATTAAATTTTCTAATCTCTTTATTAATTTTAAACACAAAGAAAAGTTAATTAGGGTTTCATATAAAAAATCAAAAGTAACAAACGAAATTAATTTATTTTAACGAAGAACCTTAATCTTTGCTGTTTCGATTTTAATAATTGATATATTTTTGTACTTATAATTGCGTTGCGAACATACACGATAGAATTGAGATAAATCTAGGATAAAAATAAAACTACGTCAAATACAAAATGTTATTCGATCAGCGAACAAAAAACCGTGCGCAGCATTTTTATTTTTAATCTCTTTTCACAGAATATTTAACTCTGGAATTTAAATCATATCATGTATTCTAAGGCAAATAGAAAATTAAATAATTACAATATTCACAATCTCTATCAGTCGCTTAAAGTTTAAACCTGTAGAAGTAGTTTTATTTCTTTTAAGGGAATAATAAATTAATTATATACAATTTTTTTAGTTTCTTTTTTTTCTAATTCAGTTCTCGTCATACAACCCAACTGTGCACAGTCCCTGGAATAAAAGAAGTTCTTTTAATTGGAATGAAAATGTAGAATTTAAAAAACATACTTTTGAAAATTAAAACTATGTTTTTGTTTTAATAAGTTACTTACGGCGTGGTGAAAAATTGTGGTGATGCGTCACCCGTATGTGAATATCCTGCGTTTCGCCTGCAGAATTAATGAGTTGTAAAATTTGTAAAATAAGTTGTAAAGTTCACTCAAAAAAAAATTAAATAAAAAGAGAACGGAAAAAACGAGTTCAAAATTGCACACTAGACAAAAGATACACCCCGAAATGAGTTTAAAAAATTGACACAAAATTGGCTGGGATTAAAATTTGAAATATTTTTTAAATGCCCGAATTTTGATTATCCAACTTGTATGTATTTTTTTTCAAATATTTTAAAGAGGTAGTAAACTTTTTCGAAAACTTAGATCTAAATCATTATAAATTACATGGAATGTTCTAAAATTATTACTTATATGTAATTCTAATCAATATTAACAAAATTTTAATTATATATCTTGTATTAGAAAAATTACTATGTACCACACAAATGGTAAACATTCACAAGAAAAAAAAATACAAAATAGCTCCTGTAGTTTTATAAAAATTAAGGCACTTTCTGAACATAATTTGCTATAAATATCCCTGAGATTTCATCTTTTGGTTAATTATTTTACAACATCATCGTTATTCATTACTATTACTTTATAAAAGTAGAGCGTGCTATTAATTGTAGATTAGAATTACGAAACAAACAAATTTTTTTAAATCGAATTTACTTAGGTTACACAATCATAAAATTATTGTCTGGCTAATATTAAGAATTTTGAAACACTGAAAACTTCTCCAATCTTAATTTTTGAACTTGAACACAAATGCTGACGAAAGCTTCAAAACTTTGTAGCGTTCGCTTTTTTAAGACAATCTAATATGCTAATACGAAACCATTTAATTAACAAAAGGCGATCAAATCTTTATATTTTGAATTATTTCAATAATCAAATTATAAAACTTATTTTCTAGGATTTTGGAGAAGTTTCTCTCCCTAGAACATGCAGTTAATTTTACTAATTCTAAAGCGTCACCACACTCAAAATGCGTTACATTTTCCATCCACATTAGAAAAACAAAACCAGTAATCTCTCGACTCCTCGCAAAAATTAAAAAAATTCTTAATTATTTCATTCTTAATTGAAAATAAATTTATTTATTCAAATTAATTTAGGCGAGGAATTCTTTGAGACAGAGGCTGATTTTGGTTCAAAGGAAGGATGGCGTCGCGCCTCTTAACCGCCTCTAACCTGATGAAGGGGGCGATTCCATTCGAGGAAGAGTGCATATCTCGCAAATCGGCAAATCATAGTAATTACTGTAATTACATAATCTACAATCCCAAGGGGGTTGTTCCCTTTCTCCTTGAACTGTAGGAGAATCCGGCCTCTGCCATGCTGGTGGTTCCGCAGGCAAAGGAGGTGGCAAATTTTGAAGTCGAGGGTGAAAACGTTGTCCAGTGTAAATGTGCTCGTAGAATTCCTCGTTTGTTTCCCCTAGACCAACTGCAAAAAGACAAACTAAAGTTCAAGTATCTTTCTGGTCGCTGGACGGAGCTCATGTGCAGCCTATAATTTACCTCCAGGATGCGAAATCAAATCAATCTCATTTACCAGTCTCTTACACTCATTCCGCAAGTGAGCATTTCCTTTCTCTAGGGACTGTTTGTAGGCCTGAAAAAGGAATACAAAGAATTAAAAGTAAAGTATTACTCTACAAAATGTAATTTAAAAAAAGAATTACTTCAGGTGTGGTTGAAGGGTCTAATGATTTGGTCAGTCTTGCCACATCTTTCTTTAGAGCTGCAAGTTTTTCCTTGTCGATTTTCAAATCTCCAGCAAGTATATTCTTCCTTCGCAGTTGCTCGTCAATCAGTTCTCTTTGAGTTTCTGTTACTGGAAAGAAGAGATAAAATACAAAAAAATACAAAATAAAACAAAAATCTATTTTTGTAGTTTTCTTATTCAATCGACCTCCTGATAGTTAATCCTTCACCAAAAGGTAGAAATCAGTGATCCTGTGGAGAGGAAATAAGCCTTTGGGTCAGGTGATACATGTAGAAAATATCGAGTTCTATCTATAGCCGAGCGTGGGTTAAGAATGCGTAAATATCGCTCTCACCGTACCGCCGTAGGCGTTCGGAGTCTGCGTGTCTCTACCAGGTAAATACGTACTAACAATGTGTCTTTTTGCATTCATAAAAAATACTAGTGTAAAAAATAAACCGAAGACATAAAAGCAATCTTTAAAAAAAAAAGTTAAAAATAGAAGAAGTCTAAATTTATGTTTAAAGTTTTGGTAGCACCCAAAATTGAAAGACCTCGAAATTGAAATAGTCTAAAGTATTTGAAAATTAAAGCACTTGGACTTCATCTTACATTGGTTCGAACTGCAAGAAACCACCTCACTCTTATTTTTTTCTGGAGTAGAAGGTGTCGATTTTATCGTTTGCGGAACCAAGGAGGTGGTTGTCGAACTCGAAGGAGTGGGAACCAAATTAATTGTTGAACCCGAAGGAGGGGGCAACAAATTAATTGGCGGAACCGAAGGAGGAGGAACCAAATTAATTGGCGCAACCGCAGGTGTCGTCGGTGCACTCATCGTCATCGCGGGCCGTGGTGATTGAGTGGGAGGTCTCGGCGGTTGTCCTAAAAGCCGAATTCAGATATAATATAATTTTATCTTGCAAGTTTTAGCTATAGAATTTTATTGCGAAGCTACAAGACAGAATTCATACCTGAGGGGATGAGACTACTGGGTCTCGTAGGCGCCATTGAAGGTCTAATTCTCGCAGCAGCGACACTGATTTGCACACTGCTCTGAAAACCTCGAGGATCTGAAGAGGATGTCGAGTAAGTTAAACTCGAGCCCTGTGATCGGATGTCAATCGGTGGTTGTGGGTCTGAAGATGGTTGTCGTAGAGTTAAACTAACGGAAGTGAAGCCTCGAGTTTGGTCGACCTGGATTTCAGGATTCACATTCATGAAGGGTTCTTTATAAAGATTCCGAGGCTCGTAGGCTGAATCACTTCTCCTTGAAGCCCTTGGTGGCGTTCCAAAGCCTGAAAAAAAAATTAGTTCTTTTTTTTTTAGCAAATACATGGAACAAGTATGCTTCAAGAATCATATGAAGTTACAGCTTAGCTTTAAGAGCCATAAGTCTAATGCATAGCAGCCTATCAGGGGCCTATTTCATAAAAATTATAAGTTACTATATTAATAAGTTAGCCTAAGTTACTAAATGAAAAAACAAATTTATTGTTCAAAAATGCTGAAATGTCTCATAAGAATAATACTCGTAACAAATAATGACCATATGATAAGAATTACTATTGTTATAAACATTTAAATAAACAATTAGAATTTATTGTATCATTGAACGCCATTCAAATAAAAAATACATAATTTAAATACGGTTACTGGCAACAGTTTCAAGCTATTTCTAATTTAAAAATATATACACTTCTTTTAACGTATGTAATGCTTGATCCAGACTTGATCAACTTCAGAATAACCGATAATTATATCTATACACTTCGATAAGTGCTTCGTTAATTAATTCATAATACAGTTTTTACGGTAAAAAATGTCAGTAAATTTCCTCAAAAGATAACTTGTATTTATTCTTACCACTTTTACCAAACCACACCCTATACCGAAAAGAAAAGAAAGGTTTCGGAAAGAAAACTCTTTCAGACGCTTTTCGAATCGTGCCGTTCCGACGATTTCCGTTTCTTTTCCGAGCGTCCCAATAACTCGTTCCGAAGCAATTTTGAAGTATCCCACTACTTAGTTCATTCCGAATTCTTTCCGAATAACTGTCCCACAAATAAATTAAAGATACAAAATTATGGAGCTATTTTTGGATAATGTATATCATTTATTTTGCAAATAATATAAAAAAAAGAAAAATTACACTATTCAACTATTGTAAAACAAACAAAAAATTTTATTTCTGTAAATACGAGTAATATTATAGACCTTCTGAAATTTGTCTATAAATATGAAACAGAAGGCTTGCAAAAAAAACTGTGCGATATTACTTGTAAGAGGAGTCGTCGTAAAAATGTGCCAATGCGGCTTTGTAAAACGCAACTGTTAAATATTATTACAAGGAAAATGTTGCTATACTTGTACTTGTAAATAATTGTAACTTGTAGGTGAGAATACGCGAAATCGACCTATACTGCTGCGCCTATTAGCCTATTATCAGTTCTACAATTCTACATTGATACTTAATAAGGTACGCACCAAACTTCTATGGACTAATTACAAAAATTTCAAGCTAAACTCACCACTTTTTTTGGTAGGACTGCACTCTACATTGACATTAAGTTCGAATCCTCCACTATCAGAATCGTCAAAAACCTCCTGACTGCTGTATGACTCAGACTTGGTTGAATCCAAAACTGGGGTCGACTTGGAAAAATGTCTATTAATCGGTGGGACTCGTGCAGAGTTGACCGACGGGCGTCTAAATTCGAAATCACAGGATGCTAGTCTGTGTGGATGAGAGGTGGAAGCTGATGATGTCAAGACGTCTCCCTGGCTCATAGCGCGACTTCGTCCTATCTCAGTTTTCCGTACAGGTGGAGTAAACGCTCCTCGAGAAGGACGACTCTTCTCTGTTGCACGCAAAGTTCTTGCGCATACCTCTCTATCGTAACCATTCTGCAAAAAATGTCCACAATTCAGGTATCCTGGTTATTCTGACCCTTATTATTTTTTAAACTTTCGATTTTAGAGAAAGAAGAACACTTTAGACGAATACCACAATCAAAAAAACATTATTGGATCGCATGCTTTTTTTCATTTCATGCTGGATGTCACTGGACAACAAGAGTTAAGTTTCTTGGATTATACACTCGAAGATTTTTCTGCTTTAATCAACGATTATTATCATTTATGAATAAATATCATCAGTAAAGTCATTGAACGATTAATCAATCCATGTTTGTTTACCGTCTCGTGTTTTGCTTTTTATTATTGTCATTATTAATTGAAAAATAAGACGCACATGTGTATCACGCTCATGCAGGAAGCCTTTAGTCAGGAAATGTCGGGGTGACGGATCTCGTTGATCGAGGAAATGTTATCATCGGACATTCGGACGTTGAAGTACACGTAGTTATGACGGGTCGTCAGATCGTCGCCGACGGAGACGGCACATCGACGACGAATACCTATATACCTCTTTGATGCAATTTTTAACGATGGAATCAGAGAGAGTTGGGAATTGCTGCTTCAGCTCATGGAACAGCTGCATCTTGGCGATTTTAGAGGAGTTGCAATCCCCCATCTTTGGCCTCCATTCTTCTCCAATTATCTAACAAAAATAGTACCTTATATTAATTTATATATTTGGTTTTTATTTGATTGATTAGATGTTGGTCGGTGGGCCCCTGAAGGAGCTCCACCTGGCGCGCTCAGGCTTGCTTGCCCATTGTGCCATACCCTTATATTCAGGATAATACTCTGGACTGAAAACCTTCATCGATTTAGACCTCGATGTTGTCGTTGTTCTTGAAAATGTACCTCACACGGTGTCAGGCATACCCCATGGCACAGTGGTCGAGCCTCGCCGCTGCGAGGGAAGGTAGGGTGGGTGGAGCAATCCGTGTGAGGTCACCAAGTTAGGTATCCATATCCAGAGCACTACCCTGGTGTGTAGTGCAATCTCATTACTCGAAACCGGTCAGAGACTCCTGAAGGATAGTCCACTCGACATGTAGCCTTTTCTCCACCGATCCCAAAATCGCCCATTAATCCACAAGCAACGTGCCCCTCGACATGGGGCCATTAGCATGGGGTCATCAGACTCTTCTGAGGGGACCTACAGTTTAAGGTGGGTTCAGAACCACTAGAAAAGTTTCCATTGGTACCGGTTCAGGAATGGAACCCGAGGCCTGAAATCGGAAGCCTCCACCTGAGCTACCGATAGCTCTCTATTTTATATATTGTCTTTTTTTCAAATACATTTTTGTAAAAAGCTTTCAGAAAAAGATTAGAAAAAGTTCCACGAAAGCTCTGCTCTGGAATGAATGCATTTAACTAATGGAAGAGGGAAAAGCATCTTCTTTATTTATAACGCTGATCACTTGACCCATTTAAAAAAAAAGAAAGCAGTTTCGGAACTACGTAGAATGTAGATCGTAGAAACGTTCCAACAGTTCTTTGTCGTTTGGACACCTGTGCCGCGAGCCAGTCAACACGTATATAGAAAGTTGTAGCAAGATGTATGTATAAGTGCCACATAATTAGCCGGCTCAGACTCGCGAGTGCCATGCACCTTTAAATTCACATTCACTCGCACGTGCTCTCCCCTCCAGATGATCATCAGATGCACGTGCACCAATGCTCGATAATCTTTGATTTATTTATGTATTTATCTTCTGATTCAATTTATTTTTCCAATTTATTTTCGGATTTTAATGGTTTCAAATTTTTAGTGACAGTCATTTTTTACTTAAATCGTCTGAAATGGAACAATTTCTAATTTGGGAAGTTGAAAACTTTGAAAGCAACTTTCAAGTACCAGCAAATACTATTGTATATTTTCTATTACTTTATTTCAACTCATATTAATAAAACTTATTAGAATTTTGTCATTCTATTTAAGTAGAGTCAAGAAATAAAGATCAATTGGAGGTGCTAACATGAGAGAGCAAAACCCAGTTCTCGATATTTGGTATAAGCTGGACCGAATCAAGAAAAAAGCGAAAGAATGTGGGTTTAATTTATTAATTTCCCTTGCAAAATACTTTCTTCTGTTTCTTTGCACCTGGGCACCTGCCGAGTGCAATTTTACACCTTGCACATTATTTTCAATTTTGCTTCCTCATAAAGAAAGCTTTGTAGTAGTGACAATATCCAGATCAAAAAAAAATATGTTTTTTTCAATTATAACTCTTCCAATTATCATAATTAAAAACTGACGTAGAGAAATTTGAGATTCCTTGTGTCGGGGCGAATCGATTGACCTGCAATTTGAATATTTATTTGATTATATTGATTGATTTAATATTGAAAAATTGAATTGCCTCCCAAATTGCCAAACCTTCCTATTTGTTGAGAAAAGTGAAAAGTGAACCAGGTAAAACGAGGGCCGTCTAAACAGTTTAAAGTGCGGAACATTTCATAACATAAATATCTTATCAGCAGACGAAATTAAACTTTTTCCTTTTTCACCACCACGAGACTCTCAGTTTTGTATCTGTAGTCCTTCTAAACAAATTTCAGACAAAAAATCAATATAGAGCACCAATTTGAAAGAATTTTTAAATTATAAATTAAGTGCCAATTTTATTTTATTATAAATTATGCAAAGGCCAATTAATTCAATTCCTATGAGAATGGAATTAAGGAAAGAAGACTTTATTTGTCTTATGGCAACTCTGAAGTGTCGAATGTTAAATCTTGATTATCGAATTTGATTTCTTGCCAACTCGAGTGAAAATACCTTTCCATCATTAACAGCTGTTTCAATTTACATCAGAACAAAAGACTTTTTTGATTTTCCGTTGTTTTTAAATTTGACTTATTCATTTATTTTTTTATAAACATTCTTTTTATAAAGTTAACATTCTTAAAAAATATGAAAATACTGAAGCCTTTGAACTTGAACGAGCAACGAAATTGAAAGTCATAAATTTAGAGCTCAAATCTTCTTTCTCTCTTTTATTGTAATGTGTCATCCTTTGGGTTGATTTATTTATTTACATGACTTCCGTGTTTTCTTTCATTAGATCCTTATTTATATCTACATAACTTTCTTCATTAAACATCAAATTAAATTTTGATAGCAAATATTACATTAATTTAAATGACACCTACATTTTATTTATAATATTTTTCAAAGATCCCATTATAAGCAATTTCTGGTCCCTTTAAAAAATTATTTTAAAAACTCCACAACATAACCTCCGCAAAAATGACACCGGAACCAATTTTTGCCGGAACTAATATTTTGAGGAGGAAGTCTGCCAACTTATAAAGTGTAGATTTCACATTGGCCGCAAGTGCCAAAATTGTCTGTTTCTTGTTATTATTGCACCCCCGACATAACTAAGTCGCATTCCATCGCAGGTGTATTTTCGTGCCGCGTGTGGATTATAAACCGAATGAAAACTAATCAAACCTACAGGTATCTAAATTTCCCCAAAAGCTCCAAATTTTTTAAGACTAAAATTCTCTCATAAACTTGAATTAAAAACCAAAAAAGTCTTAAAATATAAAACTTGATACTCACCGAACGGCAACCATTGAAAGGTTCGAAAGTCTCTCAGTCTTTGCTCACAGCTCACTCGGAACAACAATTCCCAGCAATTCTTGATTCCTTTTCGAGATGAAAGCACTCTTTATTTTCCAAGTTTTGCACCAATTTTCCGAAACTTTTTAAGGCACTTTTGAGTACTAACAGGAGTTTTTTTGATATTTTTATTATTTAAAAAAAGTTAAGAGAGCCGACGAACCGTGGTCCGTGGTTGCGATCAAGCGATCAGCTGTCCACTGCGTATTTTACAACTAGAGTCAAATTTAGTTTTGAGAATAAACTTTTTATTCCTTTTTTTTCTTGCTTTAATTATAAACGAGCAATGAAAAATTATGAGAAGAATTATTCACGTTTATTAAATTAAATTAATGATGCGATATAAACGGAATTATAGGGTCAATTAAAAAGAAAGAGATATTATCTTGGCTCGGAATTCAAGATGGCAGCGATCGCTTACTATTTATGAATGAAAATCGTCCCGGAAGGGAAATTTCTATTTTAAAACTCCAAAGGGACTACTGAATATAAAAAACAGACTTTCGCTAGTGATGTATAGACATATTTTTTCGATAAGAAAATAAAAAAAACAATTTTGGCGCGAATTTCAAACTGATGTTCGAATTTTTTGGAATTTCAATTTTTTAGAATGTAAATTATTTAAGTATTTAAAAGAATAACACAATTTTTGATAGTTCGAAGACGATATATATATTTAAATTTTACATTCAAAAGGTATTTGGCTCGTCACAGTATTAGCGCAACGTCGAATTGACACTTAACTTTTTTGTAGTAAGGTGACACGACGAATAAGAGAAAAAAGGCTCTCAACTCTTTTTAAAAATTATTTATACAATCTCTCCCTCGTTCTCATCACACCACTGTGATTCTATTTTGATAATATTAGCCTTTGTAATGAGAATAAGAATAACCGAATATACATATTATTTGCAACAGTTTGTCGATGAATTTCGAATATGCTTCATTATTCTTGTAATCTATTCTAATTAAAAGTTCAACATGCTCACGTCACTTCACCAAAAAAGCTTCTGCTTTTCAAAATAACTTTTTAAACAAAATTTCAGATTTTATTTATATTTATGGAAATTTTAGATGAAAGCATAATAAATAAAAAATAAAATAATTTCGAAAACTTCGGATAAATTCGTATTCATTCGAATTGGCCGTATGTGTGCGGAATTTAAAGTTCGGATTGATTCCGATTAATTCAGATTGAATTTGAATGAACCCCTATCCGATTCAATCGGAATCAGTGGTTCTACTTATCGCGAATTTAGATTGACAGAAGTTGAAAAGTAGATTGTTTTTTTATGTTGATTGTTCGACACATTTGTGCTGCACAGACTTCAAAAGAGAGAAGATCAAAAACTTATAAATTAAAAAATAGATTTTCAGTGTGAAAATTTAAACTAATCCTTTCCCAGGAACAAAAGAAACTGTTTGGTTCGGATACAAACTCCGAATCAATCCGCATTTCCAATTCGATTGAATATGTTCAATCCAATAATTCAATTCAAATTAATCCTGCATATTAGTACATACTTGAGGATTGAATCTCTTGGATTCGGATATAAATTAATATGCGCACTGCATATTCCTCCAGAGCACTCACATAATATTTTTGCCCCACTTAGCGAGTTTAAGCTTCAATATCATAAAAAATAATCCATATTTTAAGTCGATAAGGACTTTCTTTTTAATTTGGGGATGGAATTTAGAAGTAGTAGTAGAGAAAAAAATAAAATATTAAAAAAGTTATAAGCGTTATTTGAAGTGAGGTATGAAATACCGAGAGTGCTCTATAGGGCTATATAACTCTTATAATATAGTTTCATATACATATATCTGTATGCTCTTATCCTAAGTGTAAAGCTACTTTAATATAAAAATACATAATTAGCTTATGAACTGCAGGAATACGTGGGTTACCACGGCTGGAACACCCTATAAGAAGTATACAAGTTAATTACTCCTTTGTAATTTGGATTTTTCGTTACTCTAAGAAAAGTATAAATTATACCTCAATTACTTTTAGGTTACTCTATTTTACACGCACCTACTCCTCAAAGTACTTCCCTTCTTTTACAGTCAAAATCACTTGAGTGGAAATGCCACTCAGAATAAATAAGAAACCCTGGCGAAATCTTCAGATTGAGATATTCATTTCGAAATAATCCGTATTACTCCGGAATTTGTATTTGAAACAAATAGTTTTCATTTCGATTTATTCCGAAGGATATTTTCAATCCGAATGAGCCCGGTCATTCCGAATTAATTTGAATGAAGCCGGTCTATCCGAATCAATACGAATTATTCCGAAAAATTCAGATAAATAGTGATTCATTCGGATTGATTCGGATAGACCGGATCCGATCAATCCGAATAATCAGAATTAGTCCGAACGTTCAACCCAAATAAAGCCAGTCTGAAAAATCAACCCGAATGATTTGGAAAGATTCGGATAAATTTCCTGCAGATTAAATCGGAATGAAACAGTGTGCTTCAGATACAAATTCCGGAATGACTCGGAATGAATATTTCAATCGAAAGCTTTCGCCAGAGAATTTTTTGGTATCGAGATACATATTTCCTGACAAAAGATGCTTTGGCAATATATTTCAGCCTCATCTGTGTTTTAAGTTCTGGTATTGGTTGAATCAAAATTTTCCGAGCTACTGAAATTGAAACTTGCGTCAAAATCGAATAATAAACAAAAAACAAATACAAATAATAATGTGAATAAATGAAATGAAATGGATCAATACCATGGCTTGGAACTAATCTAGATTCGGATTTCCTTTTCGAGTTTTTTTACAGTTTTTATCCACTGACGAGTCTAAAATTTGGATGCTGAAAAACTTGGATACTTTCAAATTGATTAATAATATTCTCTTCTCAAATGCTTGATTAAAATCATTTACAAATTGAATTTGTCATCTTAAACTAACTTTCAATTGGTTTTAAACGTTTTTTAAAAATAGAGAATATCTTGATTTGATTCAATTCTATTCTAGAAATAATAATCTAATAATCTAATATTTCTCTTTCTGTCGAAGTGGAGCTTTCGAAAATTTTCGAAAATCTGAATCTGTTCAATTTCACCATCCAAATAAGAAACAACCCTCAGTGAAAATTCGGTAAAATCGCCTTTTTCTAGTCGACAAACATTCTAGATCATCACTGCCTTTTTGAGCTTTGTTTTACCTTGAAAACTGAACTATTTAAAAATTACAGATGTTTCTTAAGCATTTTTGTTTCCGTTGCTCCCGTACAAACTTGGGTGCACGAATTTGTCATGTAGCGTCCTCAAGTGCCTCAACAAATTGCTTTTAACATTAAAACCTTTTTTACAGTAGGAACAGAGGAAGGGTCTCTCTCCTGTGTGCGTTCTCTGATGGATGACCATGGATGCGTGACTGGGGAATACTTTCTGACAAATATTACAGAGTTTTTGATGGCTGTGAATTCTCTTCGGCTTGGGAGGTGCAGAATTGTTCATCAATGCTAATTGCTCTTCCGTGTGTTCGGTCTGAATATGTCGGACCCATTCCTGTGGCGTTGGATACATATTTCCACAGAGGTCGCATTTCAGAGGTGGAAAATCCTTGCTGTCGTCGTCAGTATCACCCTAAAAAAAAAATTACGAAAGAATTTCTTAGGTATTACAATAAACGCTTCCGCACAAAATAGAATGAAAAAAGCCCTCATGGCGAAACCTTGGATTTGAAATATTCATTCCGAAATATTACGAAATTTGTATCTGAACCAAACAGTTACACTCCTATCGAATCCGAAGGAAGTTTTCAATTCAAACCAAACCGAGCTTTCAATCCAAATTAATCCGGTCAATGCGAATCAATCCGAACTTTGAATCCCAATGAATCCGCTCAATCCGAATCAATCCGAACTTTTAATTCGAATGAATTCGATCAATGCGAATTAGTCCGAACTTTCAAACCGAATGAATCCGATGAATCCGAACCAATTCGAATTAATCCGGTCAATCCAAATCTATCAGAATTAATCCGAAGTTGTTAATCCGAATGAATCCGGTAAAACCGAATTGATCAGAACTTTCAATCCGATTAATTCGAATTATTTAGAATTAATCTTAATCTTCAATACAAAGGAATTCGGTCAATCCGAACATTCAATCCAATGTCAGTAGGAAAGATGTCCCGAAGAATATCATATATCTTAAACACGTCTTCAGGACATCTTCGGAATATTAGACGTCTGACAGACGTTTATTGGACTAACATGGGAAGTCCTAGGATCGTCCCAAGGATGTCCTTGGTATTTTCGTGATCAGGAAAGGTAAAACTATAAAACATCTCAGTTGGGGAAGATTTCGCCAGGACCTTTTTTCAATGTACTTTCTACAGGGTCCTTTAGTTTCTAATTCTTTTAAAATACCTTTCGTCTTTTTCTTCGATTCTCTGTCATGTCGGCATGTGTGAATTCTATATGTCGTACCCAATCGGAAGGTCTGTTAAAAGTCTGGCTGCACATGTCGCACGTAAGTGGGGTGTATTCCTCTTCTTCAATATCTCCATCCTCATCTGCACTGTGTACGATTTCCTGAATAAAAAAAATCATTGGAAGTGATACATTATTATCTATTTTTTTTAATACATGGAAACATGGAAACTGGGATCTAAAATAAAATCTCAACTCACAGGTTTTATATCAATTTCATGATCAATCGTTAGGGAATCCGAAGGATCCATCGACTCATCCCAATCAATTGGTTCGTCCTTCACAAGAAGATCCAAGTTCAACTCAGTCTATAAAGAAAAAAAAAATTCCCATCAAATAAATTAAATAAAATAAATCCACATACTCTGAATAAACATTGGAATGAAGTATCAGACGTCTAATCTGACGAAAGTAAAAATTTATTAAATTTTTTAACTGATAAATAAAGTAATTTTATTATGAAATGTGTCTATTGTGACCTACCTCAGTCGAAAGGTATTATCCAAGGGTGTTAAAAACTAATTTTATTTTGTTTCCAATTGCCTTTCAAATAGTGCCAAAATTGACAATTACTGCCCGGAAAATCGCGTTTCAAAGCTAAACGGTCCATTTTCGCATGAACATTATGAAATGTGTCTATTGTTAAACACCCCAGTCGAAAGGTATTATCAAAGGCTGTTAGAAACTAATTTTATTTTATTTTAATTACCTACATTTCAAAGATTGCGAAAATTGACAACCTTTAATTGACGGTACTTGAAACCTCAGTTTACAGGCAATAATTGCCATTTTCACGATATTCGAAAGGTAATTAAAATAAAATAAAATTAGTTTCTCTAGCATCCTTCGATAATATCTTTCGATTGGGGTGGGTCACAAATGACAAATTTAATAATAAAACGATGTGTTTTAAGAAAATCAGTTTTTATGAAGGGTTTTAGTTTTTTATCGCTTAATGCGAATTTACATATTCTAAAACATTGTTTTTTACTTTTTTTGTATTATATTTATCAGTTAAAAAGTGAACAAAAAAATTAATTTGACTTAGATTAGACGTGATACTTCAGTGCAATTAAATAAACAATTAGATCGTCCTAATAAATTTGATAGACATTTCCACAACTTACATTGTCACCACTTTCACTCTTAGACTTTGTAGACTCTGAATCAGTCGCGCTTTTCCTCTTCTTAGCACTGAGATCAACATTTTCCTTATTTTTCCTCTGTTCCGAATTTTTTGGATCTTCCAAAAGAATTTTCTCTTCAATCTCGTCGATTTTTTCCTCGTCAAGTTCCTCACTTTCACTATTTTTCCTCTCGACTGTTTTATTTTTGCTCGGAGCAGCACTGCTGCTATTGGTTTGAAGATTATCTTGAGAGGTTGTTACCTGCGGGACACTTTCAGCGACAGATGTTTCTGGTGGTTGGATGAGTTTTATTTTTTGGATTTGCCCGGTTAACAGAGGTGGTTCTTTCTTGTCTCGATCAACTTTCTGGTTGTTGGACTGGATATTTTCCTTCTTGCTGCTGCTGCCACCAGTGTTGGACCTCCAGAGACCTCGGACTCTGAGGATGTCTCCGGCTTTGAGAACACCTTCCAATTGATCATTTGTTACAGTTGCTTCTCCACTGTACATGTACTGGATCAAAATCTTCAGGGTTCGGTAACCAATCTCGGTTGGAAGAATCTAAAATCAAAATTGATTGGGTTTAATTTTAATTATTGTTGTTTTTTTTTTCTTTGCAATAGTTCGGTCAAAATTCCAGTGCATATAACTACACCATTTAGCCCTATTTAAAATAGGGTTCTGACGAGAGCCTGGTCGGGATTTCTATTTTCAATAAAAATATTTTTCCAATTTTTGAAAAAAAAAAAATTTTTTTAAACAAATGGAATATGTATGTTTAAATAATAAAAAATTAATTAACTAGTATTTATAAATATTTCACTAGACCAACAATTGAAATTTTTGATTTAAAAAAATGTAGAAAAAAAATTAATAAAACTATTTTGAAAAATATTCTATTAGACCAATGATAATAATTTTTATACAGAAAAACGTATTTAAAAAAAAATTATTTAAACAAATACAATTTGTTTAAAGAATTGAAAATTATTTGACCAATGTTAATAAATATTCAACTAGACTAATAGAAACAATTTGTATTTAAAAAAAACGGGAATAAAATGCATAGAAAGTCAATTTTTGTCAAAAATAGACATTTTTGGTTATGTATGATACATAAATTCTTTGTTGGATATTCCTCAATGAGCCTCCATACATTCCCGTAACATTTTTCTAGACCCTGAAAAATGATTCCACAAACTCCAAAAGGTCGGTAAGGCAGAGATCTGATAAGTAATACATATTTCCTTAAAAGAAATGTAAAAAAAAAACAGATTTCAATGAAATTCAAGATTCTTTAAATCTTTAAAATTTAACAACATTTTTCAATTATTTGAAGCTCATCTGAATTCTTCTGAAATTCTTTAAAGTCTTTAAAATCTCTTGAAATCCTTTAAAAAATATTTATATTTTCTAAATCTTGTAAATTTTCTTGAAATCATTTTAAATTCCTCAGTATCACTTGAAATCTCTCGAAATCCCTTTCAATTCTTTAAAACCACTGAAACTCTTTCAAAAATTCTTAAAAATTCTTTAATGTCATTTAAAATCGCTAGAAATATTTAACAACATTTTTTTATTACTTTAAAATCTTTAAACTACCCTGAAGCATTTTGGAATTCTTTAAAAGCTCCTTCTTAAAACCCCTTGAAATCTATGGAAATTGCTTTAAATTCCTTAAAATCAGTTGGCAAACATGGAAAACTGGCCAGCTAGGTCCTACCAGAACCCCATCCAAATATCTGTACGGGTATAAGATGAAACAAAAAATAATCTATTATACCACAATGTAGGGTGAATTCGTATTTGCCCCAAAATGGCAAGTTTGAAAAATGTGGCTCAAGTAAGAAGAGCAAGCAGAAAGAACAAATCGATGGGCGGCCACATGTCTTCCGCACGATGTTGCCAGCAAGACATCAGCAAAAGATTCAGAGTGAAGCAAAGTTGCCACTGAAGTGTGAAGATGAGCGCTGTAGCTGTGCCATTTCAGCTGATAGTTTTCTGAAGCAGCAATCGACATTTTTTCTGTGGAAATTAAATTGGAATTAGTTTAATTCTTTTCCAAATTGGCAACAATAACAATATTAGATACATAAATTGACTGAGTCAGAAGTGTATATATATATATATAAACAAAGGATCTAAATTAACTCCGTCCTTGAAAGAGAGTATATTATTATTTCCTTCAAAGTTTTCTTGATCTACAAAACGTGTTATATAGAAACATCGCAGGTGCAAAATTACCCACTTCCGTTATGAAATTTTGCATTTGATCCCCATATACTCCAGCCACCCACTCCCCCAGTCAACCATATTACGACAAAAATTTAACAATATAATTTGTTCCAGATAATGGAATATAAATAAATGTGAAATTTGAGTGTTTTTTCTTTTCCTACAGATCAGAATCAATAAAATTGGAAATAAATCTCCTAGAAATTTTTAGAAGCAACACAACGACGCAAATTAGAGAGAGAATACATATATATTATATATACGAAAATAAATGAATAGCACCCCTGGGAATGTGAATAATAAATAATATCCAGTAAACAATAATTAGTTACAAAAGAAGCAGACAAAACAAATAAAGTAAAGCATACTATGTATGACATATTGTGGAGATCAATTATTTAAATAAACTAATTATCTCTGGACAAATCATTTTCACCGAGCTCACCATAAAAAAAAATTTGTTTTCCCACCTCAACACGATTTCCTTTTCTTTTTTTCAACCGGGATCCAAAGATCTTTCCGGAAATGTGCGGAGAATTTATATAGAGTGAGGTTTTCGATTATATATTTCTTTGTGTTATTTACCTGTCGCCATCGAAGCGCAGCCACTGACGAGTCTCTCCCTTATCAAAACGCTCTTTATCGTTTCAGCACTGACCGGTTTTTCGTTTTTTGAAGCCGATTTCTCGTGTTTTTGATCAATCTTTTTCGGGAATGAGTGAAACGATTCGGAATCACAATCGCAGAGTCGCGCGCGTCGTCGTGAGTGTTTTGAAAGGCGGTTTCAGGCCGGGGGTACGGGGGAGGTATGAGCATCGAACGACCCGTCGTGTAGGGGCCTAAAAATCGATATTTCGGTCTTTGCTCCATGCTCTGGTCGTAGTGAGTCCGTGTTCGTGTGTAGGAAGGGTGCCCCTTGTTCATCATCGATTTTCCCGGCTACCAATCGCACGCATCCATTTATCGTATCGATCGCACCGAGCTGATTTCAGAGTTTGCGTCCGTCCGTCCATCCACATCCACTAGGTTTCTCTCTCCCTCTGCCTCTCTCTCTCTCTCTCTCTATCCTTCGCGCGCTCTCTCTTTCTGTTCCCCCCCCCCCCCTCTGTATATATCATTCTCTGTATATCATTCTCTCGATTTTTCACTCTCCCTCATCGTTTTCTCGATTTTCGCTCTCGTAGTTTACTCTGCGGAGTTAAGCTGATTTTTTCTATGACATTTTCTTTCTTGCTTTTTCTTTTATAATTTTGTAAGGGTAAGAAGAAAGAGAGAGTCTAGTGTCAGTCCGGAGAAATCATCTTATTGTCCTTCGTATCCTTCACAAGCTTTTTTGGAATTATATTGATATTTGTTGCAAAGATTTAAAAATATTTCAAATTATTTCTGTGGATTTCAAGACATTTCAAAAGTTTTAAAGAGATTTAACCGATTTAAAAAAATCTTCAATTATTTTCCATGTTTGGAAATTATATTCTTGTGTGTCTTGAAATTCTCTTATGTTTTTTGAAAAAATTGAATTATTTCTAAAGATTTTCATGAAATTCAAGAGATTTAAAGGAAGTTTAAAAGATTTCACATGATTTCTGTGGATTTCAGGAAATCTCAATACAGATTTAAACGATTTTAAAGAAATAAGAATAGTGTTTATGGTTTGAAATCCTTTAAGATGTCTTGAAATTATTTAAATATTGCGAAAGGTCTTTGAAATTCTCTGCAGTTCTTTTGAAATTCATTAAAATTCTTTAATACCATTTAACATCCTTTAAAATACTTACAATTTTTCAATTTATACGTGTAACTCATCTCAATTCTTCTTAAAATTCTTTAAAAATTCTTTATAATCACTTGAAATCTATTAAAATCGCTCTAAATTCCTTAAAATCAATACATACATACCTTAAAATCACTTAAAATCTCTTGAAATTTTTTGCTATCATTAAAAATCCCTTGAATGTCAAGAATCTTAACAGATTTTAAAAGATTTTTCAAAAAATTAAAAAGAAATTGAAAAAATTGAGTTATTTCTAAAGATTTCAATGAAATTCAAGAGATTTAAAGGAATTTCAAAACTTTTTAAGAGATTTAAACGATTTTAAAGAATCTAAAAACATTGTTTATGCTTTATTGAAATTACTTGAGAATCTTGAAACTCTTTTACATTTATTTCTGAAATCTCTTCCAATCACTTCAAATTCCCAAAAATGTGTTGAAATCGTTTAAAAATATCATAATATTTAATAATATAATAATTAATCTGAAAATATAGACATCTTTGAAATTTCTTGCAAATCCTTAATTTTTTTAGTAATCTTTTAAAATTTTTTAGTATATCATTAAACATCCTTCAAACAATTCGGATTGAATATACGAATTTATTAAGCTTCATCGGATTCATTCGCATTGACCAAATTCATTCGAATTGAAAGTTCGTATTGATTCGGAATGCAACTGTTTGGTTCTGATACAAATTCCGGAATGATTCAGAAAATTTTTGAATAAATTTCAAGAATTTTTATCCAAAATGGCTGCTGGCTAGCGAACCTTATCTTCATTTTAGGTTTACCAATAAGAGTTTACCAAAGGACAATCTAATCCGTCAATTCTTTCAAATGACATCGCGTGATGTTTACAAACTAAAAATCTATACAGACAGATACACACACACACACAAAACGTGATCATTTGACAAAAACGGGCGTTGGGTCAAATTTTACACAAACCTTCTTTACCTTCTCCGATGAGACTGCAAAAATCCAGCAAAAATGCCCTGGAATTTAAGTTTCCAAAAAAACTTGGTGGAATTCCCTGGCCCGAATTTTAGCGGGAAAATTCGTGAAACGTCATTTTTAAATTGTAGGTCACGTGGTAGAAACTCCTTAGAAGATGGCGCTGGAGTCCCTCTCACGTAAAACGCCAAGTCTTCACGATCGCTTGCTGTAAATAATCAAAAGCGATGTCATCGCGACTCAGTTAATTTGTCGAAAAGTCTCCTCAATTATCGTCGACGATGTAGTGTCTTTCGTAATTTCACATTATGTGATAATCAAGGAATCATTTGCAAACAGAATTTGAAAAATAATATCTCTTCTGTTGACCTACTTTCAACGACAAATTCAGTTTATTTAGTGCGGATCTTTTTTTTTTTTTATTTTGAGTAATATAATGACTGTGACTGAAAACTTGCACTTGGAAGTCGGTGGCCTCATGGAAGGTGAAGAACCCGCAAGTTTCCAGTGAAATTCTAACTATCAGCAAAGTTCCTCGTCAAGCTTAGTGTTCAGTGAGGATAAGGAAACGATTTGTAAATTTAAGAATGTCGCTGATCAATCTTAGATCTGATCAAATTTGTCTGGAGATTATTGGAAGAATTAGATTAAGTTGACGATAATCCTGGATTTTTCGACTAGAATTCGAAATTGTCGATTCTACGACGACTTCGCGTAAGTATTTTAGGATTTTTTTTTGCTCCTAGGTCCTTTAATCCATTTATAGATATTTGCAAAATATTGCGCGATGCTATTCTGAGTCTAAATTTATAGAAAAATAATAGATGAAATTGGAAAATTTTCAAGTTATTTTCATTATCTTAGTGATTTTGATACATTCTGTTTACGAATTTCTATTATTTTTTAGGAGAAATTTGCTGGCGCAAAAGTATACAACTTTCGCTTTAGAGGTTAGATTTTGTTGTCAGTATTTTTTTTATGTTTTACCTTTTTAACCTTTAACCATATATTTTGGTCTATTTTTTTAAGATTATGAACTTTACAAGCTGTTTTCCCTTTTAAGGTGAAAAATAACCAAATTTGGAATTTTGTAAATTGAGGTTTGGGAATTGAATGTTTTCGATATCAGCTGATTTTAAATTCTGATAATTTCGTAATTTGGGCGTTTCCTGATTTAAAATGATTTCTAATTTATACATTAGAAATTGTTGAAATTATTATTTTATTTACAATATTCAAAATTCAATCTAGAAACGATCTAATTTCAATTTCAGAATGCTTAAAAATTGTATTTATTTTCCAAAAGCAATCGAAGTTTTAAATTATACAAATGTTCTGTTTACGAGTTACTAAAGAAAAATACATCGAATGTAGTTTTTGATTTCAAATAATGTACCTTGACTTTCAAATTCGTCTTTTTATTCCATGCTACATGATTCTGCACTAAGAATTGTTGCAAAAATCAACCTTGAATGAAAATTGTATAGGGGTACGTGTCCTTCACTGAAATATTTAATATGTGACGTTTTATGCGTTTTTATTGTATTTATCTGTACTAGAATATTTTTGAAACTGGAAAAATCAGAGCGAGAATTTGTAATGGACATTTCAGAGCTATAAAGCTTGCAAATTTGTGTAGTAAATTATAATTTTATAATTTATAAATATTAATAATAATAATAATAATTAAGACAAACTAATTATAGATTTCCAATTGATTCTTATATTTTGTCTGATGCAGATGGCCTGGTAAATTCTCAAGTCTGATGGAACTCGACTGAGCAATTCGTCCTTTACGGGAGAAAATACTGCAAAGCACAAAAATGCCTCACGTGACAAGGAAGTGGGAATTATTTCCCGGAAAGAACAGATTTTGCTGCGATGGGAGATTAATGATGGCACCACAAACGGGAGTTTTCTATGTCACTGTTTGCTTAATTGCTGTAACTAGTGGATTATTCTTTGCCTTTGAGTAAGATTCTAAATTCTAATAAATTAAAGTAATACAATAATACACACTTTTGTATTAAATAATTTTGAGCGTTTCAAAATATGGATTTTGCAGAAATATGTTTAAATCCCATCCTATTTAAGAGTTAAACTTCATTTCTCCGCAAATAATCTGTAAATATTTGAAATGAACATATTATCTTTGGCAGAGAATTATATTTCGATTTCCTCTCCAGGGGATTCATGGTCGAATTTAGACACGAAAGTGCGATTTTCAAAGAAAGTTTTCTCTAAAAAGATAGTTTATCATCTAATGAAATCTTGTTTTTATTTGCAGTTGTCCATTTCTGGCTTTACAAATAACGCCAGCGATTCCAGTGATTGGTGGTCTACTCTTTATTTTTGTCATGTCGGCCTTATTTCGAACCAGCTTCAGCGATCCTGGAGTGATTCCACGTGCAACGGCTGATGAAGCTGCTTATATTGAGCAACAAATCGGTAAAAAAAAATATCTCATTTTTTTTGGCACATCCTCATTAGGCCTCATGCTTCGCGCTCGGTGTTACGCGCCTCGCGGCACCTGGCTACTTTTATTGCTGTTACATGCTTCTGGTTTAATTACTTTAATTTTAAATGAAAAGGAGAACTAATTTACTTAGAGCTCTATCTACCTTAAGGAATACATTCTCATCAGGACACTCGATATTTGATTTAAAAATTATTTAAACCCCGCGATCCGAATTCGGCTCCATCCACCATATAATAGATTCAAATAAATAGTTGAATAGGCGATTAAAGAATAATCTTGATGATTTACTATTGGTCCTATAACAACATTTTTAATTGCAATTCTATTAGACTTTCTAAAAGCTCCAACTTTAGTCTTTTGGCTTTTTTTTATCATTGAAAAATTTCTCAGTATTTATAAAATAATAATAGAAGCAAATCCTAACTATAAAAAATAGTGAAATTTCATTGAATAATTCTCTTTAATGAGATAGAATAATTTTATGTTGCAGAAGTGCCAAATAATGGTAACTCACCAACATACAGACCTCCTCCTCGCACGAAAGAAATAATGGTGAGAGGACAGCCTGTAAAACTGAAGTACTGCTTCACCTGTAAAATATTCAGGCCACCCAGAGCCTCGCACTGTAGTTTATGTGACAATTGCGTTGGTATGTGAATCCTTTTTAACTTCAGCAACTCACATTTTAGAACTCTTTATTTCTAGAACATTATCATAATTCTCATTATTCTTGTTTTCAGAACGCTTCGATCACCATTGCCCCTGGGTTGGAAACTGCGTGGGAAGGAGAAACTACAGATATTTTTATGCCTTCATAGTCTCTTTGGCATTCTTGTGTGTCTTTATATTCGCGTGTGCAATCACACACCTCATAATGCGTGAGTATTGTAAATTAGTAGCAATTAGTACGTTTATAAGTATTGGTTAATAATTAATTTCTTTAGTTACAAGAGATGGTCGACCTTTTCTGGAAGCGGTGAGAGAATCACCAGGGAGTGTAGTCGTAGGTGTTGTCTGCTTCTTTTCCGTCTGGAGTATCCTCGGATTGGCTGGATTTCATACGTATCTCACCACAAGTAATCAGACGACGAATGAAGATGTGAGTCTAGATTTATTTAATTCAATATAATACATTCAATATTCATTAATATAAGAACTACATAAATTAGATCCTTTTTTCAGATAAAAGGATCTTTCACGAGTAAAAGAGGACAAGAGAGCTTCAATCCCTACAGTCAAGGGAATATTTGTGGCAATTGTTTTTACGTTTTATGTGGACCCGCACCTCCGAGCCTAATCGGTAATTTACATACATTTTTTTATTTTATTTCTTATTTCTCGGATTTGAGTTGATTGTATTAATTTGCAGATCGTCGGGGTGTCGTTACGCCAGAATATCGGACACAGCGCGAGTGGCATGATGGAGATAATGTAATTACTGGGAAAACCTACGGCACGGTGAAAATTCAGCCTCAGGTTATTAAGAATTCTGAATCTCTAAGTAAAAACTAATTATTTTCTTTGAAAAGACCCCTCTATTTATTTTTGTTTACAAATCCAGCAGATGAATGGCGGAAGTATTCCAATCAACCATGGAGATCTCACAGGCTCGATGAACAATCTTTACCCAGATCAGCATTCTCCTCGATTAGAATCAATCAACGGTGAGTTGCCTCTTTTAAGAAGACCTTCTCATTGTCCCGAAGAAGTTCCGAATTATCCTCGTCAATACGTCGGCGATATTTACGTTCAAAAATACCCCGCGCGTTCGTGTTCCCAAGACACCTCAAAACGAAAACCCAAAGTTCAAGATTTCGAACCCGATCGGGTTCATGAATTACAGAAATATCCCTACCGATGCGAGGAAAATATACAAAATTTGCAAAAGTATCCGCAAATGTGTAGAGAAGAATACCACCGATGTTCCGAAAATAATTTAATCTACGATCGCAAGTACGATTTCGATTTTTGTGAATATCCTCGTGGATATTCGGAGGATCCACTCCGACTTGATGAGAGGAAAACTTGCACGGATTTACAAAAATTTCCACAAAGATATTCTGAGGATCCGCTACGCATCTCTCACTCGCAACATGCATTGAAATATAATAATTTCAGGTGTGCGGATCATAATAGCCTTAGTGCGAATTTAAAATATTCGGGGACGAAAATTATTTTGCCGAGTAAGATCTTAGCGGCGGGGGGAATTCCAATTATTGGACAAGCGGCAATTGGTTTGGTCGTTAATAAATTTGGATCGAGGACCGACCTTTCGTGTACGGATAATTCACTTTGTCCAGACGAGAGCACTGAGGAGGATCTTTTGAGGCCATGACGTATTGGGAGTATCTCAACGGGTAATTGTGGCGAATCTTCACAGAAAATTAAGGATAATAGGGTTTTTACCGTTTTCTCGTAGAAAGGATTTTTTAAAGTTATTTTGTGATTTGAGGGCTTAAAAAGAGAACACAAAAATTCAGAATTATAAATATACCAAAAGGAATTGATACCTGCATTTTGCAGAAGTTAAAGTTTCAACTCATAAATTTTCAGTGTTCATCGCATTCTTAATATTAAAAATTAAAGTATAAACTACAGAATTCCTTGCAAAAAGTTCCATGATAGAAAAATAATGACTCACAATTGAGGTAATAAGAGAATAAGAAATGAGATTCACTATCTAGGGCGATAATAAAAATATCAGATCAAACTAAATAAAATGGCAAATATTAAGGGCATGTGATATATATATCCTAAGAGAAAATTGAGTTTTATCAACTTTACATTTGCAATAATAAATATTTTTCGTTAAAAAATGTTTAGCAAAAAAAATCTATTCCGAACGTAAAGTAGGCGAAACTAAATTTTCTCTTACGGTAAAATATCAAATTTTTTTAAACTCTATTTGTTAATGAATAATAACTTATATTCATCATCACTCTGGAATTTATAGTATCTTCGACAATAATCTTGCTGCATTTTTTTCGCAATTTTGGCTTATTTAAATTAAAGTAATTCACTTTCCGAGAATTTAGAGCACGCTCACCACCATAATCGCACTTGACTGAACAATTTCAATTTAAGAGCATGTGGTAATTATCATAAGAGCAAATTTAGTTTCTCAACTAATGGCCTAGTTTTAGCAAAAAATATTTATTATTCAAACGGAAAAAATAATAGTGCACAGACATCCGTGTTCACATATTCCCTTAAGCATTTGAATTTTCTGTTATTTAAAAATTGCGTCACTTGTCTAATCAATTTTCAAGCATTGTACTTGATTCTACATTTTTAATGAAACTGCTTTCTTTTATGCTCATTATTACGTCCGATAATCGAGGGCTCAGTGCGATAAGTGATTGGTAAGTTTTTCTACACTCGACTTATCTTTAACAGGCTGGTTTTATTTGCGGAATTAACAGTCTGGTCATAGCGATTTAGTAGAGTAGAAAGTTTTTTTGTTTTGAACTAATGTAGATTGAGTTTGGTAGTTGGATTTATTAATTCATTAATTATTTGGAAACCTTTCTGAGCTTCAATAATTTCAAGTTTGGAAGCTTTAAATTTGATTCCAAATTTGAGTTCGATTGACTTGAAAACTGCAGTTCTAATGAAAGTAGAGACGCTTATTTTGAATTTTTCTAAATTCGATGCTTTCAGATTCAGGGTGGTCACAAGATTCAATTTTTCAATTTCCCTGACATTTGCCTGACTTTTAGACGAATCTCCCTGACAGAAAATTATTAAAAAAGCAATACATTTTCAATAACAGTGCTGTTCAATTTATGCTAACTATGTTATTTTTATCGTATTACAGTATTACGTATATAAGCTATATAGCTTTTATAGTTTATTTTACAGATTTTAAAAGATTTCCAAGGATTTTGAATATTTATAAATAATTTCTATACATTCTTTGAGATTCTATGGATTTATAAAGTTTTCAAGAGATTCTCAATTGTTTTAATGTATTTTTAAAATTTTCTAGGAAATCTTAGGCATTACAAGAGATTTTTATGATATTTAAGATTTCGTGGGATTTTTTAAAGGATATCATGAAATTTTAAGACATTTTTAAAAAATTTTATGGAATTCAAAGGATTTTAAGGTATTTTAAAGTTTCTCGAGGAAATTTTAAATGATTTTACGAAATTTGAAGACATTTTAAAGAATTTTAAATGATACCGTAGAATTCTAAAAAAAATTTAAGAGGTTTCTACGAATTTAATGAGATTTTCAGGAATTTTAAGTTATTTAAAAGTTTCCTGTCGAATTTAAAGGATCAGGATTATAAAGAATTTCCAGATATTTTTTGAGATTCTAATAGGTTTTCAATAATTTTAAGAGATTTTGACATATTTGAAGGGATTTTAAAGTTCCTTGTGGAATTTGGAAATATGTCTAAAAGTCAAGAAAATTGAAAAAATGAATTTTTTGGCCAGCTTGAGCTCTTAAAATCCCTTAAGATTCCTTAAAAAATTTCAAAACCTTTTAAAAATCATAAAAACTTGCCGAGATCTTAAAATTCGAAAAAGAACTTAAAAATTTCCTAAAATGATTCAATTTCTTGAAATCTTCAGAAACCTATAGAATCTCAAAAAATGTCTAGAAATTATTTATAATCCCTGAAAATCCATGGAAATCTTCTAAAATCTGTTAAATAAACTATTATTTATTATTATTATTATTAATAAATCAATTTCTATTTTCCTTGACAGCTACTCGTATTTCTCTGACATTTCACTTACTTCCCTGACATGTAGCCACCCTGAAATTGTGTCTCCAAAGGTTGGATGGAAAAAATCTGACTTCCGCGACAACAAGGACATAAAATTTCTTTTAAACTAATAAAAACAAATTTCTTTTCCAGGTAGCACCACAAATAGTGTGAGCCACCTCGTGAGTCATGAAGCACCGCTGGCCTCTCTTAACATAGCGCCGATAGATATCGATGAAATTGCACCGCTACCTCCTCGCCAAAGCGTACTCGTCTCATCAGCCCTGGATGTGCCGAATATTCCTCCCGTAACTGTAACCACTCCCCTGTCAGCTTCTAAACTCCGTTTGCTTCAAGACACAACCATGATCGAATCTGCCTTAGACTTGGATTCTCTAGAAGATGCTAGTGTCGGCAGAGGTAGCCAGGCAGGCTTGATCAAAATGGGAGCTGTATGAGACTTGTTAATTTTAAGTTTAGCTCAATTTATCAATTTATTCATCTATTCGGTGCTGAACTCGTCGACGGTTCTATTCCTATGATTAGGTTCCTTTCGAGGCCTCAAACGCATTTGGATTTGAACAAAAAAGGATTTGCATCCATAAATTGATTTTAGGTTTATTATTTACAAATTCCCGTGACTGGAGTAATTTTTAATTTAATTTAATTCTGACTGGCAGGCTTTACTATTCGAATGATAATTATTGGGGTAAAGTTTCAGTCGTCTACTTAAATGAACTTTTTTTTTCTTCAAAGGTTCTCACTAAAAAAAATGCTTTTATTCACAATAATTTTTTTAGTGCAATAGAAAGCATAGTAAATATTTTTGCAAAAAATATTTTTATTTGCTGATGAGAAATATTTGATGAAAAAAAAAAAAAACAAATTCGTCTGAGTAGACGTTTGAAATTTCAGCCCCATATGACAATTGAAAAAAATGTTCCAATCTTGGTACCATAATTTGAAGGTATATACTACCAAAATTTGGTGGTGCTGCTAGGATAAAAGTAGTCAAGTAAATTTATATATATATATTTTTTTTTATTAGATACAGTATTTAAACATGACTCCAGCGCAATTTTAAGAATTACAATTGGTTAACAACATTGAACAAATTATATCAGTATTCACGAATCCTGAGATTCGTTTTGTGCTTAATTATTCGAACAAAAAAGAGAATTCCTTTTATTAATAACGAATAAAATCCGATGCTTTCGCCTCGTTTCTGAATCACTTTACTGTTGACAACGAAAAGAAAGACGCATTTTTCCAAGTGCAATTGAGAAAGTCTCGCCAACGTTTCAAAGCTATGCATTTTTTAACAGTCATCCGTCCTTCCGAATTTCCCGACGAATGTTCGTATTATGTACGCTTTTTAGAATTCGGAGGATGATATTTGTCCTAAAAATTGTTCTGATATTCGTTCTTAGACCGTTTAAGAGACGTTAAATTAGAATTAAAAGTTGGAGCGGAGAATGATAATATTTATTGACCCGAGTTGTTGTAGTTTTAAATTTTAAATTTACATCCAACGGTAGTTACAGATGGAAAAGTTTATGCCCCCTTCTCACTTTCCTTAGTCTAAAAAACATCATATCTTCTAGAAATTTAGATACATAATCTATTTTGAAACTAAAAATATGTACTGTTGCTGTTTTTATTTATTCGCTGCCTGTCTGGATTTTCTTGCGAAATGGAAAATGAGAAAAGGGAATTATGCATTTCTTAAATAAGAAAACCACTGCCTGACCTGTGAATAATTTTTGTATCGGGTGTGTTGTTGTTTGATCGCGCATTATTGTGCATTAGATATTATTCACGTTTTAGACCTGAGAATTATACGGTTAATAATTTTTGATAACTGGTTTACCGTTACGAATGCCATTATGAAGACGTTGAGAGAGCCCTTCTATTGTATATAAATCTGTGTATATGAATTTATATGTATATATTCTATAAATACTACTACTACTATTATTATTATTATAAAATATAATTATGTAGGATCCACTTTTCTCGACTGCAACTCGAAACAAACTCGGAATTTCTCGCAAGAAAGTTGAAAGATGACATGTGACATTTTTTAAAATTGACTTTAATTTTTCAAGAACACCAATTATATCTTGCATAAATTCAGAGTTCGTTTCAATGAAATTAATTTTACCAAGTCGAAAGAAAATCGCCTACTAATGCTGTGAACTAATTGTAGAGCTCTTTGTAGAAATTTTCTTTTTAAAAACATCCCAATGTAATAGTTCGCAGTATCTTTATTTTAGTCAGATTTTTGTATACTTCTACCTTTGTTTGGACAATATAAAAATATCTATACAAGTCTTTGATTTTTCACTGGCGTGTACAATTTTCCAAACCCGAGTTCCAAAAAAAAACTGAAAAAAGTAGAGACTTTTACGCCTTTCTAAATGCAATCATATTTAGAATTTTGTGACTTAATGTTCAAAAGTCTCGAGCTTGTTTGCTCGTTTCAAAAAATGATGAACTAAAACTGCAACTATGAGAATGAGAATCGCGACACTAAGCCTCTTCATGTAAATGAAATAGCGATTGCTTTCAGTTTGTTCCTTGCTCGAATCCACAGTTGTTATGTTGACATTTTGACAATAAAATTCAGCTGGATCTGCAAGCGTAACAGAGAAAAAGTTAAAAAAAATAGTTTTTCAGTACAGTAATGTCACTTTGGTCCCGGGAAATTTCATTTTATTTCTTATTTTTAAAGAGAAAATTTGAGAATACTGACCAACTTGAAGTTCCAGATCTTTTTCAACGTTGCCTTCTTGAACCTGGAGATCCAAAAGTTCTCTAAGAGAAAGCAAAGCTTCTTGTGCACCTTCACCCGGGAAGAGATAATCTGATAAAGTCACTCTATTTCGAGGAAGTTCAACTAAAACTCTTCGGGGTGGCTCGTGAAGTGTAACGGTTTCTAAAATGTGTAAATTATTAAATTTAATTAGGTAGTTAGATTTCATTTAAAAGTTTATCTAACCTTCCGGAGAACCGTCCTCTTCTTCAATTAAACTATCCCAGTGCATTTCTAGTCTACTGGCTAAGGATCTAATCACATCTTGCTTAACGGCACTGGTCGCTTCTTCGATTGTCGCCTTTTGATGGACGAAAGTTCTGCTCACAAGTTGACCAACCAATCGCATCGATGCGTTGCAGGAAATTACTTTCGTTTCGGGACAAAAATCTTTCTGCTACAATAAAAAAAGGATAATGAAACTATTTAAAAAAATACATAATTCTGATTGTGAATTAAAAATTGCAATGTAAAAAATAAGATTTCTTACACATGGAATATAAAGTCCAACTTGCAACATTCTTTCCTCGGATTCGGAATCTTCCTTACAGTCTTTCTTGTCTTTTTTTTGTTTGCCAATCGTCTCGATTGCATCGTCTGCAGCTCTCGATTCTCCCTCGATTACAACCAAAGCAGAATTTACTATGTCTGAGGTCGTTTTGAGAATCTCCTAAAAAATAAAGCCGCTTAGTCAAAATTTCTTGATTTATTTTAATATTTAATCTTGTAATTTTTAAAAAGCACCTGTAATTGTTTTTTCAATGACTGCGGTATTTTATTTCTCGGGATCGGAAAGAGTTGATCTAAATCTACCAGGGCTTCCAGTTGATGCCATTTAGTGACTCTTTTCTGAAATTTCCAATCTGCAGGTTTCAGAATTCCACCCCCATTGGTGTCGAAAGATTTACAAACGTACCTTCAAATAAACCGACAAATTAATAAAATATGAACTGAAACTGAAAAAATAATAACTGACTTTATATTATTTCTATAATTACTTTTGGGTGATACTATTGAAATTCAGAAGAAGATTCTCCTGGTTGCTGTTTCCGTGTAGATATTGATTCGAAGCTAGATTTTTGTGAATAGCTGACAAAATGGATCGAAGCTTTTGCACGCAGACGTTGGAATTAAAAGTGTCGTCAGGACCAACTGTAAAAATTCCTAGGACCCAAGTTCCTCCTGGCAACATCCTAGTTACCTAGAAAAATTATTTCAAATGTTTTAAAAATTAAAGATAATACCTATATCACATAAATAAATTTTTTTAAATTCTATCCTAAATTATAATGCATGTAGGGAAAACGTACATGTTTAGCATGATCAGCTACCCAACTTTCAGGAATGTCTTTCACGGATTGAATATAGGTATCGACAAAATCCTGAGGAATATTTTTCGTAGAACTTATTAAAGTTTCCTCTATCACGTCTTTTTTCGCCGGAGGTGGTGTCCTTGCCAAATGAACCACGTAATCTTTTTGCACAGTACTCTAAAAAATAGTAATCATTTACAATTAATTAAAATTTATGTATGTATATAATAGTATGTATAGTATTTTTGCTAGAAAAATAAAATTATATACTTATTGTTAGGTATCTTACATTTGATTTCTTTTATACTGTTGTCAATGTTCAGCTACGAAATACTCTATTTT
Source organism: Synergus laeviventris (assembly GCA_032275145.1). Taxonomy (NCBI): domain Eukaryota; kingdom Metazoa; phylum Arthropoda; class Insecta; order Hymenoptera; family Cynipidae; genus Synergus; species Synergus laeviventris. The sequence continues at coordinate 1,052,465 of JAUESI010000001.1, forward strand.
GTTAATTTGTGTAGTCACGATTTTTTCATTATTATAATCAAAATTCAATTCCTTGAAAAAATAAATTCAATATTCTTATACAAAATTTTAATAATGAATTTAAAAAAAGGAAAAAGATGCAAAAAATATGGACAAATCTAAAATTAATTAAAAATATATAAAGGATAAACGTATATGAAAGAAAAATAACTCAAATTCTAATTTTTGGAAAAAGCTTATTTTGTACATATTTAGGATATTTAAATTTGATGATTTCAATGTTAAATCCTAACCTCAGTTTCTGGAGATTCGAGGTTTGGAAAAAAATTCCTCATCGAATCGCTACATCCGCATTTAAAAAACTAATTGCGAGGAAAATCAATTAAACTGTTTGAAAAGATGTTAATACAAAAAAAAGGCGGTTTATTTTGACAAGTAGGGAAAAATATTGACAGCTGCGATCTGAAGAGAATAGCGATTCGAAATTAAAAATATAACATTCAAAATTCGAACCTGGCCAAGAATTAATCCTAAGGTGTGACCATTGGGGTTTGCGAGAGAAATTAAATATTCAAGGAGATCTTCTTCGGCATAAATGGTTCTCCCCATTTTTTTAAATTTTTGATAAATTAGAAGTACAACACGTTTCTAATGACAAATTGTGACAGATCAACAATTATTTGTATCAGCTGGTAGCACTTCTATAGTTCTATCAGCTGATTGCGCTGATTCGTTTTTCCCGTTTTTCCATCCCAGACTTCCGGTTTCCACTTATATCGTACCAGAGAATGAGTCTGGTGATCAACTGCGCATGCATCATGCATGGCGTCCGATTGGTTGCTTTTTTGCGGGCTATTTAAAATGCTAAAAAAATTAATTTTTTGTTTATTATAAATAATGATAAATTATATTTTATATTTACAAAATTGGGATTTATTTATTTTTAATTTTGCTCAGAATTATTTAATTTTGATGTAATAGGTGTAAGAGATATTTTTATACGTTAAAAAGTAATTATTTATAATAATCAATAAAAATAGCATTTTTAGCTTTTAAAATAGCGCGCGAAATCCTACTTATCTGTTGCCATGCACGACGCATGCGCAGTTAATGAAAGCTTTTGCAAAGAAGTGAGGTTATTGTTATGTGAAGTTTGTTTTGGTTTTATTTTTTTTCCTAGTCATAATGTTGTCTAAATTCAATTAATTGTTGAATTTATTATTTAATTGGGTTATATACGTATATAAAAATAGTTTATTTAGGTTTAAAAAATGTGTGAAAGTCATTTTATGTTTCCAAATATTATGAAATTAGAAAAAAATTTAAAAGGAATAAAGGTCGGTAGAAAAAGACTAACGTAGTTGAGTCAAAAAGTATCCATAATTACATATATATATATAGTTAATGGAGGATGTAAAGGACAAAAAGTTGCTGGTGCTTAAAGATTTTTCAGAAAAATATTATTCGTTATAAATGGTAAAAAAAGTGTTTTTTTTAACAGTTTAAGGTCGAAAAATTTCAAAATGGGGAAGGGTTTTAATAATTACATGTGTAAAAAGTTTTTCCATCCGGCCTCCAGAGACAATTTGAAGCGAGTAAGTTTTGTTTGTGTTGCGTAAATTTCAATCTTTGTTTCGTTCACATATTAATATTGTTTTTAATATAATTGTCTATTGTTAGGTATGGATGGCAGAGCAGCAGGCTGATGCTTACAAAAAAAAGCAAGAAGAACTTCGAGTTCAATACGAAAAGGAACAAGATCTTCACAATAATAAGTGAGTGTTTTCTAGGTTACATTGCTCAATCTTTTTAAACCTTTTAAACGTTGCAAACGAATACAATATATATAATACATATTTTCACGGAGTTTTGATAAACTTTGCATTAAATATAGCAAGCATTAAATAATATTGAAAGGGTGTCCATGAATTTGAACCTTATTTTATAAACAAGAAATTACATTTTTACAGGGCATTGCTGAGCAAAGAAAGCAAAGACAAACTCAGCGTAAATTTTATGTATGAGGCACCGCCAGGTGCAAAAAAGGAAAGAGAAAAAGAAGATAACGAGCCAGAATATAAATTCGAGTGGCAAAGAAAATATAACGCACCTCGAGAAAGTTATTGTAAAGGCGACAGTGAAATTCGTGATCAGCCTTTTGGAATTCAGGTTCGCAACGTCCGTTGTATTAAATGCCACAAATGGGGTCATATAAATACAGGTAAATTTACCTTAAAAAATTAATTTATATTTTATACTTAGAACTTAACTTAACTTAGAAAATATCGAATTATTATAGAGTCATTATCGACTTACGTTAGGACTTAGATCAAAACATCAGCCGAAAATTCTAAATTTTCTAAATTAAGTTCGCTGCCACGATTTTGACGATGGGTTATCTTTTGGGACTCTAAAACACAATTTTTGGGCCCATTCTCGATATTCCATGCCCATTCCCGATTTCCCATTACCAACGTCCGTTAGAACTTAGAGGAAATAATCACTCGAAAATTCTGAATTTTCTAAATTAAATTTGCTGCCACGACTTTGACGATGTATTATCTTTTGGAACCCTAAAAAATAATTTGTTCGCCCATTCCCAATGTCACTATCGACGCCTGTTAGGACTTAGAGGAAAAAAATCACTCGAATAGAAATTATTTTGCGTTTGAAATTTGAAGCGAAATAGAAAACAATTGATGGGCACATGGATTATTATTGTGCAGGGACGGTTCAACGACTTGATGTTGAAATATTTCCTGGCCGTTAAACTTAGGCCGCCAGCTTCAGCGTCATCCGATTATGGGCATGTGATATTTATAATTTTAATAATTCAGTTTCTCAAACTTTTTTTACCACAAATAATGGGTATTGTTTGCTGAAACTTTTGGGATTGGCGATTATTATTTTTTTGAAAAATTAGAAAAAAAACAATTCCTGTTTTACGGACCTCGTAATTTTTTTTTCAATTTTTCAGAAAGATAATAGTCGCCAAGCGTAAGTTCTTATGTTTTGTCCAACATTATCATCAACATCTTTCTTCAAAATTCACCACCTGCAAAAAAGAGATTTTAGAATTTCTGCCAAATTATGCATTTTTTATTTTCTTTCAGACAAAGAATGTCCTCTTTATTGCCAAGCCATGAGCGTTGTGATGAACAATGAAAATAAAAGCGAGGAATCACCTGACGCCATGACTTTAGTCCGACAAATGAGAGAAGACGGATTGAAACTAAAACAGTGAGTTTTAAATTTGCTTTCAAGTATATGGTAGTAAATTAGATAATTAGAAAGTTATTGTAGAATCCCTTTACGAAATAAATTTTACTAATTTTTTTTTTTTTTTTTTTAGATCCGCACTTGACGCTCAGCAGCACTTGAGAGTTCCAGTACATGAAGACCTGATGGTTTCCGAAGATGAAGAAGAGCAGGAGGTTTCCTTTTTAAAATCCCTTTCTAAGAAGGAGAAGAAGAAACTTCTTAAGTAATTTGCCCTTTTATTATTTTGTTACTGTAACAAGTACTATGCAAATTGAAACAAGAAATTTCGAATGAATTAAGGGGAGACGAAATGTGAATTCTAAAGACATGATTTCTTGTTTCAGGAAACTCCAGAAGCTTGAAAAGAAGAACAAAAAGGCAAGAAAGAAACTCAAGAAACGAAGTGAAAGCAGTTCAAGCGACTCCAGCGAGTCGAGTTCCGATGAGAAGAGGAAGAAGAAATCAAAAAAGGGGAAATCAGACTGCGATTCTAATTCTGATTCTGACAAAAGGGAGAAAAAGAGAGAAAGAGATGGAGTAAAGATTAAAGAGGAAAAAGAGAACCAGAAACACAAATCAAAGGATAAAGAAAGAAGGAAAAGAAAATCCGATAACTCAGAAGACGATCGACGACACGAAAAAAAAGAAAAAAAAAGGAGGTACGATTAATACTTTCTGGATACTGTAAACTATTTTTAATTATTCAAATCAAGCTGAAATTAAAAATCACCTTACTTAATATTTGTGTATTAGTTTTTTAGAAATTGAAATATGTATTGAATTGCTTGTGTAAATATACAAATCGGAAAATAACAATCAATTTTATTTTTGCAACAAAACATTTATATATCGCAAAGAAACCTTAGTTTTATTTATCTGATAACAAAATCGATAAATATTAGGTGCGCAACGTGCGGAAATATTTATATTCATTTCTATTATTTACTAATGACTGTAAGATTTAATTTTTATTTCAAGGAATCTTTGTAATCTTTGTTGTAACTTTTCATGCAGTGAAACTTGTATCGTAACTGTAGATTTACCTAGAAAATCACGGTGACAGAAAAATGACACTTTCTGTGGAAATGCGCATATATTTAATGCTAATTCTCGATTTGACTCGATTTATTAATTAAAAAGAAATCTACTAGAGACCATCATTAACAATTCTGTATGTGAATTTTTTATCGTTATGTCTGCATTTATCGCATCGAATTACTCTACTAATCCATGGGAATGGAATAAGTTTTCTTTCGTAGAAATAATATTCAGCATTCACTTTCAAATAACGTGCGGCTCATGCCGCTCATGCGCGTATTACTAGGGAATTTTTATTTCGATTTTAATATTATATTAAATAGTTTTTTATAAACTAAAACCAGAGATGAGGCTATTTTTTAGATACTAAAATGAAATGATTTTTTAAGGAGATATTAAAAAAATAAAGTTCAGTCCCATGCATTTGGTACCAATGT
>JAUESI010000001.1:1057279-1076800 GCA_032275145.1 Synergus laeviventris
CCAATGTTTATGCACCAGCATATGGCCATATTGGATTATTACGTCACAATGTGAAATACCAGTGGAAATACCTAATCCCGAGCCGTCCACTAAAGGAGTGGGAGTAACCTCGCCCCTCCCGATATACCAAGACAAACCCCTCGCCAAAGATAGGACTTTTTATGCGCCGTCCCGTTAATTTTTACGCCCATCGTGCATGCAGGTCGGCACGTCCCAGCCTAGGCCCAGTTTTGCAGTGCCAGGGCTTTGGTTTGAGGCCCGTGCCGTCACGTGCCGTTTTCATCTGCACCTTTGCTCCCTGTTTTCCGTTTTCCTCAAAGGGCTCAGGAAGAGCCGAATGGGGCCGAAGCCCGCTGCCCGACCCGAAGGTCATCAGCTGATTTAAACCATCAACAAAACGAATTAACGAATGTAGCTAGAACGCAAAATCAATTTAGTTTATAGATTTTAGAGTATAATTGGCACCAAAATACAATTTGTGAGTTACTATAAAATCAAATTTTTAGCAAAAGTAAAAGAGAAATAAAAAATAATGGAAGGTAAGTATCTTATCTATTAATTTTTTTGCTGTTTTCCGAAATTTAAATTGTTGTCATCATTCGTGAATAGAATATTTAAAATCATTTAAATTTATGTTAATGTGTTCAATCTTGTTTTTTTGTTTAGTTTATAAATTAATCATTTTATATTCCTATTATTTATTAATATGGTTGCATTAAAAATTTTTGAAATATTAAATGAAAGAAGTGGGCATTTATTTGAGGTTATTTTGTATTTGCAGAGGAAACAACAAATGTTGAAAAACTTATAGACGATTTGAAAGAGGCAAGTGTCTCAAAAAATGAAAACGAGAAAAATAGTGTTTCTCATATCACAGAAATTCTTGATTCTTTAGTGGAAATTAACAAAACTTCCACAGAAGGTAAATACTAGAAACATGTTTTCTTCTTATGAAATTCTTTTGAAAATTAGAAATATTATATTCTTTTGCAGAAAGTACTGACTTCGTGAGTGATGACATTTTTCTGAAACTTTTAACTCACAAATCTGAAGTGATTGCGGCAAAAACTGCAAAGACTATAGCCGAAATCGCCAAAAAGGAATTCGGAAGAGAAAAATGCACAAACAAAGAATTTATCAAAGCTCTGATTGAACTGTTAAAGTCACATGATTTGGAAGTTTTGACACAAACCTCAAGGGCCCTGGGAAATATCTGCTATGAAAACGGTAATTTTCAGTTGAAATATAAAATAAAGTAGCTGTGAAGTTGTATGAAGGAAGCATTAATTATTCAAATAGTTATTTAAATCCAATTATTATTAACTAAAATGATTACATGAGTCAATTGATCTCTAAAAGTAAATAAACATAAAGTTCAATATTTTCAAAAATTCTTGTATCTGTTTTGAAATATTTCATCAATGTATCAGCAACATACATACATTATGAAAATATTGCTTAGAACATTGTGTTACACAGTTACCAACTAACAATCGTTCAATTAAGTCATTTAAAATTTTTTTAAAGTTTCTTCAATTCAAAACAATATTAGCACAACATTCGTAATCTGATTTTTTTCTGCAGTGAAAGGAAAAATGTTGATTCGAGAGGAAGATGGATTAAAAAGCATTTTAAAAGTTTTGAAAAAAGGAGTAGATTTAGAAGAAAAAGAAGGTGCAGAATTTTTAAGAAATGTGACAACTGGATTTCTGCTAAACTTTCTTGTGGATCAAAGTACTTTGGAAAAAGAGGTGTTAATCATTCTCGATTTTTACTTTATTTTAGAAAATAAAAAGTTAGAAATATAAAATTCAGTAATAAAATTAACCAAGATAAACTTTAAAGGTAATAAAAGAAGAGGCAATTCCTGCAATTTGCAGTATTTTGGAACTCGATGGGATTCAAACTCGAGAAGCTGCAATGCAGGCTCTTCTTACTCTGGGAGTTTTAAATGATTCTGGTATTCAGTTCCTTGACGTGAGACTCTCAACAATATTAGTTAAGATTCTTGCCAGCGATGCTTCTTCGGAATTCTCAGAAATGTGCTTGGAAGTGCTTCATGGTCAAGCAGATGATGGTATTTATGTATACTGTACAGTGTATTAATCAATAATGCATTAGCATACACTTGAATCAAAACCAATTATAAAAAATTATAACTATGCAAAATTGGAATTAAAATTGTGATTTTAAGTTGAGAGACGATTATTAAAAGTGAATGTCTAATTTAAGAGAAATTAAGTTTGAAAATTTCGATTCAACAGAAGACGCTAAAATGCTTTTGGCAAAGGCGGGAGTTTGCGAATTGCTTTTGAAGTTATTGGAAAAACATGGACCACGATGCACTGATGAAGAAACGAGATCGGTTTTAAAAGTCGCCTGCAATCTCATTGTTTTGATTCTAACTGGAGGTAAAATTAATTATTGAACTCACCTAATAATACTCCAAGTTTGGAATTTAATTGCTTTACGTTAGTTATAGAAATCGAGAAATGACCAGGATTTTTTGTAATTTGTGAGAGCGTCCTATATTAATTATTATATTTTTAAGATATTATTTCGACTTTTCCTGTACCAAGTTGAAAACATATTTTTTAGATGATAGTATGAACCTCTTATACAAAAAAAGTGAAGGCCCCGTTTACAAAAAATTGATTGAGTGGCTGGAAAGCAATGACGAGGATCTTCAAGTAACTGCAGTTCTCGCTATGGGAAATTTTGCACGAGCTGATGCACATTGCGAACTGATGGTGGCCCAAGGTGTCCACCTTAAATTGTTGAAATTGCTGAGCAAAAATAACAGTAATCAATGTGGAGATATCCGGTTTCAACATGACTTACTCAGTGCTCTTCGCAATCTAGTAATTCCTCCCAAAAATAAATCTACTGTTTTATCAGACGGTCTAATCGATGTTTTGATCCCGATGCTTGATATTCCCACATTTCCGGTTGTCTTCAAACTCCTCGGCACACTTCGAATAGTCATCGGTGGACAACGTTAGTCTTCAAATTTATTATTTTTTTTTGTCATTTTTTCAATTTTCTAAAACATTTTTAAGGAATAATATTTTTCTTAAAAAATAATCTCATTTATTAAATGTTTTTACTCTAGAAAATTTCTTCGTTATTAAAGACTTTGATTTTTCCAGAAGAGGCAGCGATTTCCTTGGGAAAACATAGTGATCTTATAAAAAAAGCTGTCGAATGGTCAGAAACTGAAGATCATCCTGGAGTTCAAGGAGAAGCAAATCGTTTATTAGCCTGGTTGATTATCAACAGTAGGTATGTCCTTAATACTATTGTTTGTGGTTATTAATTATTAATTTTTAATATTAAAATTATTTAACATGTTTTAAAATTGTTTCTTTATAGGTGCAAGGAAATTGTCAAATCTGTAATAAAAAATGGGGGGGTGAGACGATTAGTAAAAATGCTAAACGCCAAGTATGCTCTGATGCAAAACGAGGCGCTGTTAAGTTTAAATATCTTAACAGCAATTTGCCTATCGGATTCCGAAAAGCCTCTCCTCGATTCTGAAATTGGCTTGACTTTATGCAAATTTTTAAAAGAAAGCGCTCCGACTTTAGAACCTCCAATAGTGTACAATTCTTTATCGTTGACACTGAGTCTTGCAAAATCTGGTATAATTTGACACTTCAAATTACACTTTTCTCTGTAATCGTTTCAAATCAATATACATTTGTATTAATTTTACATTAAATTTACTTGCAGAGATTTTGAAGCAACATATGAAGAAATCGGAATTGCACTCTTCGTGGACGGACCTTTTACGATCTCGTGAATCGGAGCTAGAAAACGCAAATGAAAGACTAAAAGCTCTATCTTCCGCCTTGGATGTATCTCTCGACTGAAAAATGATTCATCCTTTTAAAAAAGTGTTCTCGCTGCCATGAAACACGCACTGATGTACCAATTCCGTTTCAGCCAGAAACGCGCAAAACTATTTTAGATATCTATATATTTGTAGCATGCTGATTCGGAAATTTTGAGATTGATTATTATTTCCAGAATGTATTGTATGAATCGATGTGTCTTACTATTAAACTACGTCTACAATCTTCAGATGTGTATATTCTCAGATATATTTATTTATTGAAAATAAATTTTCTCGATGTAAATTTGTGCACTTTTTGGTAAATTTGTTAAGAATAATAAATTTAGAAAAAAGAAAATATAGAAACGGAAGTTAGAAGACAAGGTCATCATTTGAATATTGGTGGTAACTCAAAGATCAAGGCTAGAAAATATGAATATGTAAGACTTCCCTTTTATCGAATTTAAATTCTACAACATGCTGACTGTTAGACATGTTATTCACAGTTTTGAATGAAAATTTAAAAGCCAAATGAAAACGTCTAGCAATCTGTCGTTAATTGTAAAGACTGATAAGTTCGTTAAAAAAGTTCAATCAGTTCAATTCTCTTCCTATGATTCTGATATAATTTCAGAATTTTAAATCACAGTTTTTTTAATAATAAAAAACCCTTAACAATTGGGTGTATTCAATTCTGGAAATTCCATTCTAGTAAAATAAAAGAGTTTAAATAATAAAAATTAATTAAAGCAGCACAATAAAAAATGTATTCGACTACATATAACCAGATATAACATGAAGCTAATATTTATATTTTTTAAAACACTTAACTTTATTTATCTTTGTGTACCTCCGTAAAATATAGTTTTATGTACAAAACTACGATATTTGATTTATTGCATTAGACACAAAACCGGAATTTTCAATGTTTGTATTGTGTCATTAGCAGGCGTCAATGGAAATATTATGGAACGCGTTTAGGTAAAACTGTATTCGATATTGTCTAGAATAAAAATTATTTAATAATCTTTAGGCCGTTTTCATAACTAATTCAAATTTTACGTAAGTAAATAAATATTAAATACTTAATAATAAATTAATTTATCAATTTAACATTCCTTTAATATTAAATATATTGATTTATGTTTAATTAAAACAGTTAGGTTTTTCCTTTTTTTTTGGAAATACAAAGTTTTAATATAAATTAAGATGAATTCAAATAAGTTTTCCAACGAAATGACGTAAATGCGAAACATTTCCATCCATAAATATTTCAATGTTTGATTAAATAAATTAAGTTTATCGCAGGCATGACGCAAATGCAAAGTAAATTCCTTGGATTTGACGAAAATAGGCGAACATTTAAATATCAAATTACAATAATTGTATATCGCCGAATATGTAATGATAATGTATGTGTTACTTACCATAGGAGAACATTTAGATAACCTGGGTTCTTTTCTACAATTTTTACTTTTTCAAAAAAATAACTGCACAGCCGTCCGTCACGTTCTTGAAGGCTGTACGCTTTTTTTTGGTGCTTATATGGTAAGTAACACATGCCCTTAAATAATTGAAATAGTCTCACAAGAAAGTTTCAACTTTTAGAAATAAAAAAAGGATGAAGAATTTATTTTTAAAAATGTTGTTAAAAAATAATCCGTTATTTTTGAAAGACTAAAAAGTTTACATACTTACTATACTGTCAGACGTACATACATGGCAGGTTTTGAATACTTCAAGATTCAATTTGGACGATTTGTCCACTAGTTTGTTGATAACAAAAATGCAGCTTTAGTCTATAGTAAAAGAAAACTTCTTATTTTAAGTAAATAAATAATTATATAGGAGACAAAAATAATTGTTAAAATTTTGTTTCTGTTTTTTGAACTTTATTTATTTTTAAAAAACTTGACATACGTGATTATTAATTATCGTCATTTCCAACTAACGCACTCTCTTGAACACAATGCTTGCATTCAAAATGAATTATAAATTAATATTAAAGTGTGCGCGAGTCTTCGAACAAAATCCTTAAAAAATATCACCACCTATAAAATTTACAGATTCACTCACAAGCAATAAAATTTCTATTCATCCTCAAATCAAAAATTAAAGTCAGTAATAATAATTCATTACTTATTTTGAATGGAAAAGAAATATGGTATATATATATATATAATACAATTTTTAAATCGAAAAAATGTTATTCCTGGTATTAGTTTTTACAACATAACAGGAATTTATTGAGGCTGGCATGATTTTAAAGAAATGACTTAACGTTCGCAGAATTGCTTAAGGACATGTGGTAATTACCCTAAGAGCATATTTATATTCGTCAACTTTATGCTCGCCATACTATGTAAATATTTTTTTGCTAAAACTCTGTTTCCTACTGGCGGAGGTAAATGGCCTAGTTTTAGTGAAAAATATTTTTTAATGCAAACGAAATTGGCGAATATAAATTGCTCTTACAGTAAATCATCACATGCCCTTAAGATAAATAAATTATATAATTGAAAACAGAATGGTCGAGAAATCTCAGATAGATATTTTTTTGTTGTTCTTTAAACCTGCTGCAATAACTTCTCAATCACACTGGACGTCACAAGTCCAAGGAATACTAATTTTATTCCAGACGGAAATTCCATTCAAGTTCTTCCTGTCTTACAATGATTAGCCAGATATTCACGTCCGCAATATTCATTTCAAAATAAAAAGCTTCGAAAACAATTTATAATTTGCAATGAATTTGAAATATTTCTAATGGTAGAAAAGGTATTTAGAAAGACCTAAAAAAATATTAAAGATATTAGAGATATAGAAATTTATATTATTATATTATTATAAACCTAAAAATAAATTCACATTCTTAGTAAAAATAAAAAGAGGTAGGAGATTAAGAACCAGAAAACGAAATGTATCTTAGATGCACTTAAGAATTAAAAAAAATTGTAGACTCTAAATAGCACATGACTCGATGAGCATGGTAATATTATAACAAATGCACTATTCTCGAGAATGGCAAGAGAATTGGATACATTTTGTTTGAGAGAAAATACATTTTGTTCGCCCTAAATGTTCTCGTCTTCCAATTACTTAGGATTGTATGTTTTTATTCTTCGAAATAAAAAATTCGAAACCGGAGTTTCTCTTCTGGACGATCTGACTTAGAATAAGCTACAACCTAATTTGTAACATCGACAGTAAGAAGAATCAATAAGCAAGAATGCAAAAGTATCAGTTCATGGAAAAAAATCAGAGTTTTTTTGAATTGAGCGTTGCAAGCCTTTGAGTCAACAACGACTGAATCAAATGTAGACATTTTTAGACATTTACATTGACAGTTGAAATCATTAGGTAAAAATTGGAAAAATATCGATTTCTTAAAACTTAATTTTTAATGATTTTTGAAATTAAAACATCGGAAATTACATTTTTTTTTACTAAAGCTATTAATCAGTTGTCTATCAATCATTAATTTTAAAAATACCTCACCGAAATATTAAATGAAGTTTGGAATTTGTGCTCGAATATATTGTTCTGTATTACTTGACAAAAGTCATTTCTCCTAAATAAAAATGTTCTTTCTTATCATCATTTCATTTTTTCTCACACATTCACTAAGTCACACAAATATCGTTTTCGATTTAAGTTATCGTTCTGCATAAAATTGCAAATATCGTCGCCCCGGAAACCACACAATTTGTAAATTATACAATTCATATTATAAATGCGGATGAATTAAAAAAAAAGATAATAATTTGTTCGATTTTTTGAGTATTATAAATATCCGTGCATAGAATCTGTTAATTAAAAATAAAGTGGTCTCACAAATTAAAAAAAATGCTCTGAATTTTTTTATTTTTGTCCCAAAACGTGGATATTTAACAAAAATGGGGGGGGGGGCGATTAAATTTTACACAAATATAATTACTATCCCTGATGGGAATGTAATATAAGTACAGAAATAGAAGAAGCGAAGGAAAATTAATTTCTAAGTTTTGATAATTTAAGTTAAAACTTTTTAAGGAAAACTACGAAATATTATTTTTAATATTTCAAGCAAATTTGAAAATTAAATAAATAATTTTATTGAATACCAATCTTTTTAAAATAATTTTTGTCTATTTGGCACTTGGAAGATATATTCTTTTAAATATAATATTTAATTAAAATACAATGAAAGATAATTTAAAAAAACGACAAGTTATTTTTTTCATAAGGGCATATGTATATAAAACTTTAAAGTAATATTTCTACGGTTGTTGTCGGCGATTTCAGATTAAGAGAAAACAAGAATAACCTCGATGATATGTAATTATTGAAAGAACTGAAAATCTCTGCCAGAAAGATATTAATGTAGGAACCTTAAATAATTTTCATATCTAGGTTGAAGGAACATTAGAAGATCGCGACTAATTGAGTCATTAATTAATATAATAATTTCCATCGGAAACATTGTCCAGCAATGATATAAATAAATAATAAATCAATTATCAAATTAAATAAATAATAGTTAATAATTAACTCTGGAAAATGGGACCGAATCTATCTCTTACCGTAAGACAGTGTAGATTACATATTTCAATTTATTAAAAAAAATTAGGTGGAAGTTAAATCTTTTATCGATTTATTTATTCATCCGTAAATCGTCGCGTAATTTTTGTTACATCAAGATTTTAACTTCAACACGTGTAACTGGAATTTTCTAATCTCGAGGCGACTCCTCTGATCAAGGTCTCTCATCTCATACTCAATTCTTCATTCTCATTTTGCCGCTAGACTGCACATTCATTTCCGGGTTTCATTATTATTATATTAGAGTTTTAAATTCATTATTACAACAACATTTTTCTTATTAGATATTAAAAAAAATATTTACGAGATTTGAGAGAAAAACATTTCTATTACCGAGAAAGAATCAGTCACGTTTGAACGCTCAGCGCTCTTCTAGTTTTCAGGGGTTCCGAGCAAAGACGGCGAATTGTTGGTTTTCTGGCTTTTTTGTTCATTAAGTAATGAGTAAATGTAAGCAAATGAACAAGAAAGACACACAACCAATGATCTTGGCCCCTGGTTTCGAAAGAAATTTCGAAACGAGATTCAGTTCCGAAATTTGGAATCGTCACCAGTCTTAAACCTCTTACGTTCTTGCAAAATAAAATTGAGATCTACTAAAAAAATAGAAACAAGATGTTAGGTTTTCAAATGAATTATTACAGATGCTCGAATTTACAAGGGTGCGGAATTTGAAATTTCGAGCAGTTTGAAATAAAAAGACTCGTTTCTTTTGAGTAAATTTTAAAACGAACGTAATTTTCAAATAGGTCATACCTGGTCAATTGGTCATACTATGCAGATTTTTGTCTTTCAGATTACAAACTTTTACGAACCTTTTGGACTTTGGAATATGTATGTACAATGTACATACCTAATTAGATATATGTAATATTTAAATTTGAATGTTGACTTTACTTTTTTAAAACGGCATTTTTCCTTATTTTTTTGAATCACTATTAAAGTTTTCGGAACTCGATAGTTGCATCACGAAACAGACTGGCAATATATTCCATCTGGCGTTAATTAGGCGATGTTTAAAAAAAAAATTCGAAAGTGACAAAGGGATCCTCGATCTCCCTAACTTTCTAATAATTGCGATAATAAATTATCGGACACCTGTATCGTCCCTTGAACTCGCTACGAGTTAATTATAATCAAGAGTGGATAAGCTTTCGATAGCTTTCGTTGTCGGCTCTTGGAGACTTGGATTCACAAATTACATTCGAAATCGCAATTAATAGCAAATCTTTAATCGTAATTATAATAAGAGCTCCTTAATTTGGTTTAAGTTTTCCATTGCTAAAATCGGTAGCGATGTGGGGCGTGCCATTAGTATACAATTTTTTTTCGGCTCTGGATCTTGATCCACCCAAATAGGCATTATGGAAGAACCTCGCAAAAAGGACGAAATAGCTAAAATACATCGTGAGACTGTATTTTATATTAATCTTGGTAATGTGACACTCGGTTTGGCCACTTTCTAAATATTGATAGGCCCAGACGTTGATCGCGCAACCGACGATCATTTGTGTCAGTTGTAAGGCTGTGATGACCATTGAAATTGCCTTTGGTGGAGAATATCGCATGGCCCGAAGGGCATAGTAGGAATACATTATCGAATGGACAAAATAATTCATAACGACAAACCAGCGAGCAGATGCTGTGTACTCGGTGTATGAAAACCAAGAGTAAAGCAAGACAGTGATGTGGTGGTACCAGTGGAGAAAAATAAGCGGCTGCTTTCGTAGGACGATGAAGACTGTGTCTCCTAGTTCTGGAAGTTTTGAAAGGACAAACATCCATGTCCAAAAACCTGAGACTCGATCTTGTTCGATGAAGCTGAGAAGAGAAAGAATCAACAATTTTTAAATCAATTTTAATCGAGCCACTGTATGCAAATTAATTAAATTTTTAAAAATTTTAGAATACGGTTTATTCATTTAAAAATATAATTTTTGATTCACAAAAAATCCATCCAAAATATATTCACAATAAAAAAAAGAAAGAAGTCTTTATAATAACAATTATTTCAAATTTCGCCATTCAACTATTTCAAGCAAAACATTAAATATCTTCAACGCTTCATTGTTTACATTTACTACTCTTACAATGTAATCACTAGGAACTAAGATGATATGAGATTGACATATCACTTCTATAACCGGATTTTAAGAACGACTTACGGAATTACAGAGTTCTCTAAAAATCGTCTTTTGAGGCAGCTTTCCTCTTTGAATAAAATACATTTTACGTATTCAATCTAGATATTATTTGAAATGAAGGAAATATGAAGAGGATTTTGTCAATATTTATTATGTGAAACAAGTTATCGATGCATTTGATTATTTCTTCAGTTTATGAATCAAAGTCTTTCATTTTGAGTCTTGGATAACAATCTTTGAAAATTAGAGGTTGTTAAATATTATGAACTCTGAAAAAAGGTAGTTAACTTTTGAAGACTTTTTTGCTCATTAAATTGCTCGATCCCAGAATACATAATAATCAGGCGAGTAAGGGGTCGATCAAAAATTATGTAAGGCATTGTTTTTGGAAATTATCACCGAAAAATTTTGTAGGAAAAATATTAATTTTGTGATTGAACCCTGACTCGGATCTTAACTTGATGTATTTTTTAAAATTCTTCAAGGAAACAAATTTACCTAGGAATGCAAACACTGTGATAAAGTCCATAATTTCTGAGTGTGTGAATCAATTCCGGAGCTGTTCTCGTGAATCCTATTATCGAAAACGAAGCTAGAAGAGTGTTCCACAAACTCAGGACTCCTCTCAAATCGTATTTAGGTCTGCTAGCCATAAAATGCTGACCTCCGAAGATTAGAATCATATAAATTCCACAGAAGTAGAATCCATTGGTCCAATTTTTTGTCATCCATATTCTCGTATCCTGATGAATAAACTTCTCCTCAAAATTGAAAACGTAGGAGTAATTCGGCAGAGTTACCTCCATGTAGTCCATTACTTCCTGGAGCAAGAGTAGATTGTAAGCAAAGCAAAAGTCTTTTATTAATTTAGTGATTATAGATTATGTGATGTGATCGAAGTTTTGTCGTCCTCTTGTTGTTTAATTAACGATTAATTGATTTCTATTCTTATAGTTAACTAAAGATTGACTTTGAACTAGAAATTGTTAACATTTGAACGAAATTATTATCAAAAATTGATTATTTTTTAAAATGTCTTGCGTGATCTTGGATTGTTTAATAAA
Organism: Synergus laeviventris; assembly: GCA_032275145.1. Lineage (NCBI taxonomy): Eukaryota > Metazoa > Arthropoda > Insecta > Hymenoptera > Cynipidae > Synergus > Synergus laeviventris. Next base: position 1,068,904 of record JAUESI010000001.1, read on the forward strand.
AATTCGGTAATGATTTGAGAAATATTAAAAAAAATTATACACAAAAGTAGATTGGCACATTACTGTACAAATATAACATTTATATGTATAAAGAAATGTTTACACACTAACAATTAAAATATCCATCGTGAGTTGGAACAATTTTTATTCATTAAAAAAATAAGTGCATATATTGAAAATAATCAAATTATTAAACAAAAGACAACACAGTCGACTGGAAATGAAAAAAAAAAATACATATAAGTAGGTACATTTGAAGGACAGAAATTCCACCTGAATTAGTATTATATATTATTATTATATATTAAACCAACCTAAAAATTCGTACTATGGGTGAAGAAGATAGTTTAAAAAATCGCACCAGGTTCACAAAACACTCTTTTTTTATCAAACACGACCGCAAAAACGGTAAAAACTATAGCACATCAACACCCGGTGATGAGAATGTTGAGGTTAGTTTTCACTGACGAATCACGCATGAACCGGTGAATTCTTTGAACAAATTTTCAGGAATTTCACAAGCCTCTTTATAAGACCAGGACCAGCTTTCTTTTACTGTTTAGAGTTAGAAGATATGTAGATGAATATAAAAATTTAGCCACGAGGCAGCAGCGGCAAAAGGCACGAATACACGATAGATTTATGTAGGCGAAATTAAAATGAACAGAATATTACAAAAAGGGTGCGGCACTAAATGGATTCTTTTTCAAATTCAGAAATAATATTTCAGAGAAGAAAAACCAGTTTAGCACGTATAATAAGACTGACGAGACCGCGACTTTCTTCCCATGTCCAGTCACTGCAGAGACACAAATTGTGACATTGACAATCCGGGCAATCCGCGAGATACGGTTAACGGTCTCAGTTTCTACCTTTTTATCACCCGAACCGTTTGAGTGGAGTGTTTTTAGACTTTAGAGTCAAGCACGTTTGAGCACCAAGCACGTTCAAGCACGTTTGAGACTTTAGACCTTGCTCAGCTATTGCCAGAATGCCAGCTAATCAGCTATTGCTTTCAGCAAGTTTTGGAATTTTGGATTATTTGAGGAGGCGTTCTCGTTTATTCGGAAGCATTCGGTAGTAGTCGGCTCGACAGTCGACAGTCACAGAGTCATGGACTTGTGAACTGAACTATAACCCGAACCCGAAGATGGTTCTGTCCTTTTCTATCATATTGCTCCATCTCTCTTGTCACGTGACCGCAAGAGAGATAGGACACAATGATAGAAAAGGACAAAACCATCTTTAGGTCCAGGTTACGGGTTCAATTCACGAACATTATCAACGGGTTGCTTGGTATATCGGGAGGGACGAGGTTACTCCCACTCCTTCAGTGGACGGCTGAGAACACATGGCTAGTAGTACGCGCATGAGCCGCGCGTTATTTGAAAGTGAATGCTGTATATTATATCTATGAAAAAAAAACCTAAAATCGTTGCAAATAATAGAAATTACAATTATTATTTCACATAAAAAATAATGAGTCTAATATAAATGGGTTGATAAGATACATGAATATTTCCGCAATCGATTTTATTCATAAAAACAGATTAGTAACAAAATGTATTAAAAAAAACACATAAGTAAATTAAAAATAATTAATTAAAATTGTGTATTGGAAAGGAAATTTGATAATTAGATTAGCCAGCAGTTATTAAGGGCATTGGATAAACGAACTCAGAATTTTTGTGGTGAAACCAATGTACACTGGTACAGCAGACAATGGCAGATGGCAGATAAATATCAATTTCACGTCGGGAATTTTATGATTATACACAACTCCGGAATTTGTAAAAAAAAACGGGAGACGTCCCCGGAATTCTGTAACTTCCAGCTATAAATCTGCAAGCGAGAATTTCGCGATTGATAACACACAAAGAAATGCCCTTAAGAATTTAAGATTTGCGGGCTTTGAGTGTATAGGTATGTCAAATGTGAGCCACCCGAATACAAAATTCCGATAACAAGTTGCAGCTTGCAGCAGTTTTTGGAGAAAAAGTCAAATTCATTTTTGACCTTCATTTTTGAAGGTCAAATATTTATTTTTTGAAAAACTGCATAGGACCAATCGAAAGAGCGTGACAAACTCTATCGAAAATATAGTAGATACAATTTTTTTCATCGCTTTTCCAAGACTTAAAAATCGCCGAAATACATGATATTCACGAAAATCCCAAAACTTTCACCTCCTCCAACTCGACAAGTTTTTGACCGATCTCATTCAAATTTGGTGTGATAACTAGTAACTATACTACCCAATTAAAGGACGAAACAGATAATAGTATTATTGAAAAGTACTTCAAGGAAAATAATTTAAAAAACTTGTTTAATTTTTATCTTTTATTAATATATACCTTCGTTGTTTATACATATATTTTTTTTTGTTGATCTCGATAAGTTAGTTTTGATAGAAAAAAAAGGAGAATTCGCTCATCCAATCTATACTCTCCTTATAAAAAATATGAGAGGAAAAGAAATTACAGGAATAATATGGTTGTAATTTTTTTCCTGTCATACTTCTTTAAAAGGGTCTACTATTTTAATAAACACAAACGGTTGAATTAAAATTTAAATAATATTTGACAGAAAACGTTATTTTTAACCGTTTTGTAAATTCGCCGGAACGTTCATAACTGCGATGTATTTTATGTAACACATATACATGAATACAACCGTTTTTCATGCCCTTTTCTCCGCCTTTACGTTAACAATAATAAATATGTTTTTGGTAAAACTATAGGCACAATCTTCCTCCGTCGTTTCATGCAGACAGACCAGATGAATTTTAGTGAAAAATATTTATTACTACGAACGTAAAGTTGGCAAAACTACATTTGCTTCTTTGCTGCCTGCTTATAAAGTTTAAACTAAAACGATGAAAATATGTTTTGAAAAAACGTTTGAGAAAATTTCTTCGGCTGTATACAAACGGCATTATTAAAACAGTTATTTAAGTATAATACGGTTTAATATTATCTTTTTGTTTAATCGTTTATAACACGACGATTTTTCACGGACTTGGCAAGACGTTTATTAAACATTTCGAAATGTTTCTAGCAAAGTTTATTTAAACGTTATTTAAACGTTAATTTAATCACCTATGTTTATTGAAATTTTTCCAAAAGAACTCGCCATACAACTTACATCTATTAGTCATGATTTATTTATATTTTTATTCATTTTTAAAATGAATACAAGTTACCAAGTTCTTTTTAAAAACAACGAAATAGAAAAAGCTCATTTATCTGTGTACTAATATTTAACTGATAATGCGTAGTTATAAATGTACAAAGCTCATGATTTTTATTCGCAAATTGGGATTAAATTCCTATAATAATTAGTCAACAATTTTTATTTGACTTTTAAAAATGTCTCTAAAAGATAAAGGAATCTAATCCAATGTATAATATGTAAGGAAATTTTACTCCTTAATTAAAAAACTAAATCTATGTTTTCGAAGTCATCCATGTCTAAGGCGTTGACTTTTCTTCGTTGTGCGTAATGCTTAAAAGGCTGATTAAGTACTAGGGTTTTGGCACTTATTGTTAGATATAATATTTATAAAATTGCACTAAAAGTTTCATCTAATTATATTCCAGGTTTCTCTCTTAATTGAATAGTATGATCAATTTTTTTTAGCATACATTACACGTCTGTATTCAAAGTCTACTTTCATTTTTAACGTTCACCCATGGAAAAATCATCAACGACCTAAGGCAATTACACATATTCCAAGTCATTTGTTTCTCCCCCCCATACAAAATTAATCCTTTTCTACCCGTAAAATTATTATTTTCCAGACCGCTTATGAAAATTGCTTTGACAAATCGCTTTACATAAATAAAGCGATGCAAAACTGCAAGTATAGTTTGATTTTTGTTGAATTATGGCAACGTACTTCAATCTCTGATTCGCGATTGAATGGAGAAGGAGGGACAATCTAAGGAAATGAAAAGTGAAAATTAGAAGTTTTCTAATAAAATGGATCCAAACATGATAGGATTCTCTGAATTTGACAGAAAGCTGTCAAGGCTATGTTAAATTTCACACTATATTTTAGTAGACAGTATAATATGAAAATTTCCCTAGATTGAAAGTTGAGTAGAAAAAGAAGACTTAATTAAATCTATTTCCCTTGGAATTAATGCTCAGAATCCACTATTTTTTTTTACTTACAACATGGATTCGTCGAATGTGAGGCGTATAAAGTATAAATTACATAACCAAAATAGGGCTTTGTCCTATCTACTATGTAGCTTATAAGGGTGAATTAAATTACAGATACTTGTTGTTGGTGGACTATGAACAATTCTCGGTCGATTTATTTGATTCTATACACAAACATTTGCGGAATCCTGTTGGACATCTGCGCGTATTTTCAAAATTTGAAAAATCCGAACTTTTATTGAAAAGTCAAAATTGATTTGAGGGTTTGCAAAATTCGCCAAATATTCGTTTGATTTGGCACTGACTCACTCATCTTATTATTCTGAACGCTATTTAAGTGAACCTGCTTCCAGACATGTGAGAGTAGTTGGACAAATCTTTATTTTCTCTTAATTAAATTGTTATAATGTTGTAAAAGTTCAGTTGGATGAAAGATTGAGTTTGGCATTCAGTTTCTAACTTATTTATCAACTTTGAAAAGTATTTTCCGATCTTAAAATCATTGTCTGACAACCGGTGTATTTACCCTAGAATACATTGCAATATAAGAAAAACATAAAAATTTGCAGTATATTCTTGGTTTCTAGAAACTTCATAGCAATATTCCCAAATTCTAAATTCTCTCAAATTTTAACATACGCCTTTGAAATTGAAAATTTACACAAGTCCAAGATCTGTATGCACAGTGACATCACAATTATTTGGTTTCTCAGCCGCAGCCATGTTGACTTCGACGAGTGTATCGACACTATTGATAGGACATCCTTTCAAAATTTTCTGGGCCGCTAAACTCTTAAACTGTACTTGCATGTCGCTGAGACTAGGATAAGAGTACAGATCCGCACGACTCAAACTTTTTTCAAGATTCGGTTCTGACCCTTGAGGAGCTCGATGTTGTTTTACAGATTCCAAATTCTCAATAAAAACGTTATTAAAAGATCCACCAAATCCATCGAAAGACTTGGTAGGTGAAGGAGGATTAGAGATGTTATTCTTGGAGCCAGGCCGAAGCAAATTTCTATAACTGAGGGTATCCTTCGACAAAGAGAGACTTAATTTTCTCGAATTGTTCATCGCATCATTAGTGTTTTTCGAAGTTGGTACCGAGCTAGTTGTCTCATGAAGATTTAAGAGTGAATTTTTATCAATATTATTGGAAGACCCATCAATCAAATGTTGGCTGTTGTTCAATCGATTGGTTAATTTCAATTTATTAGGAGTTTCTTCATCAGTTTTGGGTTTATTTTCTTTGTCAGATTCTGAAAGACTAGGTTTTAGGTCTTTCATGGTATAAAGGGATGAAGGCCTTTCAACCTTGACAGGCCTCCAATCATCAGCCTTCGTAGATTTAAAAAACTTATCATCCTCTGTTTTGCTTTTGTAGACTTTTTCTCCGACTAATTCTTTTTCCTGCTTTTCTTTAGTTAGTTCCTTTTCCTTGTTTTTAGACGTTCCATTTTCAAAGGTGATAACGGATCTCATTGGTGAATTATTTTGATGTACGTAGATTTTGGTTCCTGGAGAACCAGAAATTGTTGTGCTATTGGAGGAGTTTGAAGCTAGAGTCACACTACTTTGGACAGATCTTGCTTCTTGGGGAGTGGTTACTGGACTTAAGTTTGTAGAAACCTGAAGAGTGATGGAATTTTGTGCTTCTTGAAGAGGTGTCAGGACACCTTGTTGGATAACTTTTAGTGGAGATGAGTTTGTGGAGAAGCTGGAGGTCTTCAGAGGCGAGGACGAGAGTTTCCCACTTGAGGTTGACTTACCGCTCGAGTGGGTTGAGTGACTTGATGATGTTTTCTGAAGGATCTAAAAAAGTCAAAGAGTCATAAAGAAAATAAACCATTAGACTTTCATACAAGCACATACACATGGACGCCGCGGACAGCCGCGCCTCTAGAATAGTGAAGTAGATTTTTAGAGACTTACTTTATGCTGTGGCGACGCGTTGGTGGATTTTGAACAACTGGCAGTAGAATCATGGCTCGGTCTCCTCGAAGAGTGCCTCGTAGTAGGCCTCCCTAAGGTTCCAATTTTTATAGGATTCCCAGTAACCCTTACGGATCCGGAGCTTCCTCCGCTTCTACTAGGAGACGAATTGGTTGAGTTTTTTCCATTCTGGATTGGATTCCGATTCTGGTAAGGTTCTGGGTTTTTGCTGGCAGTGCAGGTGGTGGTGGTGGTGGTGGTGGGATGTACCGAAGCTCTGGAAGTGCACCTACTCAGACTGGAACACTTGGACCTCGGTAAAGTCGAACAAGGTGATCTGTGACGCCTGGAACTTCTGGGTGTCGAGTTCGCCAGCAAACTGGAAGAGTCCCCACTCGGCTGGCGACGATGCCTTCGGGGAAGAGTCGCTGATCGAACGGAACTGGAATCATCCCACACTTGAAAACTGGCCTGTGACTGGTCCAGTCCATCCATCACCTATGAAAGCAAAATTAATATCTCAGGCTTAATTGGTTCCAGTTAGGCCCAGTTAGTGTTGCAAAGAGGAAAAACTACAGTGGTTAGAGAGACAATTTTAAATTCATTAAATTATAATCTATAATTTAACAATAATAAGTTAAAAATATTTTTAAAATTACCGAAGGACTCGCTGCTCTTGTTTGAGTCGCGACACTGTGTAGATGAACGACTCTGGGGTTGAACCATTCAGTTGGAGGATATTGAGCACCGAATGTGCCCATCAGAGGAGTGCCCTTTCTTCTTGTGCTGCGTCGAAAAAGTCTTGAGAGCAAACCTATTTTCTCTGTAAAAATAGTGGAGAAGTCTTGAGAAGAAATTTTATTGAAGTCGTTTCATGTGAGGATCGAGAATAAGACGAGGAAGGGTTGGTCTGTCAAGAGTGACTAGCAAAGCTTTGAGGGCATTTAGTAATTTGTGATATAATTATCTGATAATAAGAGCAATCTGCCCATCTGCCAAGAAAACCAACGCCAATTCGCCAAATGATATTGTAGATCATAATAATAATATGTAAATGCAAATAGAAGCAAATAAGATCATGCTATAGTAACTACGCAATGTGTCTCGTATGAGGAAAATATTTGTTAACAGTGCTCTATTATACTGAATGCAGTATTGTTTCTACAATTTGGATTATTTTGCCCAGTTGTCAAATTTAATTAACAATGATCGGAGCCAATCACCCATAACCAAATCCACCCTTCCTAAAGGAACTCACTGGTTGGACTGTGTGGAGTGCTGTCAGTGCTGGCATATTCTGCACTTGATGAGGTGTCACTTCTCTCTGGCCTTCTTGGAAGAGAACGAGAACTTCCACTCCGATGTAAGCGTCTTGCTGACCCCCAAAGACGAAGAGAATGCCGTCTTTCAAGGCGTCCAGGAACAGATCGACATCTGGCGAAGAGGACCTTATCGTTTGGGTTACCTGGAAAGCAAGAAAGAAATAAATCTAAAATCTAAATCCATCTAAAATGTTTGATGGATGTAAAAAAAAAAAGAAAAAGAAATAACTTTTAGTACAATATCCCTGCAGGTGAGCTATAACGGAGACCTTAATTATTATACTTAGGAACCAATCATTAGAATAAGAAAGATTAGGAAGATAAATAAAAAGAGATAAGATGTGGGAATATGGTGGACTGTGAAAGAACTGGAATAGCTGGAGCAGGAGGAGGAGGAAGAGCAGCAGCAGCAGCAGCAGCAGCAGCAGCAGCAACAGTAAGTTAGTGTGTGGTAGGCTGTTGATTCTTGACTCCCA
>JAUESI010000001.1:1090432-1114009 GCA_032275145.1 Synergus laeviventris
TATATATATATATATATGTTAGGTGATATTGAATAGCATACATAATACATATATAAATATATCGGATAACACAATATTGTGTGAAATGAGCTTGACACGTCATACTGTATCCATAAATCACGTGGATAATTTTTCACCACTTTTTTTACCCCCTCCCCCTTTACGCTTTCGTATAGAAAACCGTGGAATTTTGATGAACGACCACCCTGCTCTATCCAGGTGGACTTTTGATATTTCATGAAAATATATAGGTATTATTTGCGGAGAATGATACGCAAGCACAATATAAACAATTCAAATACATATACATATATCGAGTGTATCTTGACTGATTTCAGTATATGTTAACAGATTTCACAAGATTTAACTTTTGTCCATCACGTGGATTCTAGCCTAACCCCTCGATCCCGGTCCTCTCGTCGACAAGCGTGGACTTTTCCCATAGCCCCCTCCAAACTGTCTACGTGCTTATGGATGGCCCCCTACCATATTTTCTCCGGATTGAAGCACAATTTAGCCATTTCTGCATTCGAATGACATTGCTCCCGACTTTCCCTTGAACCCATCTATGCTAATTTCTGCATCGAACGTCGCAAAACCACAGACACTGGCCCCGCCACCTACGACCACTAATCAACCTGGACCTACTAGTTTGTTGCACTTTCACTCTGCTAGTCTGCTATCTCGCACATGAAAACATTCTAGATAGTAAACGTGAAACAAAACTCTCCACATCGCGTCATTTAAAGTTTCTTTACCTATAATGCATATATAAACCGCATCGTCGTCGTCGTCGTCGTCGTCGTCGTCGTACGTTGTATTCATGCCGCTAATATAGATACTATATATATGTAGGCATATAGGCTTCAAGATCATTCAGATGCCACTATTTTGCTTCGAAAGTTTGTTGAATTTCTCTACATGCGGGTATGGTATGGGTAGTGTTCAGTGTGAACTTTTATTTTTCCATATTTCGTGCTAAATTCTTAAGCCTTATTTGATAAATACATGAAGGGTTTAAAGAAAATTTTCAAATAAAATATTTCCATCATTTTAAAGAAACTTTTAAATTTAATTAATTATTTATTAGCATTATAATATGGTATTTATAAAAATATAAGTACACTGGCGTAGAATTATTATTACAACAATTTTGTTCACACGTGTCATTTCTTTTAATCTAAAAAATCCAAATATGTCATGGGATTGTTGAGAAACCGTGCAGAAGTTATATATATGGTAGATATTCCATACGTATTATCGAAATTGAAAATTTGAAACCTTTAATTCAATTCGATTCTCTTTAAAATTGCTGCAAGTTAATCGATTCGAAAAATCGCACTTTAAAAGCTAACAATGAGATCGTTAAAAGTTGAAACGTGCTGAAAAGATCGATATTATCTCAAAGTCAAGGATAACACAATTAGATCAACGCCCTAATTGTTTCCAATTATAGTTATCGCAGAAACCACGATACTACAGACACGGCTTTATGGTTTCAGTCTCTGTTCCAGCGTTATAGTCTGACCATTTATTTATAGCCACTTATAATTATCGCTAATTAGAATCGTTTGCGATACTATCTATCTTTTTTCAAAAACACGTGAGCTGATGATGATCATAGTGCTCACAAGTTCTGTATTATACACTCTCTTCTGACTACTTATGTCTTATATTTTCCTAGTCATATACTGTCATATACTGTCATATATATATATATACAGTATACACGCATAAATTATACCTATAAGTAAAATAAAATAATGAAAATCACCTAGTCGTGATGAGATGAAATAAATAATCCTTTTTCCTTAAATTAATACTTAATCATTTTTAGTATATTCTGATATCTTAATTTGCGAAATCTGCTATTTAAAGATTCTGTATTTCATATCTTCTTTCTGCGTACGCGTGTATCCTTTAATAAGCTAAAAGTCTATTTTTCTTGTGGTTTCTTGTAAAAAAGATTATATTTTAAGCCCTATTGAGATAATTTGAAGAAAATAAAATTGGAACACGTCATTCAATTCGAGGGTGCTCTAGTTCGTCAAGATCCGCTGAGGGAAAGCACCCTTGATAGTTCCAACCCTCCCCTGCTAGGACAGGAAGATTTTTCTCAAAACAAGGGAGCTAGAATGCAGTTTTTCATAAAAAAGAAAAAAAAACGAGATCAGCTGACTCGTTGAAATTTCAATAAAGCCCACTCTACTTTCTTTTTCGTGGTACCAGCAACTGAAGGCTCCTGCAATAAAATAAATACTTAATTTAAGTATGAAATTTTACTTATTAATTTCAACTAACTAATAATAATTCAGTAAGCATGATGAGGGCTTACGTTGTTTTTTATTTTTATATAATTCATGATAATCTTTTATATTTTAAATTCTGTTTTCCTTTCTTGACACTTGTTTTGAAAATAACGTTTAGCTCCGTGAGGACCAATTGTTTTACTTGTCAATTAAATGTAAAAGAACGACTTGTCCAGTGAGCCTGCGTATGCTTATGTATATAGGTGAACGCGAGGCAATGACCTCTCACTTATAGTTTCTAGGATAGACATTATTTCAAGATCGATCATCGCTTTTAATCCTCATTTGTTTCCATACCAGTGATGCATGCCAGAAAGCCTTCATATCAGTTAAAATTGGTATACCTTACTCGCTCTTCTAGAATAAGAAGAAGAAGAAGAGTTGGAATGAAAACTATGCTCACTTCTATTTTTAAAAAAATAAAATAAAATTAGAACTGAAACCTCAAAACTCCTCAATAATAACGCGATATCGATCTAAGAGTTACTATCGTTTTATTTCAAGCTATTCTCGACCAGACAAGCGAAGCGGTGGTGTGCACATAGCACCACCACCAATACCTATAACACTAATACTAACACACCGCCACCACCCTTTTGAACAAGTCGAGTTTCTATATCCCCTCTATTCGGTGTCCTGGGGAATGCCAATAGGAAAACTAGATGGCTTTTCTCGTTCGATAAAGCTTTATTACGTTTTGTCGTCGGAATCGTAGGAGAGAGAATTGGTATCTTCACCATATATGGTAATAGAATAAATGCGTCTTCAGTATATAAAGTAAACTTAATTGATGAAAAAACCATAATTTAGAATAACATAAATATTTTCTAAAGAAAATAAATGTAGCATTAATAAATACTTAATTTAATATGTAATGAAAGAATCTATATAAACAAGATATTTTATGACAAAATGGGAAACGCGTGACTCGATCGATTTGCAGAGCTCTCAACGATTTCGTCCTCACTTACCATATATATTTATGTATCAGCATAGTACGGGTATAGATATTGTTATATAGAAAAATTGTATCGACTAAATTCGCAACTATTCGAATTTATCTCTAATATTCTTATAAATGGAATCCACAGAGGTTATACTTCCTGTCGAGATTCAAGAGATAATGTAGGAGGAATTTCTGAAAAGTATTTATAAGGTAGTTTATTCTTACTTTTTGATGTTTACAGTTAGGTGCTCGTTTGTTGAATTCACGGGCATTAAACCGTATGGAAGGTGTGTAATCACCGCAATAAGTGAGGCTTCAAAAAGAAACACATTCAAGTCCGAGTCGGATGAGTTAGAGCAGGCGACCGCGACCCTCAAGCAAGAGCAAGCAAACGAGTTTCGGTTTCCGCTCTTTAGCTTGACTTGATGTCATTCAGTTACGCGACTAGAAGTTGTCTTAATTTGTTCAACTCATCAATCTTAAGATTTATTGGCCTCAGAAGATACATCGGATTTGAATGGCGACTCTAACTCCTAATTATACGATTTACACTACAATCATTTTGGACTATTTATATTTAAAAAGGTACATATTCTCATTTGCAAGTGAGAGAGTTTATTTGCCTGCTTTTATGTATTTATTATGGTTACTTTAATATACCTAATTGATTTGAGGATTGATAATACATATATACATATTATTATATATATAACAAGTAATTACTTATTTCTTATTTTTATAATTATATATATATATATATATAACTATGTAGCCGTGGCTATGCGTACCAACATTTCCGTAAAAATGCTATAATAATAAAAATGACAAATGACAAAACAATTAGTAGATTTTTACCTGGAAGAGGTTGTAGCCTTTATCGTACATCCACATTTCGTCAGCAGGATGCTCCTTCACATGATCTCGATGACCAGGATTGAGAACCTGGGGAGGAGGACCTCTCGTCAGTTGAATTGCTAATGCCCTCTGCAAAAGCAGAAGGCAGCGAGTGGGTCCGGGCCCTTCGGGACCATCTTCGTCCCCCAACATCGAGGCCATTTTGCGCGGCACTCCCTAACGTCTGGAACGATTCGAGGCATCCGAAGAAGGCATTACGACTCCTAAAATAAGTAAAAAATTTGTTATTATTCATTCTCATATATATGTTAATATAGTCACAGTCATTAAAATTAAGTAATTTATATTTTCTTTTTTTAACTTATATAATTTAATTATCAAGATATTCATCTGATATTGTAGGCGAGAGAAATTAACTTTTTTATTAAAAAAAAATACCTACAATGTAAATTACAGAAGATGTAGGTACTTTTTTTGCAATTATGTATAAGCAAATTCAACTGTTCTAATTGTGTTTACGATTGGTTATGAATGGATGAATCAGGGATAATTACTTAATAAAATCGAACAATTCATTTAATAGCTAGATCGCCACGTTAGGTCCGAATATATTCCCACAATATTACGAACAATAAAAAGAGAGAAGGAAGCAGCAGCACTTTGTCGATAAATTGATCAAAATTAAGTATTGAATATAAAATAAAAAATAAATATTTCCCGCTATGTGTGTATATAATGTGCCCTCTAAATCTGAATCAAAGTAATTTTGCCAATTCTCGTAGCTGCGAATGCCCACTATGAAATAAAATTCCGCTAATTTAGATAAGGCGCACATTCGGATCAAAAATTAATTTAAATACATAAAATAAATATATTTTTAGAGTTTAAAATAATAAGGTAGAGTTTAAGACTTTTAGGAATTAGCTAAGTGGAAAAACCTTCACCACCGAAATCACGGCACACAACATTCATTTTATTCAGTAAGATAATTTCTTCAACATTTACGAAACCTAGCAGATTTCGATTGGAATCTAGTCGGCTACCGATCAGCCGATTAAATCAATAGTTGACCGGGCCAAATCAGGTGTGGTCCGATTAGTCCCGATCGGACCCCAGTGGGAACCCGGTCAGATCCCGTCCGGGTAATATAGAAATATGAAATCGGGTTAACTCAGGTTTGGCCCGGATTGGACCGACCGAATTGATTTGCAACAAGTATAATATATATCCTATTCATATTGCACGATCATCACGCTTTGCGCTTCTTCATCTTATATGTTTTTCATATATATGGCATAGAAATTAGATGCTGCATTTGATTTCAAATGAAGAAGAAAGTTCATTTATTGAAAGCTATATAATGATTTAATTAATATATTTATCAAATTTTAACATAGTGATTTGAGAAGTTGAATATATTAAACAAATAATATATGACGATCAGCAGAGCCTTATTGAAAAGTCTCTTATAACTGATATCCATTGCATACCATATATACATTCTTAATTCTTACTTACGCAGGTATTTTTCAGATATATGTTATTTGTAATAGATGAATACCGCAGCTGCTGGCTGAGATGTAACGTGTAATCTTGGGTGGTCTAGAGATTCGCATTATGATTCTTATTATTATGCTCCAAGCGCCATCCTCATCGCACAGTGCATTATATATTCGAGACTAGGAATAAAATAATAATAATCTATTACTTTTATTTCTTATCCCTATTTTATTTTACATATTGCTGCGTTTGCAATCTGTATTATCTCTGTAGTGCCGAACAATTCATGATATAGATGATATAATCATTCGTGAATGGAGCGTAATATATTCAGGACATGCTCCGTATATATAGTGCTGGCCAAGAATAGGGAGGGACCTTTAAAATTTAACAGTAGCGAGAGCAGTGTATTTTCTATTCCTAAGTGTGCTGTGGGAAAGGTGCGATATAGCGACTAGAGTCAGCTCATGCAGTTATCACAGTAAAAAGCAGCAAAAGGAAACCATGGGAGGTGATTTCGCCTCTATATATATATATATTCGATACTCGTTTCTAGAACGTTATGCAGTTGTCATCCAAGGAATCACGAGTTATTTTATTTTTTTAATTCAGTGTCCGAAGAACCGATATATCGATTAAGACTTTAATGCATATGATGCATGGGGAATGGGGATACATACATAATAATGGTTTGTCAATCTTATTGACAACTATTCTGCCAGTATTTCATTATATTAAGTATATACCGCAAGAGAGAAAGCCAGAAAGTGTGGTTTGAAAAAATGTAGAATTTACATTATCATTTTTAAGGTTATATAAACACACTGTTCAAATTTATGTTCTAATTTGACAATAAATTTAATGGATCAGTTTATTTACAAAACCTAATGTAATTTATTTACGCAGTAAATGTTTTGTACACTGAATTGCAAGAGAAGTTTAGGTTTTCACCGTCTATCAAAAACGAAGTGGCCCTAATATAACTATATTTGTATATAATAATTAAGACGTATAAAATAAAAATCAAGAACCGCGTTGTATTCTAAATTAGAAAATTTATAACATGAAAAAAGTTTTATAGGTTGTTTTATTTAATTTTCTGTTGTAGTATAAGTCAATAAGTCCTTGTCCTCCAAACTTTCCACTACATGACTTTTATTAACTTTCCAACCCACGTTGAATAGAAATTCCCATTAGTAGAATAAGTTGTGTCTCCTAGAATATATAATCTGTATTATAGATGATCTAATACAGTAGAATAAGTATTAGATGATCCGATTCGAGAGAATAATAATATCTGCTTTTGCATTTTTATTATCTATTTGTGTACTCGCAACTATTATATATACAGATATATGTTCTACTGTGATTAGAGAAGAGAATTCAAAATCTGCCTTTATTAATAAGTTTTCAACGTGACGCAGCCAATCATCCTTCAGTTTATTATAAAATTGCAATATACTGCAGTATTAAACCACAATTGACATGAGATGGCTCTGCATAAGTGGGTACGGGATTACGAGTCAGCCGCAGCCATGCCGCAGCTCATGCCGCAGTCTACTTCCGACCGGCCTTA
Organism: Synergus laeviventris; assembly: GCA_032275145.1. Lineage (NCBI taxonomy): Eukaryota > Metazoa > Arthropoda > Insecta > Hymenoptera > Cynipidae > Synergus > Synergus laeviventris. The sequence goes on from JAUESI010000001.1 coordinate 1,097,619, forward strand.
TTTTAAATCATTATACCTTTTTCGTTTTCACCAGTAATATTTTTTCACTGTACTTTTATCCACACCTTCATTAATACCATTAATACGGAGGTGTGGCGGGTCAAAGGTTTTAAGTAAGATAAAAAAAATAATTGAAATTACAGGGATAATATGAGTCTACAATAGTCATCTTGTTTTTTCATTCTACTTTTAGTTTTTTGTGATGGCACACTGAACCTGATTTTCGAATGGAACTTTGGATTAAAGCTACGTCTTTCGAAAGTGTATATACTCGACTTAATGATTATTATAAATATTATTGGCTAAAATTTACCTTTGTTGCATACGCAGTACATACAATATACATATATATGTTTGCGAAACTAAATTTATTCTTATATATGGTATAACGTAAGATTCGTGGAATGGTATAAGAGGAGATGGTCGCATATATATGTTATTAGCTGGATCCTATTTTTAGAGATAATTTAAAAAAAGCAGTTTATCTGTGCTAAAGTTGATAAATGAATTTGACATATTTTGAGTTGGACAGTAAACTTTTGAGACTAAATTAAAAATCAATAAAATCGGCCTTGTCACATGAACATAATGTTGCATAAAATAAATGTCTGTTTAGACCTATATTGAGGATAAAATGGGAAGAGATCGAAGAGCGAATATAGCTCATGCAGAAAAACGAATACAGAGAGCCCGCATCTACGTGATAACATATAATAGCATGAGAGAGGCGATCGAAGGCATACAAGAAACTTTATTGTAGTTTTGAATGTTGCACATTGCCACGGGGCTTTAAACGTTTCTTGACCATCTACCATATATATAACCGCATACGCAGATGTTGTGTGGGTGACAGACGCAATAAGTGCCTATATATAGATACTCTTGTACATACCAATTTTTATATGAAATGTATAAAGGAAAGAGTTCTACTTTGAGATAGCGGCGGCGATCAGTGGCAAACGGCAATGCGGCCCCGGGTCGCTCGGCGCGCGGTATCAGAAGATATATTTTATACCATATATGTTATATATGTGTATGGTATATGATGCCCATGATGATCGTAATTGGTACGACATAGTTTTTGTTCTTTTTCCTTGCATTTGCTACTACACTAAAATCACCTAAGCGTTTTTGTCGATTTTCTCAGATCGAGCAGTAGTTTTAACATCTCTCATTTATTGTATGAAAGGTATTTATTTTCCATATACCAGTATAGTCACCGACAAACAGACAGACAGAAAGATGTGTTTATTTATTAATTTTATTCACAAAAAGAATAATTAATAATATTAATTCTTTTCGCTTGCTTTCAGGTATTTATAAACGTATATAATCTGAAATAACTCCACTCTCTTAAATCAAGTAGCCTGATGAATATCGTCAAATCCGACAATAATAATATGTATGTATGAATGGATAATAGAGTAATTTGGAAGGAATTTAGAGATTCAGCATTTACGCAATAAAGCGAGAATAACGCTTGTGTATCGTAAATCGGGGTGAACGTGTTCATTCCTCCAATTTCTCCATGAAAAAACAGAGTGCGAAATCGAGTGAGTTTGCAAAGATCTGCATTTCATGTACTTGTTTGATGTTTCCGTGTGCTCCACTTAAATTCTTTCGGCCATGTTTCTTATTACTATTTCGAGATCATGGAAGAAACAAAACAATGATTTCAAACCGGTTCAGAGCGCATGAAATCCAACAAAGTGTAAATGAAAGTCGAACCAAGAAATTACACTTAGCTTAATTAATGCAATCGATGAGTCGTTATATCCGAAACAATTATATATCATACATATAGTAAAACACAAATATAATTATCGGTAACCATTTTTATTATGTTTAGAAAAAATGTATATGATGTTATAGATGAAGGTTGTTGGTAATTGAAAGTCGAATATATATAGCTTCCTCGTATTGTTTGGTGGAAATCTATCCTACACATGACTTGTGAGTTCTATAATATGTAATTCGATTCAACAGTGAGATAAGAATGCAAGGCATGGAAAAGAGAGCCGTTCATTTTAATTATTATTATCGCCTGCACAACTTGCTTATCACGCTGTTTCTATATCTGTTAGCAATTATATCGGTGAAAAACGAGAGATTTATTATACTGAACAAAATATTTCTTTTCATTATAACCTATAAAATAGAAAAAAAAAAAAAAAAAAAAAAAACTATATCCGTACAAGCCTGTATAGTTAAGTGTCCTACGACTTAGTTCAAATTGTTATAAATTCTTAATTGATTTTTTTCCGAACCTCGTTATATAGATCTTGAACTTGAACTCAAACTGTCATGTCGTGTCTCGATTATAGCCTGATCTCGTTTCCAAGCAAAGGACTTTCATGAGACCTCGCGGCTTCAGCGAACTTTCCTTCCTGCGTGTATTTATACTCACGTGTCGTCGGAAAATATAACATATTATAGACTAACGGACGGACATGTACACAAGTGAAAGTGTGTGTATACAATATAGGAAAAAAATATGCGACAGAGTGATTTTTCCATACAATATACATTTTTTCCAGATCGAATCGTAATTATATTATACATATATAAAATAGTCGTATGTTACGTCTCGGACAGAGGCGTGCGGAGGGAAAATTTCTTTAATTTATTTCATATATTATATATAGAGATCAAATCTCGAGCTGTTAGGAAAGGACGCCTTAATTCGTGCTTGTATTGTTAATTAGGACTTGGATTTGAGAAGAAAAGATTAAATAAATAAGTTTTGAGTTATTTGTACCTAGGCAATATTATACTGTTCGGATGTTTATCTATATATTATACCTGCACAATGCGAAATGTCGCGACAACCGCATGCAGACGAGAAAAAGTGTTTCTATTTCACGAGGATTCCCTTCTTTGCGGTCCATCCCCTTTCTATATAGAAGAGTCTCCATAGACAACTAACTAAAAGTTCATTCGTTACTTTCGCCGCAGAGATGATGTTGTTAGAGAAAAATGAACTGCTTTATTGGAGACGTCATATCGCGTCGGTAAAACAATTATTAGAAGATTGCCATTCAGAGATTCCAACAATAAATAGGTACGCTTTTTTTCGTTTCATTTTTGAGAAAGCTAAATGAAGCCATACGGGGCTATAGATACCATACATCACACTGTATAACGTTATATACTATTATATTAAGCTATATAAGGTATAACTATATACCCTGCACGCATCACTTGTCAATTCAACTTATTGTAATTGAATTGTAATTGTAATGCAATTGGAATTGTGTATTAAAGAATATGGGAGCTAACATGTACATTTTGTAAAGTGTAAGTGTTTGGTGTTAAATTGTAAAATAGCAAACTGATGTAAATTTTAAACTGTAAATTTCTCAAGTTTTCCACCAACATATATAAGTATACCGTTATTATAAAGAGATGCCTGCACACTGAATAATAATTCCGAGTTTTTTGCACGCTGAAGCATAGGAATAGAAACTCGGTCGTATGCAAATTTTGCATTTCATAAGTCTGCTACCTTGCCCGCACTGTCGCAGGCGTTGCGCCAGCTCATTAACTTAACGTTGTTCAATTGCATTATTTGAGAAGATTATTAGCATCCTTCACTATACTATAGGTATACTATAATACGCGCGCATTCTTACGTCGAAGGGATCGATAACGAAAAATCGTTGCACTATGGTAATTATTATTATGTCGAGTATATACGCAGTGTAATTGATTCGATTCCACAGATTTGTTTTAGTATAATATACTGTATAAGATATTATTTTGATATATTATATATGTATTTATACTTTTCTATATCGCCAAGTGCAAAATAATTCCTTCGATGGAATCTAATTATATCTCGCTTGCAATAATATATACTCGCTAGATCTCGATGCGACGCAGACAAGGTCGTGAAGAAATGTCAAGTTCATTGGGGAAATTTCTAACGTTGAAACTTTCTCAAGAACCCAGAGAGAATATTTTACCTGCAGAAAAATGATGTTTCCTAAATATGCATAGGTATAATCTAATATTGTCCGATCGTAGCTGAATCAGCAAAACCTTTCGTCATAGTAATGCATTCAATAGGAGCGATGACCAATATTCATATTAGTACACCATAGTCCATCCTCCCTCCTCTCGCATATAAAAGATGGTTATTGTTGACATATGTTATATCAAGTACCACTCTCCAGCCAAAGATGGTTATAAGGAGAAGACTCGCTAGTTACGCAAAAGAGTGTGCGGTCGCCATAGAAGGCTCGGGTGGCTTTGAATGAAGAAGTTTCGCGAGTCCGATACAAATGTAAAAGTGCAAAGAGACGTGAGCATGTAATCGGGAGAGGTGGGAAGGGGGGGCGAAGAAGGTATGAGGATCAAAGAAGTGAGTTGAGAACCTCGACAATTCAGGTTCTCCTCTGGGAGGCGACTCGAGTATGGACTCTTGGGTGGCACAAGTGTGGTGGTCGCGCCCTATACCAACCCAACAGAACCCAACCTACCTTAAGATTGTTTCGAGGCTAGGTTCTCACCACATCCTGGGACCTGTTTCCATCAGTCATGAGATATAAGGTCTATATAGGCCCTTAAGTAAGTGGACTCACACTCTGGCACTCTCGCACCGATTTTCCTCAAGTTGACCTCGAATGTACGCGTAATCACGAACAGGTATATCTTCGAGCACATTCTATAATTGAAATTAATTTTGGATTGCCATATATAATAAGCAATTTTGCGTTATTGAAAGATTACATATATAGTATATGTACAATATATGTACAGACTTCAACTATTTTGTGTAATGTCAAAAAAGGTTGTAGGTAAAAGATGGATTATTAAAAGTGCTTTGACAAGTTTAAAAGTTATAGTTTCACACGAACATGCAGATCAGTATATGACCTATAATGAGCGGCGCGATTACGGGTTATGGAAACAAGGTCCTAGTATACTATACGAGAGTACATACAATTTATACATGCATGGGGAAATGCCTCAAGTTCCCGTAATTGGGAGTCGGATGACGGTGAAGACGATGACGACGCCGGCGATGATGATGACGAAAACGATAAGGTGATGGTGTGTTTCCAGGACCGTTATGTTAGGAGCTAGGCTTCAAGGATATCCTATGTCGCGTGCAAGCGAGAAGTGTGAATTACCTCTCGGCTCGGTGGCAGGACGAGAAAGGATAGTCAAGGATTACCGGTTATAGAATAATAACCTCTCCATTCGCACTTGAGAGATTTAAAGAAAACCAGTTGACAAAAGCATAATTGAAACTATAGTTTTATTCTCGGCTTTATCCTAAAATAATTATATTGAAGACCCAATGGTCTCAGATCTAGAATAACAAACAGAATTTCAAAAAAAAAAAGAAGTTTAACGCGACGACGCATATCTCTTTATAAATAATAATTCCTTACTAATTAGAGTCTTAATTCTCGCTGAAAAGAATTAAGGCAGGATAAAATTTATCATCTTTGGTTGAATTTATTTTTCCAACTTCAGCTATAAGTATATATAACCATATATATACCACTTATTAAACGAGCGTTTTATACGCTGATGAATAAGTAAATATCACGCCTTCTACCAGTCCATATATGGTATACACTAATTAAATCCGTGGTATATTTATAGCTGAGAATCAGCAAATTCTAGATTTTGATTTAGAGACAAGTTGGCTAGCTCGACTCAGCAACGACGGCGCCGCGCCTGTGGCAAACGCCTCACATATTCATCACACTTTTTTTTTATTCATAAGCGAAAATTTGTTCCACTTTCCTCGTGCAATTGTTCAACATCACTGTCAATTTAATTAAAATCTTGAATGACGCTAGATTGGAGAATATAATAAAACGCATTTCTGACACCTTTTATTTCGCAGTTATACTTTCGTGTCTATTCATGCGTGAATGTCTCGCAAACGGCCTTGTTAAAATAAGTCGCAAGGAAGCACGCTGTACACGGTCGTATACACAGGTCTATGGGGACTCTGGTGGTGGGGAAAGTTCAATTTTTGAGCCGGCTATTTCACAAAGTTGCTAAGTACTTCCAGTATATTGGCGATAAACACGTTTTCTAACCTCATAATATATGTATCAACGAACCGAATTGTGAAGTGGTTATATCTGTAATATTTGAATAAAATAAAAAATGCCGTGTGTTTGTTTGTTTGTTTCAAAGTGCCGATTGATTTTTTACGATCAAATGCATATATTTGCGAATTTTATTTTTCAGAGAACGATATTATCAGAGAGAGTTTAAAATGAGATAGCGAAGATTCGGTTCGTTGAGACTTTGAGGTCAGAAAATGTGTTTAACTTAATTTCAAATAAACGGATACTTCAATAAGGGAACTTCCCCCTCCACGACAGTCCCAGGATTTGTGTATACGACCGTGCAAGGAAGGAAGGAAGGAAGGAAGAAGGAATAACGGGTGGGTGATCAAGTAACAAGTAAATGAGAGAGAGAGAGGAAGATAGTTCGTTTCGGATCTGTCGAATGAGGCTAATGGGAGAACGCCATCGGTCGACTTTTCAAATTTTACCGTGGTAATTTTCTCCTATATATACATATATAACGCTCGAAGACGCAACGGCAACATACAAAAAAAAGCAGACGACTTCGAGAAAGAAGAACAGGTCTTGGCCAGTGGCCACTGGCCACCCTACATAACCGGTAAAAGACATTATACCGGCCAGCGCAGGTATGGTCAAACCAGACTCTTCGACCACCTGTCCCTAGAAACGTTCAATAGATGTTCTATACCTGCCGTTGACTTGAGATTCTACTCTGATTTTATATTTTACAATTTTTGGCTTTAAGAATCTCTTTTCAGAGATGAACTTAAATATCGGTAAAAAAATGTCTGAATTGTCCAGATAAATTTCAGATAAATTTTACTTTAATATTATATTACACTTGACATTTAAGTTCATCTTCCTTTGAGGTGTAACAATTTTATAAGGTTTCTTTTTACTCTGATGTAATATCTGCAAACTTGAGTAAAGAGGTTTCATTGATATATATCCAAATAAAAATAGAAAATTAAACCCACTCATGCATGTATGTAAAATAATAAAAAATGAGGAAAAATCCATGAAAATTAGATTTATTCAGGGCTATTGGAAAACAAACTGCGTATATGTATAAAGCTCGCGTATACGTCAAAAGTTGTGTCAGAGGAATGGTTAAACGATAGGAAGAAAAACTCGAGACCACGCTTTTGCAGGTAGTTAAGTCACATTGCAGTAAATCAAGCGGAGAACCGACAAAAATAACCGGTTTTGCATTGAAGATTAACGACAATTGCGGCGTGCAATATAATTGTTCTGAAAAAGGATAAATCTGCTCTGAGACTCTACGTGACGTAAGTCTTTTTTTCTTTTTTTTTTTTTTTTTTTTTTTCGTGAATAAAGCAACCGTCAAATATGATAAACTAAGAAGCGAGCAATATATATAAAACTCGAGGTGCGACAACTTATACATTCTAGGTCATTACTGTTTTCTAAGTCATTCATTCATTATATTATATATGTATTTAATATACAATTCATATTGTATCTATAAAAATATATAATTATTAAATTACCTAGAGTAAATTTATATATGTTACAAGCCAAATAAGTAATGAATTTAGTCGGTAAGTAAATCATAGTTAAAATTGATTTTGTGAAAAGAACAACATAATTATATATATATATGTAGATGGTAACGAGCATGACATAATTCATTGAAAAAAGTTGGAAATATAAGCTAAGGCATATATCAATGAATGTTGGTAACATATATAAGTAGGTATAACATATAAAGATGAGACGGATCATCAGTGTACCTCTTATAGCCGAGAGAGCTGATATAATAAAAGCCTCTGCGCGAGCTAATAGCATAATCATCAGTAACGATGTACGAGATTTTAATGTTTCAGAATTGCTAATTCAATACTACCAGCTGGAGTTGTTAATATGTGTTATAGCCTGTATAAATATTTTTATCGTAAATGGCTAATCGATAAAAACTGTATAAGCATATTAGCTTTAATTATATCTGCGTCTTGCTCTTATATATTTATTATTCCGCGTATAAGAAGCATCGTCCGCATATTTTTTTTCTTTCCTGCCGCAAATACTTGAATAGTGTAGTCTTATATGCGCAATATAATATACTATAAATGATTGCTAATATGTATATACAATAAAAGCATGAGATTGAATTATATGGTAAAATTATTTGTGTAAAATAATGTTGTAGTACTTTTGGGCTAAATTAATGTAATACAGGTGGAGTATACCTATACCTATAACGTAATACTTAGTTTATAAATTGACTTCGAATTCATGACTGTTTTGACCTTGTTTACAGTGCGTATACTTGAATAATGTATAGCAAGATCGCAGTGTATAGTATAGAAAGTTGGTTGATCTGGGGTTCACCCGCACAAACTACACGTGAGAGAGAATTCCAGCTCGCATATCTCCTGCGTAATCATTATTCGAAACGCGCAAGAGCTTTACATGTTTGTTCAATTTAATTGGCTGAAAAACGAGTATCACTTTTGTAAAGTAAAATTTTCATTAAATCGCACACTTACATATAACAGTGATACGTATTTAATTTGAAGGTTTGGGACCTTCGACATATATATATTTGGAAAAATTATATACAACTAGTATTGGCTATATACACACTATAATACCATCGCAATGAGATGCGATCAGCCATCCGCGAGTGTGTAATTTTGAATAATCAGCAAAGAGCAAAATCAAGTGATCGGCAATAATTGATTCTGCAAGTGATTATAGCGCGATGGTAGTAAAATGGAAAACAAAAATTAAATGATCAATCTTCGGTCGCACAACTGTTTCGATTCTCGGCGTAAACCTAGTATTATACAACCGCGTCGCGGTTATAGACATGCAAGCTTTTGCATCAAGTACACAGTTGGTTTCCAAGGTCGACCTGCGTCCCGGTTTCTAAATAGAACTATGTACACGTAAATCGATTTCAGAAGATATGTACACAGATGTTTCACAGTAGGAAAAACGATGAATCATTCAATATCATGTTAACCCCCCCCCCCCTTCGCCTTCAAAATCACGCGCGATACTGAAAGTCGATTCATAAATCTCGAAACTCGAATTCCACCACACACACATATTTTTATTATTTGTGGAGTGATGTATATAATATAATAATACTACTGATGGTTTGATCGGTTTGTATTTAATCGAACTAATATGCACCGATTGCACTAAAAGTAATTTGAACTATAAAAATAATTGAACTGCCACACTAGTATCATAGAAAGAGATTATATATATTATTATAACATATCTTATAAGAGACAGCGCAAGCAGTGGATTCTGGCAATTTGAAACTTGGAAATTTAAAAATATTTTCTGCGATTATACCTAATACGCATAATACATGTAAAAGCAAAGTAATTACTTGAAATAAATGGTCAAAAATGAATATTCACCAAAATGTTCAATAGGGCTGAAAAGCCATTTTGCGCTCCGCGGAAGTTTTCTGTCTTCTAATTATCGTTACTATGAAGTAGGAGTTTTTGTAAAAAAAAGCAATGACTAAAACCTACAGCTAATCAGGTTCGACGATTCAGTATGTCATATCTTATAGGAAAATTAATAAAAAAAATTATAGAAACATTCAATTAATTGTTTTAGTTCAAATGCGCGGTTTTTAGTGCAATTGATAAATTATGCAAATGTCTATATATAATATACACATAGTTCCATTAAATATTAACCACATTACCAATGCTTGCTTCCTAATTTTCTTATAAAAGAGCAATAACTATAATCACATAATATATATTCTAGCTGAATTCTCTCCTAAATAAATAAAAAAACATTTTGCGTAGAATAAATCGCTATAAAGGCATGTGTTTTAGATAACCTTATAAGTTTTTATCTACAACTTTTACTTTTTCAAAAAAATAATAGTACACAGTCATCGAAATAAGAATAACGTAAAAATGTGCACCATATTTTGTTGAAAAAAAACCCAGGTTATCTAAATGTGATCATATGGTAAGTAACACATGCCCTTAAGGGAAAGGATTCTGCCATATATTGCTGTATAGTCTGCTCAAAATGTATTTTATTTGTTTCATTAAAAGCTCTAACAAATCATAATCCAATCTTTTTTATTCCTTTCTTTTTTTTTTACTTTCTATGATATCTTTAATTTTCATTTACATGACAATTAACATTATGTAATATTAATATTAAAAATAAATTTTTGTATGTATGCAGTTTTTCAGTGTTAGAAAAATGATTGATTTTATTGATGTTCAAATACACCCATTTTTCGACAAAAAAAATAAATATTTTGACCTAAAACTTTGAAAAATGATAGAGTAAATTAAAACAGACTGTTATTGACTCCTTTTATCTTGCATATTAAAAAAAGTTTCGTTTTGCTGAAATTTTCTAAAATTTCGAGGCAAAATATTTATTTTTGAGGACAAAAAATAGGATTATTTGAGCATCAATAAAATCAATCATTTTTCTAAGTATCACATGCCCTTAATTTATTTTGGAAACAGTAAACTGCGGTTTGTAGAGATACATAAGACGCTCATTTACACTTTAACTAAAACTTACCAGATCTCAAAGTTATCCAAGAATTTTTCCTCTTCCAATAATTCACAATGTTTAACCTCAATATTTTTCCAATAAAACATAAAAAAAAGGCACTGATTAATCCAATTCCAAAAAATGCAGTCACGCACGCACGCACGCACGCACGGGAAAGTTACGGTTCACTTCACGTCTGAGAAGCAGCCGATTTCGCGAACTCCTTAAGGATTTTGAAGAAAGGATAATACCATTTTGGTTTGGCTTAATATAAAGAAAAGTAGGGTTTCACTGATCTTTTTCTTCTGCTTATTCATTACTTTTTACATTCGAGAAAACTCACGAAAAGTGAAAATAACTTAATAAATAACAGATGAGAGAAAGAGCCTTCGAGCGGTTGGCTTCACTCTGACATGACGTTACTGACTGTTACTGACTGAACTGAACAACGCATGCTTCGAAGTTCGAACTTCGAAGAAGCCGGTCCTTACGAGAAACTGACGCAGCCCGCTCGGCCCGCTGCCCGCAGCAGCAGCGATGGCTAGGTGGTGTGTCTGGTGGGGGTATCATCGCTCTCTTGCAGTGCGGTTGGTATATGCAGTGATCTCAGATTGGAAACGAGATGCACTCCAACACAATCAAAGCTCTATGTACGCATGAAAATAGTGGGAGGTCAGAGGACGTGACTATAGTTGCGCGCGCAATCGAATTCTCCTCTTCTGAATCCACTAAAACTCGAAAATGCACGAATGTATGCGATAATTCACAACTATTCCATTTTAAGGTTTAATTTTTAAAATACTTAACATTTTAATTGTACTAAGAATGTTGAAAATGAAATAAACACACGCGCCTATAATTTTGCTGTATTCATATATAAAGGATTATGAATATTTAAATTTCAGAATATAATATAATAATGTATATATTATCAAAAAATTATCAATAACGTATATATAAACGTTAAAATCATTCATTCCGATTATTCGTTTCTAATTTATTGTACAGTTACTTATAATATTATATAATTTCAATAATAACATTATATGGTATATAAATAATATTAATAATAAATCCTATATGAAAAAAACATAACCACAAAGTCGAGGCATATAAGAATTGGAGGAAATATTAAAATCGCCAATTTCTTGAGTTTATTTGAAATGCTCATCGAATAGGTATATATAAATAGAAACCGCCGAAATTTTATGATCGGCAATCTCGTGCATCTTTGAGTTTTATTGTTAGTGGATTTAGAAGAGGAGAATTCGATTGCGCGCGCAACTATAGTCACGTGCTCTGACCTCCCACTATTTTCACACGTACATAGATCTTTAATTGTGTTGGAGTGCATTCCGTTTCCAATCTGGGATCACTGTGTATATCAGAATCAGTATATGTTATATTGGTTTGCACTTTGCTCGACTCCTCGCGATTCTGGCTGGAGAGGCTCGTTGCCAGCCTACGTGACGTGTGCGAGTGCCTAGCAGTAGTTTCGTATAGCAAAGTTAAAGAATCTCGAGTTGCTGTGTTCTACACACAGGATGCGGATCAGAAGGATGAGAAGGGTGGTGGCGGCGCGGCTCATGGTGCAGGCAGGCGGTGGTACAGATGCGAGGAGAGCAGTCATGTCGGATCCAAAGTTCCCTAAAGATAATCCTCGGAGGCTTTAACCACTCTTATTGTTAGGAATTTCGGATTTTTAGTAATATAGAGAGAATATATATATATATATATATATACCCCTACAGAAAGATTTGAGAATATACAATTGAAACATGAAGAATATGGGAATGTGTAGAAATATGATGGAATATGAGGGAAAATATTTGGGAATATTTCTATTTTTTAACATTACAAAATAATCACTGAAAATATTTAGAGAAATCTGCTATTTTAAAGAATTTAAAAAATGTGAAAGATACATATGATATGGTATGTTATGTAGGTGCAATGTACATGCATGCGCATTTTAGTCAGTCAGGCATGTATATATTAGCGATAAACGTCCCTTATTATATTACCATATATGTACAATCAATTTTAACTATTAGTTTTTTAATGTGATGTCTGAAAACGTAAAATATCTAGGAATATTGATAGAGTATATGAGAATATTTAGTGAGCATATCAGGAATATATATCGGAGTGATCGAACCCGCCTCGCAATCTTCCGTATCGATTCTTTTGTTACACGTTATCACGCAGCCAGCAACACGAGATCGCGCATAGAATCAATTCTCAAAATTTATTGGGTGTTTCATTTTACTTGTGACTCTCTCAGATTAATTCAAGGGCCGAAACCTTAGCACGAAAGTATGGAATATTCCATACTCGATATTTTCTTTAAAATAGGTTAACTTTTAAAACATTTTTTGTTTTAATTGTAGAACAAAAGGAATTAAGATACCCTTTTTCCCCTCCTACATCATGTTTCCTCTTCCGTGCAGATATAACGATCCCCTTTTTTCTTACGTCTCCACAACTTTCTTTATTACAAATATTACAACTACATATAATAAAACGACTTATATATATATATGAATAGCTTATATTTTTTGCATCACGGCTCTGACAATTTGCGAAAGATAACCTCAGATTGATCAGCTGCTAAAAATTATAGGAAAAGAAGAGACAGCATGATTCGCGGGCGAAATATGCTATATATAATAAATGTATGGGCTATATACACTTGACTATTATAAGAGAAACGTCGCATTTGTAGCCTGACAAAGTTAAGTTTAATTTATGTTAGGTATATGATATGTATATCTGAACGCGATCAAATACACCTTGCGTTATGTATAGGGAGAAACTCGTTTGCTGCCCTATAATCCTTATAATGATATATGTAAACTTATTATACAATATTCAATATTTTTCTCTCCTTATTATTATATGTATGGTACATAAGGTATAATGCATGGCAGTTGAAAATTTTCTTCTGATATTGCAACTCTTCTTTCGTTTAGGAGATTATTTTTAACTCAAATAATCATTCACACAAATATATGTAATAATTTATCATTATTGTTCTAAAAATCAACGTATACTCGCGTGCATCTTCCTCATAAAATATTAAATGTTGCAAATATAGTTGGAAAGTCAGGATCAAAATCTGGATCACTCTTCGCCAAGAAGATTGTGATGAGACTGACTTAGTGGTATTACTGCTGATTTACTGTGCAGTAAATTCGCGCTTAGTTACACGCGCGGTCGCCTCTGAGAGACCTGAGACTAGCTGTCTCTGATCACTGCGATGCGATGTGTCTCGACACGAGTCGCGAGTAAGTTACGGAGAGAGAGCTAGATAATGAAGCCCGAAGTAGTACATGCATCACTACACTAAAGTAATTTGATGACGATTTAAGGGAAATAGAAAACTTACGTTCTTCGAGCCTAAGAAGAAAATTGCATTCGAAAATTTGAGTAATTTTCTCAAACCAATTACGAAAAGGTTATCGCGTACCCATATAAAGCATATAATGCATATATATGATGTGTGCAATTTGGGTTAGGAGGTGAGCTGTCTTTGCGATGGTGCTGGGTCCACTAACTTGAAGATAAGTAGCGATAATAAAGACAAGAATTCACCAAGTATGTCGAATTGCTAAAGTGTTCGAATTGCATAAATTATAACCATATGAAAGGGACGAGAAACTTGCATTTTTCCGTAAGTATGAGAGTATGAAGATCCTACAACAGTCTTATTCCTCCTAACTCTTTTTATATATTCAGAGCACATATATTATATATGTACATAGAATGCCCGCACCCATTTCATTTTATTCACTAGATGACAAAATCACGTATTTAATGCTTATTTCGTGAAATTCCGTGAGTAGAATATATTGCAGGTTTTGTAAAAGGGGTAAAAGGGATTTTAGCTTATAAATGTACATTAAGTTATTTATATTGTTTGCGCATAAATCGTACAAATAAGAAGAATTTGCAGAAAGTTTTGATATGTGGTAATATATATATATATATAATATAAGAATATAAATTTTTGAACATCACCAAACAATACTTATTATGTTTCTGCTAAAGATTATGAAACATTGTTTCTTCTTCTTCTTCTTCTTCTTCTTCTTCTTATTATTATTATTATTGTTATTATAAAATGCCCACAACTCATCGAGAAAATATTATATAGATGATTTTTTATATCCATGGCAAGATTATATTATATTATATTCATGGCTTGATTAATTTTTTTTGTTTTGTGCAAAAATAGTCATTATAGTTGAAATATGGATGATATTTATACAGTAGTTTATATATATATTTGTGAGGTTTCGACGACTGTATAAAGCCATATAACGCAAAATAACACGGCAAAACCTTACGTAAAAGTTTTCGCACTTAGATCATATTATATGTCAATTGATATTAACGTATATATGTTAATCGTTTCAACATATACTGTGTGTATATCTTTATCGATGCTTGATATAATTCATAATTGCTGATGTTTGGCGCGTAAAAGTTGAAGACTGCAGAGTAGGCGAAAGAATTAACCTCGTTTCCGTTATGAATATATGCGCTGACACGCGAAAAATATAACAGTTTAATAAATCTATCATATAGTATTTTTGATAGAAAATTTGATGTCGCCACTTAATATTTCGACTCGTAAGGCAAATTACAAAAGAGACTCTCGCAGTCGAGCGAGTGAGACGCGCGCGCACGCACAGATAAATGTATATATTCTATGTATAGGTTTTATTCACAATGAAAACTATGGACATTATTTTGTAGTGGCGACAAAGAACAACAAAACTGTGTGTTTCGAGACAGTCGTTCTGTTATAAGAAAGAAAGTTTGAAATGTCAATCTGATAATCTCTATAATACGCAGAGTCGACCCGTGACTTTTTTACGCACCTATATATATGTCGCCAATCTTTGAAAAAAAATCTTATTGACAAGATTAGCGCAATCACATGGTCAATACGGTTTTCTAGTTCTCGCAGTTATGAAGAACGAATCCTTAACCTCGATATTTGTTTTTACTGAGACTCTCGAAGGTCATTTTAATTTACACAGTCTAACCTTTGGCATCGCGGTGAAATGCTTGACACGCCGAACGCGTGTGAAAATATGGTAATTCTATAGACCTGTTCAGAATAGTTTAGTCACTTGAGTCGTACTTGATGTCATTTTTATGCCGAATAATGTTATAGTGTACCATAACTTGTTGTATTTTATTTAAAAATTTTAAAAAATATATAAGTATACATATATAAATATTTACGGTTTCAAGAAGCCATGTGTTGCGAATTTCCTATGAGCAGCATTGAGCGGTAAAAAAGTAAGTTTTAAAAGTGTAAGAAAAGAACACCATCAGCGTGCACCTTTAAATTTTATCATGCACGTTTATGGTGTATTGTAAAATGTAATTTTAAAAAATGAGGATGAACGTTATGACTCATTTATACTTGAGAGGAAAAAATTGAGTAATTCTAACGGTATGGAAGGTTATAAAGAGGTCATCTTTCCTATTGATGATTGAAGAACTTTGCTCGAGGTCCTCGCAATAAGGGACAATGCGGAATTTTATTATAATGGACTTACGCGATTAAATTGCTCTAGGTATAATATGACCTCGTCCATTAATTATTTATATGACTCAATGGCCTCGAGTGAGTTTAACTATATAATTTTTACATCCAACCCATGTATGTCGAGAAAAGTGATGGCTTCATTAGCAACTGCTAGAAAGTATGGATGATTATCAAATGGCTTGGGAGCATCTTTATAGTATAATATGTTATAAATACACACACATATATATATATATATATATATATAT
>JAUESI010000001.1:1150739-1164816 GCA_032275145.1 Synergus laeviventris
CAGGTTTAGTCAGGTGCGTAACGCCTTATAATGGTGGTAGCGGCGGTAGGGTGTGATGAATCAAAGATAATAATATCAGAGCTCATCTCTGATAATATCTTTGGATGAATGGACATATGCGCTCACTTTGAGAGCTTTGAGATCGGGTCTCGAGAATATAAGTTAACAATATGACAGAATTTTGGAGAATTTAAGAGAACTTAAGCGTTTTTATGAAACTTTCTCTCACTTTACCGTCTGACGGTGCCATCAGCCATGCATTTATCTCACTCTAGATTTTTCACCCAACGGCTAAACTGTGGAGGAAAATCTAGAGTGAAATAATATTAATAATGCTTGGCATCGTCACATGGTACAGTGAAAGGAAGATTTATTTTCCACCTGTAAGTTTTCTTGGCAACTACTTTGCCTACTAATGATAATTTATTTCTTTAATTACATGATTTTAAACTTATTACTGTAATTAAATTATGTAGCATTTGTTTTTAAAGAAGATATAACGGAATGAGGACGAAGACGTATTTAAAAGTTCGATTTTTAATTTATCCAATGCCTGCGTGGTTCTGGAAATTTCCTCCAATCACGTCACAGTTGCCGAAAAAAAATAAAAATGGCACTCTGTCGGCGAAACGTGGTCGCGGCAGTCATTTGACATTTTATGACGAAATAAATTCCTATCTTGGAATCAAATATCAATTTGTCCTTAGAGATACACAGTGAGTATAAATAATATTATTAATTAACAAAAGAACGTTAATCAATCAATATATTGAGGTTAGAGAATCGAATCAAGTCATTTTGCGGAACGGAATTTCAACATTTAACAATTTTTTGGACACATATTATACTTTTTTATGAAAACAAAAAAGTTATTTCAAGTGTCAGTTGTTAATAAGAGAAAAATAATAATTACCGGTTTGTTTGGATATAAATGTTTCTTTTTTTGAGCTATGAAAAAGTTTCTGTGATATTTTCTAGTGCTCAAAAATTTTCAACGAAAGGACAAGTGAACTTGCAAAAAAAGTTATTACATTCGTATGAGAAAAATTGGTAAGTAGTGTCATATAAAGTTTAAATTTGAAGACGTTCTTGTTGAAATCTGGTCTATATGTGAATTTGTTCACTATAGTGAAAAAATGATTCTCTAGAATTTAATTTTTCAATTATTACACAATTATTCTTATATAACATACAAGCAACACATAAATAACATAGAAATAACAATTTGTATTAAATACAAAACTTTTTTTTTTTTTTTTTTCAAGATTCTCACAGTAGACAATTTTTAAACTCAACATAATTTTAACCACTCTTTCTTTTCTTTTTTAATCTAAAATCTAGGTTCGAAGGAAGAATTCCAGAATTTTAGAATAAATATTAAATAGGTATGTGAACAAAACTTAAAATTGTAAATGGTAATGAAAAAACCAAGAAGGCTTATAAGAAAAACTGAAAATGTAATGATGTAATCATTTTTGTTTCAGATAACCAAATATGTTTCTCAATTTAATTTTGGCGAACAAGCCATGGATGAGGCTCCGAGGAGTCGGCTCGGCAATGAGATTCCAGAGTTCTCAAGCTTCCCTGGGAGTTCGGGTTGAGAAGAAAAAACCGATCCTCGATTCCAAATATCAAGAGGGAAGTATGATCGAAGGGTTCAAGGTCACGGAAGTGGCAGCAATTGAAGAAATGCACCTTCACGCTATAAGACTCACACATTTAGGCACTGGGGCTCAATATTTGCACTTGCAGAGAGACGACAGCAATAATGTCTTCTCGACTGGATTCCGAACAACTCCACTGAATTCCACAGGCTTGCCTCACATTTTGGAACATACAGTTCTGTGTGGAAGCCAGAAGTACCCCTGTAGAGATCCTTTTTTCAAGATGCTACGCAGGTCACTAGCCACTTTCATGAACGCTATGACAGCTCCGGATTTTACATTCTATCCCTTTTCTACCCAGAATCTTAAAGATTTTAAGAATCTTCAATCCGTTTATTTGGACTGTGTATTTAAACCGAATTTGAGACGCGTTGACTTTTCGCAAGAAGGTAGGAAGTTATTTTTGAATTTCGGAAGTCTCTTCGAAATTGAAATTCCTTAAAAATGTTGTAATTAATTGAATCAACAGGTTGGAGGCTCGAGCACGAGAACGTGAACGACCCAAAATCTCCGATAATCTTCAAAGGTGTCGTCTTTAACGAGATGAAAGGCGTCTTCGTCGAAAACCAAAACACTTTTGTCACAAAGATGCTGAACTCGATCCTTCCAAGCCACACCTACGGAGTGATATCGGGGGGAGATCCTCTGGAGATTCCGAATTTGAGCCATCAAGACCTCGTGGACTTCCATACTAATTATTACCATCCATCGAACGCCAAATTTTATTCCTACGGAAATTTCCCTCTCGAGGATCATCTGAAGTTTGTCAATCAGGAGTATTTATCTTCCTCGGATGCAATAGACCCTTCCTCCACAGCAGTACCTTCAGAGAAAAGGTGGACGGAGCCAAGGAAGGAACACATTTATGGAAGATACGACCCTATGATTTCGGATCCTGATCGGCAAAACTCGATGGCTATTGGTTTGTTATGCAGTGATATTACAGATCTGAAGGCCACCTTTGACTTGTATGTTCTCTCTCAGTTGTTGTTAAAGGGACCAAATGCTGCATTCTACAAAAGTTTGGTTGACTCCAATATTGGAACTGGGTTCAGTCCCGTCACAGGGTACGATTCCCAATTGAAGGACACGCTTTTCATTGTCGGATTGCAGGTAATCTGGAATTCTGAAGCGTCAAAATTCCTAGATTTTTACTCTAGATATTGTCCTTAGCTCACTTTAAACAAAAAATTTTCCAATTTAGGGTATGCGAGAAGAAGACTTCCCCCGAATGGAGAAAGCCTACCAAGAAACTGTCGAAAAGGTCATGAAGGAGGGTTTCGAGAAAGACCACATTGCCGCCGTTCTCCACGGAATAGAACTCCACGTCAAACACCAAACTTCAAACTTCGGCCTTAACCTTCTCTTCAATGTTTCCCCTCTCTGGAATCACGAGGGAGATGTTATCCAGTCCCTCAGAATTAACGAAGCTCTCAGTGCTTTCAAGAACGAACTTTCCTCCAATCCGAAGTATTTGCAGGAATTGATGGCGAAGTACTTCTGGAACAACCCTCACAGATTGACTCTAACGATGTCCCCGAACGAGAAACATGGACAGCAATTAGCTGAAGCTGAAAAGCAACTTCTGAAGGAAAAACTGGACAACTTAACCGAGAGTGAAAAGAAGCAAGTTTTCGAGAATGGTCAGTTGTTGTTGAAGGAGCAAGAAAAGCAGGAAGATGTTGATGTTTTGCCTACTTTGAAGATCCAGGATCTGAAAGTTGACGTTGACAGGTAATTTCGAATCTCTTTTTAAACTGACTACAACTTCTTTGCTTATTTTCTCAATTCTCAATTTTCAGATATGATATCCAGGATCTCAAACTGATTGGCCTTCCAATTCAGGTATCAGTCCAGCCGACAAATGAAGTATGTTACTACCGAGGAATTCTCAACACCCAGAAGCTCTCCCCCGACTTGAAGAAGTTACTTCCTGTCTTTAATGAGGTTGCCGCCAAAATGGGAACCGAGAACTTCGACTACAGAACTTTTGACCGCATGATACAAATGAAAACTTCGGGGTTGAGGTTCTCGAATCACGTAGCGGAGCAGAAATCGAACGTGAAGTCATACGAAGAGGGAGTTTTTATCGAATCTTATTGCTTGCAACAAAACTCGAAGGACATGTGGCAATTCTGGGAAGAGTTGTTCAATAGGGTGAAGATGACTGACCTGAAGAGGTTCGAAACTCTAGTGAAGATGAGCGCTACAGATTTGACGAATGGAATTGCGGATGCTGGACATCATTACGTAATGAGTAGTGCAGGCAGCTTGGTAAGTATTTTATGGTGGTTCGGATTCCACCAAAGTTGCAACTTCACTTGAAACCTAAATTTTATCAAATTTTGTAGGTGAGCCCGGTGCAAAAACTAAAGGAAAGTCTCTCTGGCCTGGAATACATCAGCAGAATGAAGAAACTAGCCCAACTTTCAGATCTTTCTCCGGTTCTTGAAGACATCCGCAGCATTGGGAAGCAAGTCCTTAACAAATCCTGCTTCAGATCCGCGATCAACGTCTCCCCAGAGCATAAAGACCAGGCGATTAAGAATCTTGAATCCTTCTGCAAATCCCTACAAGGAGTTCCCAAAGATCCAATCATCCTCACGACATCAGAATTATCTCCAGAAAATGAAATTGGAATCCATCATGTGATGCCTTATGCTGTGAACTACGCTTCGAAAGCGATCCTCACAGTTCCCTACAACGATCCAGACTATGCGGTTCTCAGCGTCCTCGCTAAATTATCCACGAACGTTTACCTTCACTCAGAAGTTAGAGAAAAAGGCGGAGCTTATGGAGGCGGCGCAAAATTATCCTCAAGTGGGATTTTCACTTTCTATTCTTACAGAGACCCTAATTCTCTTAAAACTTTCGAAGCCTTTGATGGAACTCATGAGTTTTTGAAGAATAGTAACTTTTCTGACAGCGATTTGCTGGAAGCAAAGCTTGCAGTCTTTCAGGACATTGATTCTCCGCAACCTCCGAGTCAGCGAGGATTGGTAAAGTTTCTCTATGGAATTACTGACGATGATATTCAAAAGAGGAGGCAAAGAGTTAAAGCTGTGACGAGGGAAGAAATTTTGGAAGTTTCTGAGAAATATTTGAAACCTAAAGCGAAAGGAGTGAAGGTTGGAAGGTCGCTGATAGGCCCAAAGAATCCAGAACTGGAAAAAAGAGACGGGGAAAAGTGGAGCATTTCGTATGGAGATGAGAATTAGACAAAAAAAACTAGATTAAGTTTTGTTGATTAAGAATGATTGTAAGATATTTATTGAAATATTCAATACTTTTGTTAATAAAATTAATAAAAAGTCATGTTTTCTTTTTAATATTTCGCGAGCTCAGAATAAGAGTATTCTATCTCCAGTTTTTGACAATCCAAATTCTAATTTCAAAATTCGATTTCTTCATTTTACTTAACAAATTAACATTGTAATTAAGTATTTATTTTTCCAGTAATAATTTTTCCGATTATTTCAACCTTAACAAAAATGTACGAAAGCGAGACGGAATATTTTACAAGCGCTCTTGATTTTTTTAATAATATGCAATGGATTTATAATACACCTGTGACGGAAATTTTGTTGAGAAAATGTTTGGATGAATTTCCTGAGGGATGGCTAGAAGCTTTAGGAAAATTGGAAAACGATGAACTAAATAATTTTGTCGTCGAAAAAAAATTCAAGGTTTTAATTTTATTAATTATTAATCAAGAATTTAAAATGCAAATATTTTTTTAAATAAATATAATTTTTATTTTAGGAAAACTGTCCAAGTTCTCTCGTCGAATTTTTAGAAAAATGTAACAAAATAGAGAGACTTTCGAAACCGGAACTTCAACCAATTCACCAACTTCCAAAAACTTTCTTAAAAGGCTTGAATCCTAAAAAGCAACACGAAATTTTGCATCTTACGAATCTTGTACACAGACATTGTTCGGAAGAAAATATTTCTACGATTGTTGATTTTGGCGCAGGATTAGTGAGTTAATTTCAAATTTTGATGATTATTTAATTAATGATATAATTACAATATTATCTATCCTGCTTCAATTCATCTAGGGTTACATTTGTCAATTACTACATCATTTATATGGATACAATATTCTCGGCTTGGAATCGAACCCACAAAATGTTGAAACCGCTCAAAGAAGACAAAGGGAACTTTATCCAGATTCAATAAATTATGTTAAATACTCACAATGTGAAGTGACTCAATATTCAGCTAATGAAATTCAATCAAAATTGCAAGAAGAATTTAAAGAATACGGTAATAATAAATAAATACAAAATTTACGATTCAGTTAAAGAAGTTCAAAATAATAATAATTAAATTTCTATTCCAGAAACAAATAGAAAAATCTGCCTAATCGGCCTTCACTCCTGTGGCGAACTCAGTATCGCAATTTCAAAAATTTTTACCGATCTCAGTATTGCGAAACTTTTAATATTAATTTCCTGTTGTTATCATAAACTCTCAATGACAAAATCACCAGAAACAATTAAGCTAAACAGTGCAGAATTTTTTGAATCCTTTCCTTTGTCCGATAGTTTAAAAGGAGTGATTAAAACTTTAAATTACTCTCCGGAGAAATTTTTAAAAAGGACTTTTTTGAGATTGGCTTGTCAAGAACCTGCAGACAGATGGCAAGGAAAATCGAGAGAATCGCACAATAATCATGCTTTTCACGTTCTTGCAAGAGCTGTCCTTGAACTTTACGCTGCAAACAGTAATTTCCTTATTGAAACATATATTATATTATAAATTGAATTTTTCAATTATTTAAATGTCGTACTTTCTGTTTTCAGATCAACTTCATCTTAAAAAGCTGGTTCAGAAGGCAACAAGGAAGTCTCAGTGCGTGAATTTCGAAACGTATTTGAGAGACTCTTTGAAAAGATACAGTTTTGAAACTTCTGAAAAGAAAGGTAAAACTGAAATTTAAAAGTTCTAATAAAATACAAACTTTCAAATTGGAATGCATTTATACTTAAAATCCTCAAATACTTATTTTCTAGATTTGCCTAATGATATCGAAAAAGACTTAATTGACCTCTGGAACGAGAACAGCGAAAAATTAAAAGCTGCAGAAATATATACAGGCCTTCAACTTCTTCTCCAAAGTCCAGCCGAATCTCTAATCTTCACGGATCGAATTTCCTGGCTAAAGGAACAAGGATTTAATGCAGAAGTCATTCCAGTGATGCAAAAATCTTTATCTCCAAGATCTCATGCCATTGTCTCTAAAAAAGATTCTTTAAATTTAAATGAAAATGAAAAGAGCTGACCAATATAAATTTATTTAATTAATTTAATTATCTATCATTTTGCTTCCTTCGCAATTGATATTTACAAATTAGGCTACTTACAATTAATTTAAAGTTAGGTGATTACAAATTAAGTTAGAACGAGGAACGCAAATTTTAAATACGTCTAAAGTCTTATTCGGACTTCGAGTCTTTTTGTTCGAAAGAATAATTTGGAAATTCCTGGAAGTTTATCTCCCATAGGGATGAATTTGAGAGGCTGCCTTGATGTTGGTTTTAATCGCACTCGGGGCCTTCGCCATTTGTCCTGAGTAAAAAAGAAAAACATAATTTTAGAGATTTTTTTTGGGGATATTTAAGAATATATGTTATACTTTATTATAGAGGGTGTATTATTATTTTGCAATGATAATTACCCATCGGACCTTGTACTCCAGGTTGAGATTGACTTCCAGGTCTTCCGACCATCATTCCTCCAGGCCCGGGAGAAACTCCAGATTGACCCATTTGCACCGCATCAGTCTGTACAAAAATTATATTACTAATTTTAGAACTATTTTTCCCTATGGGAAAAAATCTTATTTTTTTACCTTAAGGCCTCTTCCCATTCCTACAGCAGCAACAAGGGCGTTCGTATCAGCAATACTGCTAGTTGGTGGTTGGGTTGCTCTCGCACCAGCTTCACTTTCCCATTCTTCTCTTGCTTTACTCGCGATATCCCATACGTGGCTCACGACTTTTGTATACTGAGCCACTTGTTTCTGCAATCCACAAAATTTAATTAAAACTACGTTTAAAAAATTGTCCTACTCTTTGCAACTTGTGACAGATATTTAACTGTAAATTGAAATTGATTAATTCGATGAAAGATGAATTAAAGGGGCCTTTGGATTTTGAATTAAATGATGTATCTAGCTCCTGCTAATCGTAAGTTACTTGAAAGCTAGATTGAAGCGGTTGAAACATGTGGAAATTAATACTTAGGAATTTAGAATCTTACATTGCACTCCTTAAGATGTTGTTTAGATTGCAAGGTAACAGAAAACACATTATTTTAAATTCTCTTTCTTTTTATCCAAATCTAAAAACAATTCAAGGAACGTCGAAAGTAATTTAAAATGTATTTGAATTATGTATTAGAAAAGGTTCTTCCGAGTTCCCTTAAATCATTTTAATTAAAATGTAAGCAAATTCTGGAACGTAATTTGAAATCTGAAAAGAGTTTAAAATAGTTCACACATTCATTTACAAAATCTGAGACTAGATTTTCTTACATGGGCGGAATCGTAGCTTAGATTGGCGGCCTTGCTCTCATATCCAGCCATCTTTTGCTCAGCTTCAGGATCAGGTTTAGTTCGGAGATAATCAGGAACCAAATCGTGAGCAAAAGTAGAAATCCTTCCCTCAGTCATTCTCATTAAATCCTCGTCTTTTTCGGGACTCAAATGCAAAGGCAAAACCGTCAAATTCCTTAAATTCGGGATTTTCTCGAGACGTTCGTGGCTCAAAAGTTTGGAGAGACTTGTCAACTATACAAAATAGAAATTAAATTTAACTTTTATATTATAAAGAAATTTTTTTAGATCTTTGAGAATATTAATGATTTTAATGATGATACTCACATGGCCAGATATTAGAGCAAAATTGTCGAGAAAGTTTGGCCAGTTTAGAGTCTCGTACTCGTGTTCTAATTTGAAAATCATTCCAGCGATCGCGGCTTTCAAATCATTTACACGAATGATTATCGCTTCTAAAACAGCATCAAGCTGCTTTTCTTCTCTTTGCATTTTGGCAATTTAGAGGACTATTTCTTGCTGTAATTTAATAAAAGAATTAGAGATTTAAGACAAAATGTACAATTCAAAGATTCGTCTTTAAATTTATAAATTAAAAATATTTCATTCGGAACCTTTTCTAAATAATACCTTTTGTAGATATTAGTACTAATATCTTTCATACCTTTGATAATACAAAATTTAATACGAGAGCAATAAAAAATAAATAGAAACTATGTAGAAATATTATAATTTAGCCTCTGAAATCAATAAATTAATAATCAAAATTAAAAAGACTTGTATATATACAAGTATACATATATATATTTCTTACGATTTATAGGTTATTGCTGAAAGCTGAAAGTGACACAAACAGTTCAGAAAACAAATAAGTTCATTACTGTTCATTACTTCGATTCCTTCGACTACTTCTTTTATTACTTCGTGGTTCGTGGTTTCTGCTAAAAATTGTGCAATGTTTTTTTAATTTTTGAAGTACACGACTGCTACACGACCAGACTCTGACACGACCTAGCCCTGGACCCTGGTTTCCATTAGAATCTTATGGAAACCAGGGTTGGATCTTATGGAAACCAGGGTTGGATCAGCATGTTTACTGGTTACGTACCAGAGAGTTACCAAGCTTTGAGAATTTATGGAGAATTTATGAGAATATTCATTTATAATAAACTTTTTGAATTTAATATGTAAATGAAATGATAATGAAGATAGCAGTGGGACTCCAATGCAT
Organism: Synergus laeviventris; assembly: GCA_032275145.1. Lineage (NCBI taxonomy): Eukaryota > Metazoa > Arthropoda > Insecta > Hymenoptera > Cynipidae > Synergus > Synergus laeviventris. The sequence continues at coordinate 1,160,197 of JAUESI010000001.1, forward strand.
AAATTAGATCGGATCCCTCTTTCTATCATGTGAGTTAGAGAACGAGGTCCGAGGAGCGATCGATTCGAATGGCTGTCTTTTCGGCATTTCTTCTGCAAAGTATCGATCCCTCTCAAATCAGATGTCGTCACATCATACAATTGATAGAGCTAGATGCCAAAATGAAAGTCGACGATTCGAATGATTTGGATCGATCGCACCTCGGTCTTAACCGTCTTAACTCACGTAGAAACTAGAAAAAGGGATTCGATCGAATTTATGCTGATATTTATTATCTGCGATTTGAGCGATTTGATTTTAATCAGGGCTGGTCAGTTACGCGTAACCACGCGTAACTTGATGAGCACGCAATTGGCACAATCGTGATGAACTCGTACCTGGACCCCCCTGGACCTGAAATGGTTCTATCTTTTTCTATCATATTGCCCCATTTCTCTTACGGTCACGTGACAAGAGAGATGGAGCAATATGATAGAAAAGGACAGAGACAGAACCATCTTTCTGACTGCTCAGGCTTATTGTTTCTTGGAATTGCAATTGAGTAAATTAAATCTGGATTTAGAATTTGCAATTTGCTAGGAGAATTATTGCATTTTCCACAAAGTGTTAATTTCTCTTCTCAGTAATTGCAGAAAAGGACTTAACTTGTGATTAAAGATAAAAAATATTACGATATTACGAATGTCAGTTTTTTTCGTAACACACCGGGAAGAAAAAAAATAGAATTTCAAGTCTATTTCGATGTGGATTAGTTAGTTTTCTAATTTAGGTGTTTAATTAGGACCCCAGTTTCATTGAAAAATGGTACGTTCATTTTTTCATTGTAATTTATTCAGAAAAATTGAAATTGTTAACGTTTTGTCACATAACCTCCAAATAGGAAACGCTTTGTAATATTCGAAAATCAAAATTTACCCTTGGCAAGTTTTTATTCAAAATTTATTTGAAATAGGTGCAATTCAAGGGTTTTATTGACGAATATTTCTTTCCGGATGAAAATTGTGTTTTTTAAAAATTAAATATGATTTCCATCCTAGAAGTTTTTACTATAAAATAAACACAATTTTATCAAATAAACTGATTATTTGTTCCATTTTTTACTTTTAAAATTTTTTTGCAGTTGTTCTATTCGTTCTTCAAGTCCCTGATTGGGAAAGATGTGGTCGTAGAATTGAAAAATGACCTCAGGTATTTATAAAAATTTACCAGTAAATAAGTGAATAAATGAAAACCTAAAAATAAGTATTTCAATTTAAATTTTAATACTAATTTTTATTTTCAGTATTCAAGGTACCCTCCATTCAGTGGATCAGTACCTGAATATAAAACTTACGGACATCAGCGTTACGGATCCTGATAAATATCCGCACATGGTATGAAATAAATCCCAAGCAAAGATATTCTTTGTCCGAAGATAGATAAGAATATTGTGTCAATTCTAAATTGAATCTAAATTTGAACGTTATCTTTAAGAAACGTTTAAAATTAATAATTAATCTTCTTTAAACTCTTTCATTTCGTTCTTAAATTCAACGTGACTACACGTCCGGCTAAACGGACGTGTTTCACAAAATTAATTCATCCGACTGCATTACAGTGTACACTGCAAGTAGCCGGAAGAATTTATGAAAATGTGTCAGTATAAAGGATAATCATTGCATCAATGTGAAGGGAAATGATTGCAAAAGGAAACCATTGTAAAGGGAATGCATTGCAAAGGGAAATCATTATAGGTTTATTGTAAAAGTATCATTCCTGTCTGACGAAATAGTCTATAAACGAATTTATTATAATTGTTTCTAATGTGTCTGATTTATCTTAGTAGACGTTTAGACACTTGGTAAAAATAAATAGACGAAAAAATCACTTCAAATTATCAGCCGAATTTGGTACAATTATTATTTATGTTAATAGCCGGACAAATTTTATTAAAGAAATTCGTCTGGCATTGACATTCTGTTGGAGTTGGCTAAATTTTTATTTAATAATTTATCCGGGTACTGGTGTTCACTAGTACGCCAGATAATTACTAGCCGGACTAAATACTTAGAGATTAATTCATCCATCTAGATAGAACTTTAGACGCTTCGTTTTAAATTACAGATTTTTTTTAAATTCTCCTGTAAATTAAATTGAATTTTATTTCCAGATGTCAGTGAAAAACTGCTTTATCCGAGGATCAGTCGTGAGATACGTCCAACTTCCTGGTGATGACATTGACACGCAACTTTTGCAAGATGCTGCGCGAAAAGAAGCGGCGGCTCAGACGCGATAGTTTTTGTTAACGCGGATTTAAGTAAGCTAAAATTATAAAACAAAATTTTAATTTAATCTTTTTCTAGAATCAGATAAGCTATATTATTATTTTTCTTTACAAGCGTAAATGCGATAAACACAGGGTATGATTTGATCTTATCCTAAGCTGAAATCTCCGACTACGAATAAGAAAATATGAATTTTGTATTAAAAATACGAAAACGTAAGTAAAATTTTGATACAAAATTTTTCCTGTTCGGTTCTTATATTTTACCTCTGAAAATCCTTTTTCAATAATCCAAATTTTATTCCTTGACAGGTAAATAATTAACAAAATATATACTAAGTTCATTTTTTTAAACAGAAAAATTTTTTCTTTAATACTCAAAAACAATGGAATGATAAAAAGAGAATCAGAATAATAACTTAGAATTTTCAAATTATTTTTTTATCGCAAACTATTGATGAAGGAGGGGTAGACACAAATGACCCACAAGGACGGCGGAGGGTTAATATTTAAAAAATTTGTCTTTTTAAAAAGTACAACAAAGATTTTACTGGATTAAAAAAATGTCAAGAAATTATAAGCAATTAAGTAAAAAGGTATGTTTTTTCTGCATAATAACTAAAGCTTTCGCGTGCTCTTTGCGTGCCAATATTCATTCTCAATAAAAAATAGAGTATAGATTAAAGAATTATACCGATTGTATCACTTGGAACATACGTAGTATGTATTTTATTTCTTTTTTTACTAAAAGCAGATAAATTACTAGAATTTTATTTTATAGAATTTGAATTTACAATTTATTTAGAAATGAAAAAATGAGTGCAGTCTGTAATTAAAACAAAAAGTTGTAATGAGAATTAAAAGATTTCTTGTCCCTAATAAGAAATAATCGAGATTATATAGAGAGAATGGAATGTAATAATAAAAATTGAAGGTAAAATCCTGGGGTTAATGCACGTGCCGCAGTGCCTCTTTCTCTTCAAACTACCATTCTATTACCCAATGTAAAATATCTCCGTAAACCTGACTCAGCGAGAAAAAGAAAATCGAGTATATTGATTTACGTATCTGCTACAAATCCCTTAAATTAGATTTTCCAACTCTTCTTCTATTTTTAATTTCAATCGCATTTCCATTAGTTTTCAATTATTAATTCTCAATTTTTTAGATAGCATCTAATTGATTTTCGAATTTAAAAAGAGGCAAAGGAATTCTTAAAAAAAAATATTTTTTTCAGAAACTCAGTGAAGTATTTATGGGATATTTCCTGAAATTTAATCCCTACAATATTCATACATAGAGCCCCTAGTTCTGAAATTTCATCCTCGTTCGAAGGCTGCCTTGAGCGCATTACCATCATAAAATGCAACCTGATCATTTACTATCCCCACCATCCCTAATTTGTATTATGTATCGCCTAAGGTTATGCGAGTATTCTTCCGTCCCATTGAACCTACAAGGTTCTGTTGCCAATAAATTATATCAGTATAATCGATAATTAATGTTGAGGTTTTAAATAATGGTTTGATAATAATATAAATAATGAATTAATAAAATTAGTTTTATCTTTAACATATAACATATTCTTTATTTTATGTAAATTAACTTGTTGTCAATTAACATTTGCAGATAGTTGTTATCGACAATTGCCAACAGTCGATAACATTCAATATGGTTCGTGTCCTTGCTCAAATTGGAATCTTCTAGATTATTGGCCCCTATATTTAGCTGAAGTCCCAAATGTCTCCTATTTTAAAGATTTAATCCCTAAAGTACCCTATTTCAAATTCAAATTCCTCCCTATTCCCCCATTTATATAGCTGGAAATTCAACTATATCCATCTTTTTGGTTGAAAGTAAAATATTTAGTCAAATTTCCAGTCATCACAGGTCATCTTCATGCATTCACCTTTTTTCACCTATTTTAAAATCTTTTGTAATTCCTACAATTCTTTAAGGCCATGTATTACTTATCCGAACTCTACCTTACCGACATTTTTTTCTGTGCAACGTCACTTCTAAATTTATTGAGGTATCAAATTGCAAATTTCTAAAATTAAAGTAAAAGTATTGACGTACGTTGACCTGGTCCTAAATATTTACATTTATAAAAAAAATATCTTAAAAGATAAAATTTTTTTAAAAATAAAAATTTAGGTCCAGATAAACGTACTTTAATACTTTAACATTAATTTACGAAAATTTTAATTCGATACCTATAAATTTAGAAGTAACATTGCAGAGAAAAAAATGTCGGTAAGGTAGGGACCGGATAAGTAATAAATGGCCTTAATGGTACAATAAAGAATATTGTTTTTACCGACATGTACCAACAGTGGATAACATTTCATGGTTCA
>JAUESI010000001.1:1209538-1226812 GCA_032275145.1 Synergus laeviventris
TTTCTATCTTCCAACAGCTAGCTTCTAATTTCTAACACCAGTAAAGTTTAGTTTCAAAGTACCAACTTACAAATGATTCTATCTAATACTGTGGAACAATACCATTTAAATATTGTATTATACCTATAAATATTAACTAACTATTAAATTGTATTTCAGTTGAGAGTGTTTAAACTAGCAAAATCCTGGCCGACCTTGAACTTGTTGATTTCCATCATGGGTAGAACGGTAGGCGCTTTGGGTAACTTGACCTTCGTCTTGTGCATCATCATCTTCATCTTCGCCGTCATGGGTATGCAACTCTTCGGCAAGAACTACACAGACCAAGTGCACCTTTTCGCGGACGGCGAACTACCCAGATGGAATTTCACGGATTTTATGCATTCCTTCATGATTGTCTTTCGAGTTTTGTGTGGAGAGTGGATCGAGTCGATGTGGGACTGCATGTTGGTGGGAGACGTTTCCTGCATTCCCTTCTTCTTAGCCACGGTCGTCATCGGAAATTTAGTCGTACGTATTATTAAACAATTTTTTCTAATTACATTTGATCAAGTTTAAAAGAGATTTTTAATAAAATTTACGAACAATAATTTCAGGTGCTGAACCTTTTCTTGGCGTTGCTTTTGAGCAACTTTGGTTCATCGAACTTATCAGCACCAACGGCGGACAACGATACGAACAAAATCGCCGAAGCTATCGACAGGATAGCACGATTCATAAACTGGGTTAAGCTCAGTATGCTTAATTTGGCTAAGATGATGCGAGCCAAGCTCACCAATCAGATATCCGATCAGGCGCCAGGTGAGGGACCGTCCAACAGTTGGAAAGAAGGTTTATATCCAATCAGATCGCTTGCTGTGTGCGCTGTGTAGTTCGTGACACTGTCTTTATTTTCATTTGGTCCTCGTTTCTCGTTTATATTTCCGTTTCGTTCCAGCCAACTCGATTTGTTTTCTATTTTCCAAAATTGTCAAACTCTAGTTATAAGGGTAGTTATAAGGTAGCTATAAAGGTTTTGAACTCAAGTTCCATCCCAAAATTTGAATTCCTTATTTTACTGAGTGGATATGAGGAACAAATGTTTTTTGGCTCTGTAGATCTACGCTTTCTGGAAATGGAATTGCGGAATATTGACAAATGTTAATGTTGGAACGTGGATCCAACATTAATTTGAATAGATTTCTTTAGTCATCTTTTGAACATTTATACAATTTTTTTTGTAAACCCAAACACTTTTCTATCGTTCACAACTTTGGCCACTTAGAGTTCTAGTTAGACTGATCAGTTTTGATATAAGGGGAAAAGAAAGAAAATGGTTTTGACTGGGACGATATCCGTTATAATTTGTAAGATTAAAACGCTAACTTGCTTTGACTACACGATAAGTAATCATTTGATCTAAACAGTTGACACCGACTAGCTGCTTTCACAAGTTGAATTTGAAATGGATATAGCCGAAATAATAGAAATTAAAATTGAGTTGTAGTTTCGCAGTTACTCGTTGTTTCCCAAGGTAAGTGGAGGCAATGTGGCCAACTTGGTATTCAAATGAAAGTGTATTTATTAATGGCTGAACATGACAAGTACATAAGTTTTATTTTTTTTTAATGTGACAATTATCTCCACTCTAATTTCTTCTCTCTCGGAATTTCTTTCTTTTTCGGTTGTTCTCTATACGTGCTGCTCGTGCGGCTTTCAAGGGCTGATAATCGCATTTAGCATGAGGCTCGCTATTTTATTTTACTCTTGTAGGTCATTGCCAAACAGCTGTAATCCTCTCTCGTTAATTACATTTTAAATTAGAATTTAATTTTTAATTTAAAATGCAATTATTAATTATCTAAAATAATTGAAAAATTGTAACCTGTAGAAGAAATTAAATTAAAGAAAATGAAAAAAATTTTTTAAATAATTTTTTTATCTTTTTGGTAATGATCAATAGGCAATAGGGCAGCTCTAGTGATACGTGAAATAGGCTACATTGTCTGTACTTACCTAACTTTGTATTTTTAAGTTTCCGAAGTATAAAATATTTATTGATAGTTATTAGTTGTTAGATAGACGCCAAAATTGAATCTGTAATAGTTTTTATTTTTTGTTTAAAGTAAGAGTCTAGTTTAGACTATAGTAAAACGTAGACAAGACCCTAATATTAGGATTAATTCAGGGGATGAAAATTTAGCATTAAAAACTTTTTAAAAATAATTTTTTACTCCTGAATTATCCTGATATTTGTACCCTAACTTTGCTTAAGTTGCATGGCTCTTGAATTGCCTAACTCAGTATAAATAAAATATCCTTTAGTATAAATCAAATCTGAATGATCTTCCTTCAATAAATCTGTTTTGTGATATGATTCAAATAGAAATTAGAAAAATCAATATTTTATGAGAGTCTGTGAAGTTGTAAAATTTAGCAGATTGCAATACAGGTGCTACGAATTCGTAGCTTTTTATGCATGTACTGTTCTAGAAGGCTTGGATCGGGATGGGAATTTGGATCTGACGGATGGAGATTTGGATGTTTTTCGAGACAAAAAAAACGTCAAAGAGCTTAACAACCAATTCGAAGTCGCTATTGGTGATGGAATGGAATTCACAATTCATGGTAAGAAACTTTGAAAAACACCAGGTAATAAAATAATTTTTTTTTTTCAAATAAAGATTTTTAAAAATTCAAGTGGATACAGTTATAAATATTCTCAAAATTATGAAATAAATAGAAATGAGAAATGTTGAAAGATTGAAGACTGTATCCACTTTGGTTCCAAATTCGGTGAGACGATAACTTAAATTTCATCAATTTTATGGACGTTTACATTTTCGAAGGAGACTTGAAAAACAAAATGAAGAAGGGAAGTCTGTGTATAAACAACACCAAGGGACTCGTTAATTCAATTAATCATCGAGACTTCAGACTGGACCACGAGTACATCAATCACAATGAAGATGACACCATCAGGTCGTTATAAGAAAATACTTATTGTTAAAATGTTACTTTTATAGTATATATGACCTTAGATAATTACTCAGTTCAGCTCACTTTCTCAGTTCTGATGGTTTTCAATTTTTTATCATCTATTTTTATTATCCAACAGCAACAAATCCTATGGAAGTCATAAGAACAGGTCCTTCAAGGATGAAAGTCACAAAGGAAGTTTGGACTCTCTGGACGGTGAAGAGAAAAAGGACGCCAGCAAAGAAGACCTAGAAGAACAAGGTTCGATATTTTTTAAATATCCAGATTAAATTATTTTTTATAGACTTTAAAAATAATGGATGAATTATTAATGTCAATTTGATTAGAATTAGATGAAGAGGGTGATGATGAGGAAGGCGAGGAAGAACCTCCGAGAATAATAGTGGCAGATGACGACGTCATTGATGATTACCCAGCCGACTGTCTTCCTGAAAATTGCTACAAAAAGTTTCCCTTTTTGGCTGGCGATGATGACGCACCGTTCTGGCAGGGTTGGGGAAACTTGAGACTAAAAACTTTCCAGCTGATCGAAAACAAATACTTTGAAACTGCCGTTATCACCATGATCTTGCTGAGTAGTTTGGCTCTGGTCAGATATTTTCTAATCAGTCTTTCACGACAATTTAAATATCTCTGTTGGAAGTAAAAAGATAGCAAGTCTATCCACTTGAATCTTTTTCAATCTTCAGGATTGATATGGAAAGGAAAAGCATATCCAAATATATAGATGCAAAGTGTGTACTTGGTAGAGGTAGAAAATCTCTATTCATCAAAAAATGTCTGTCCTTTTCTATCATTTTACTTCCAACAGGGATTTCTCCTGAAAATTTTCAAATTAAACAATTTAAATTTTGTCTTTGCCTATTGGCAGGCTTTGGAGGACGTCCATCTGCAACAGAGGCCCGTTCTCCAGGACATTCTCTACTACATGGACCGGATCTTCACAGTGATATTCTTCTTAGAGATGTTGATCAAGTGGCTGGCTCTCGGCTTCCAAAAATATTTCACTAACGCTTGGTGTTGGCTGGATTTCATAATCGTTATGGTAAGTCACTTCACTTTTCAATTTAATTATTATATTAATCGAAAAAGGTACGAAATTCAACTTCAAGGTTCAAGAGGAATTCTTTAAAGTAACGTTTTCTCTTCACAGAATCTATGGAACTCTAGATTCCATTGTTGAGCAGAAAGATGAAATTCTATAATTGATAATAATTTGATCAAATCTGTGTTATCGACATTTACAGACAACTTGGTGTTTCATGGTGGGAATTTATGCTAAATTTCGAAATTTAGCACGGACTCAAACCACAGAATCTACTCAGTGTCGGTAAATTACGATAAAAGGAATCTCCTATCGTTCACAGTTTTCCACAAGCATTAATTTATATTATTATTATTATTTTTATTATTATTATTATTAACATCAGTATATAATATACATGTCTAAGAAGCTGCTCGACTGGAGAATAGGTGTCTGCAGCGGATTTACTTTAACGATAATTGTACTTTTGTCTCACTCAAATAAGAAAATAAGCATAACCAGTGAGTTGATGATAATAGCTTTCGCTGGTCAACTTGGGAGCCATTTGGGCCGGAGCTGCTGACATCCCTGCTTTCCGTTCAATGAGAACACTGAGGGCCTTGAGGCCCTTACGAGCAGTTTCTCGCTGGGAGGGCATGAGAGTAAGTCAACGGTCCAGAAGATTCAGAAATCTTGTCGATTTTGGGTTTTTATGATTGAGTGCATCACGAATCACTTCTTCCTGATTGATTCCAGTACCAATTATCATTACAGGTTTCTTTACCGACATTTACCGACTGCTGGTAACTATAAGTTATCCTCTAAGCTAAGACGGTTCGTTTCTCTGCTAAAAAATTCTGCAATTTGATTTAGTTCCCAATTGCTGCCAATTATAATTTGACGTCGGTGAGAGTCGGTTCGTGTCTCTGCTATTTATTTATCTTTAGCACGAACACAAACCAAACAGTCGGTTAATGTCGGCAGTAGATATCATTAATAGTTTGTGTCCATGATAATTTTCCAAATTCATCTCGGATACGAACCTTAATTGGAACGTTGGGACGTTTGCGATGTTGGTAAATGTCGGTAATGGTATCTACGGTTAAAATCATCATATTAAGTCACAGTTTTTTGTGGATTCAATCAGCGAGAGTAACTCGTGATAAAAAGCGCAAGCTTCAGCTTTCTATTCAGAAAATGAAAATGAAAAATGAAAAAGAACGCTGATGCTATATGATGTGGCATACTGTAGTGTGCTTTCCCAATGTGCAGAGGTACACTGGCGTCCGAACTACTTGGTGTCTGCACTGATACTGGAGTTTTTGTCGTACTTGCTATTGTTCATCAATATTATAAATATCTACTTTTCTCAAATGTTATTGGTGATATTATTGTTTTGTGCTACGAGTAAGGTATGCTTTGTTTGTCATGTAAAATATTAATTGACTGCAGACGTGTGGTGTGTTTCCTGTTCACTGTTGTCGAGCAGCTGCTTTACCGCTATGCTTGACTCGTTTTTTTTTGAATTAAGGCCATGTATTACTTTTCCGATCCCTACCCTACCGACATTTTTATCTGCAACGTAACTTCTACATTTTTTGAGATATCAAATTGAAACTTTCTAAAATTAAAGAAAATATGCTAAAGTATTTTATGTGGTCCTAAATTTTTATATAAAAAAAAATTTTTAATAATTTTTTTTATGTGTGTAAATATTTAGGACCAGGTAAACATACCTTAATGCTTTAACTTTAATTACAGAACTTTTAAATTTGATATCTCACTCAATTTAGAAGTAACGTTGCAAAGAAAAAATGTCGGTCAGGTAGGGATCGGACAATTAGTACATGGACTTAGAGTTTTTTAAAAATTAATTTTCTTTTTTTTGACTGTCTATAATTATCCAATTGGCTGCTGATCATTGGTATTTAAAATTAACAAGTGTCCCTTCTGATCTTAATAAAAATAATTAAGATGAAACTCTGCAAGGAGACTGGGAAACTTGTTGATCCTCGAAATGACAAAATTACAGAAATTTTTGGGAGAAGGACCCCGAAATAGTCACGCATCGCGGAGCATTGTAATATGACAATTTACTCTGTTTCAGGAGGAAGCTGATTTCTTTTTGAAATAATTAATTCCATTTTCTTACCTTCTTGTAATCCCTACTTATAATATATCTCGTCTTCTGGTTGTTTCTGCTGTTGGTGTATCTACTATACTCTCTACTCTACTATACTTTACTATACTTCCTGTACTGTCTCATTTTTCGAATCGTCTTGACTCTACTCAACGAAAAACCAACGATTCAAAAATTGAATATCACTGAAAGCTCTTAAAAATTATCTAAAATTTTGAAATAACCTAAAAATAACCTAAAAAAAACAATTGAAAATAATGAATAGCTTATAAAACGATTGAGAGTTCTGAAAATAACTAAAAGCTCTTAACATGATTAAAAGTTTATCAAATTACTAAAAGTTCGAAAATAACTAAAAAGCTTATAAAACGATTGAGGGTTCATAAAATATCTAAAACTACTAAAAATTACTAAAAGCTCGAAAATGACTAAAAGCTCTTAAAATGATTGAAAGCTCACCAAATTAGTAAAAGTTCTAAAATAACTGGAAGCTCGTAAAACGATTAAAATTTCATAAATGACTAAAAGCTTATAAAAGTACTAAAAGCTCGAAAATTACTAAAAGCTCTTAAAATTCCTAAAAGCTTATAAAACGATAAAGGGTTCATAAAAAAAACTAAAACTGCTAAAAATGACTTAAATTTTATAAAATTACTAAAAGCTCTTAAAAACGACTGAAAGCTCTAAAAAGATGACTGAAAACTCCTGGAAGTGACTGAAAGCTCTAAAAAGTCGAAAATCTTAAAAATGACTAAAGGTTCTGCTTGGAGCTTGACTCGAGTTTTTCGAGTGGCAGCTGCTCTTGTAATTTGATGACAAACGACTTTTAAACCACGTAGCTTTTTACCTTGCTATGATTCGCTCTCGTTTCTCGCTCACAGGTGTCTCTCATTAACTTCGTAGCATCGCTCTGTGGCGCGGGCGGAATCCAAGCCTTCAAAACTATGCGGACCCTAAGGGCCCTAAGGCCACTCAGGGCGATGTCTAGAATGCAGGGGATGCGGGTATGTAGCCCACCGTCTCAGCTGACCTTATCGCATTATATTTTACGTTACATTGTTACATTACATATGTATACCAACTCGTTAAGTCTACTCGACTCCCGACCATTTTCAATAATTTCTAATTTAATAATATCTTCAAATTTTATCATTTTACACGTTACTTTCAATGTCATTTTTCTCGTTGTAGTGATTGCTATTCGCATTAGAGAGATCAACGAATTCTGCATTTTTACGCGACTCTAGAACGTAAAATTATCATTCTTGGTTGACTGGGTTTGTTTTTTTAGTGCAGATTCCTTTTACCGACAACTACCGACACGAAGGGTTCGCGCCCGTGCTAAATTTCAGTGATCAGCACAGACTCAAACCCTTATAGATTCTTTATGTCGGTAAATGTCGGTAACGGGGATTTATAGTGAGAACTAGCTCAGTTTACCTACTTACCATCCTTTCTTGATATTCACAGATCATATAATAATAATAATACCCACCTGATTTGTACAGATGAAATAGGATCTATATTAGGAATTGTTAATTGACAAAATTGTATTACAATATTTTAAAAATAAAATCTTTGAGAAATCTTCTAGAGGCACTGTTGATAATCTGACAAAATTTGAATTTTTTATGATTGTAATTTGAATAGTACAATATTTCGATAATAAAAAGTGTAAAAAAAATAAACTATAAAACTGTAAGATCATATTTCAGATTCATACATTACACTCAATTGTTTATCATCACAAACAATATCACCTTCAAGCAATTTTAGCCTTCAACATTTTAGAAAGCCTCTAGTTATTTAAGGCCATGTATTACTTATCCGATCCCTACTTTAACGACATTATTTTTTCTCTCCAACGTTGCTTTTTAACTGAGATATCAAATTTAAAACTTCTAAAATTAAAGTTAAAAATTGTTTTGACAGTTTTTTTATTTTAATACAAATTTATGACCAGATAAAAGTACCTAAATTCTTTAACTTTAATTTTATAAATTTTCAATTTGATAAAAATAAACAAATTTAGAAGTAACGTTGCAGATAAAAAAATGTCGGTGAGGTAGAGATCGGATAAGTAATACATGGCCTTAAAAAAAAATACATTTTTGCACGTGATTTGCATAGGCTGCTCATGGATGCACAGCTTCGAGCAAGTAGATAATTTTTAGTCTGCAAATCAAACCAACACCATTAACGAAAAAAATTTTTTTAACAAAATTAAGGGTGTTGGACGCATAATGGTATTTGAAAAATATTACCTAATAGTACCATAATTACAGTATCTGTTAAGTGAAGTGAATAAATCGAATTTTGAGTTTGCAACTTGGATCCAACACCCTTAAGACCATATATTACTTATCCGATACCTACCTTATCGACAGAAAAAATTATCGGTGAGGTAGGGATCAGATAAATAATACATAACCTTAAATGTCGATAACAGAAATTCCAACAGAAAAAAAAAAATATCTCAGAACTTCTTTAATGCTAATAACGATCACTTACATTCCGGTTATTCCTTTTGCGAAATACAATCACGATAAATATAAATAATTTTTTTATAATATAATATAATATATCTAATATAATATAATATAACAATATAATATTAATAATATACGTACATTGTAAAATAGTATTTTTATTATTAATAATATTGTTATTTATTTTATTTTTTGTTATTTTTTATAGAGTATAATCAAGCAGTAGAAAACCACAAACCACACAAGCAATTATTAGGATTTATAATATTTAACCTTTTTCTGTGAATAATATCCGCTTTCAAGGTCGCTGAGACATTGGGTGTAGAGTTTTAGTCATGCCCATACCCTGACACTTCAAGCCTAACTGTACTTTTATAAGTTTTTTCATGACATTTTGCATGATACCGTGTCCGATATTTGTGGCACTTAAACACGACACCACATGTAAGTTATACATTTTGTATTGTTTACTCCTCTTTCGTAATTTATTGGTTTTCATCGCATGTATCCTTCGTGCTTTCAATGTGCTGTACCCTGGCAAAAGTTTCGGATTGAAATTTTTCGAATCATTCCGGAATTTTTATCCGGACTAAACAATTACATTCCGATCTAATCCGAAGGAAGTTTTCAATTCGATTCAATCCGAGGTCCATTCAAAATGATTTCGAAAAAACGGATTGAAACTAATTAACTCGGATTCATACGAATTGAACGGATTTATTCGGAATTGAAAGTGCGGATTGATCGAATCCGATTGAATCCGGTCAATACGAATCAATCAGAATCTATCCGAACCTTTGGTCCGAATCAATCCGCACGAATACGCTTTAATCCGGTTTATCTGAATTAATTAGAATCAATCCGAAATTTAACTTCCAAATAAATACGGTTAATCCGAATCAATCAGAATGATTCCGAAAAAATGGATTGAAACTAATTAATTCGGATTCATCCGGATTGAATTAATTAGAATCAATCCGAAATTAACTTCCAAATAAATACGGTCAATCCGAAGAATCAGACTTTAACCGAAATTTTCTGAATAATTCGGATTGATTCGGAAAGACCGGATTCATACGGATTGATTCGTATGAAAATTTAGATTAATTCTGATTAACTCAGATTGACCGGATTCATTAAGATCGCAATGAATCTGTTTGGTTCGGATAAGAAAGAACCTGGAATGAATCGAAAAATTTCGAATTTGTTCAGAATGAATTTCAATCCGAAAATTTGCCAGAATAGCGCTGCCATCAGTGTATGCGCTTATTGTCTAAAACGCTTGCTGCAGTAAGTTTTATTTAATGCTTTAATCGCTTTTCGATTTCCTCAATCACTTCCACGTCAAAAAAAAAATTATTTTTACAAAATTTTGTTTAATTAATTATCTTGGATTGCTGTCACACTTCACTTTGGATTGATAATAGAATCACGTAGTAAATTGTGTGGCACAAGAATTAAAGAATAGTCAACGCTCTGCCTTTGTCCAACATTCCCATTGAGTTAAAAAAAAAAGAGTCTACAGGAAGAAAAAATATTCTTTTTTAAATAAATTCACTTCGAATTAGAGGAAATTAATAATTCTCGTAATTTATCCTTGGACTACAATTCTAAAGAAACACTTATTTTTTCTTCCCTTCTTGGACACGGTCGTCAAGAAAAAACAGTAAAAACATCAATATTGCAAAAATAGATATTTCTTGGTCGTCCGACTTGAAGTTTAACACTTTATTCTCATTTATCCAGGTCGTCGTCAACGCTTTGGTCCAGGCTATTCCATCTATCTTCAACGTGTTGCTGGTCTGCCTTATATTCTGGCTAATCTTCGCTATTATGGGGGTTCAACTCTTCGCTGGAAAATATTTCAAAGTAAGATAATTTAACAAAAATATAAAAAGGTTCTATCCCTGCTTAAAATAAGGAATATACGATTAATTGCCCTGGCAAAAACTTTGGATTGAAAGTTCGGATTAATTCACAAGTTCGTATCCGAATCAATCCGGTTTTATTGGAATTAATCCGAATTAATCGGAATTAATCCGAAATTTAAATTAGAATAAATTCAGTCAGTCCGAACTTTCAATCCGAATGAATACGAATTTATCCGAATTTATCCGAAATTTTTGGGATCATTCTGATTGATTTGGACAGACCGGATTCATTCAGATTCATTCGGATTGATCGGATTAACCGGATTCATTCCGATTGAAAATTCAGATTGATTCGGAATGACCGGATTTTTCGGATAAAAAGTTCGTAAGTATTTTGAATGGACCTCGGATAGAATCGCACATAATCGGATAAGAATCAAATCTAAGATTACTCCAAATTGAAGATAGGTTTCGGATAAGATTGACTCATATAAGCAGACACATAACCTTTAATACCTTGTTTCTTTTACTGCAGTGCGTTGATGCGAACAAGACAACTTTGAGTCACGAAATCATACCAGACAGAAATGCTTGCATAGCCGAAAATTACACTTGGGAAAATTCGCCCATGAATTTTGATCACGTGGGCAAAGCGTACTTGTGCCTATTTCAAGTAGCCACCTTCAAAGGATGGATTCAAATCATGAACGACGCGATTGACTCGAGAGAGGTTTGTATTTTTCTTCTTCATCTCATAAAAGACTATAATAAGTCATCTTCTTTCAGCGAACGTCTCACTACTGCAGAAAATTGTTCACCAATAAAAAATAAAATAAAAAATAAAAAAAGATTTTAAAAATAAATTAAAAAAATTATTTTAAACAAATTTGAACTTATTCAAAGGCTAACCAGGTTTACTTGGTGGCTAATCACGCTTTTCACATTTCATTTTACCATTTCCTTTTACCATTATTTTTCTTTACCATTTTTTTATACGATATCTCTTCACCATTTCCTTTTATCATTTCCTTTTACAATTGGAAATGGTACATGGGAATCATGGTAAGAGGAAATGGTAAAAGAAAATGGCAAAGGGAAATCGTGGTAAAAGGAAATGGTAAAGGGAATTGGAAAAGGGATATGGTAAAGGAAGTTGTAAAGGAAAATGTGAAGAGCGTGATGAATTCTACCACTATCGATGAATTCTACCACTTCGAAAGTTTATCCAAAATTCTACTTTAAAAAAAATTGTATTTAAAAATACTAAATGACCCTGGTTGTTACATAGGTTGGCAAGCAACCGATCCGCGAGACAAATATCTACATGTACCTCTACTTCGTATTTTTCATCATCTTCGGATCGTTTTTTACGCTCAATCTGTTTATCGGAGTCATCATCGACAACTTTAACGAGCAGAAAAAGAAAGCTGGTGGTTCTCTCGAGATGTTCATGACAGAGGACCAGAAGAAGTACTACAACGCCATGAAGAAAATGGGTAGTAAAAAGCCCTTAAAAGCTATCCCACGACCGAGGGTAAGTATAAAAGAAAGTTGCTAATTGTCAACTCTTGAACAATCCAGAGTCTAAATCTTGAATATCTTCTTTTTTAGTGGAGGCCGCAGGCGATAGTGTTTGAAATAGTGACGGATAAGAAGTTCGATATGATAATTATGTTGTTCATCGGATTGAACATGTTGACAATGACATTGGACCATTACCAACAAACTGCAACATTCAGCAATGTGTTGGACTATCTGAATATGATATTCATTGTGATATTCACCAGCGAGTGTCTCATGAAGATTTTCGCCCTGCGCTACCATTACTTCAAGGAGCCCTGGAATCTCTTTGATTTTGTTGTTGTTATATTATCAATATTAGGTAATGTAACGTAATGATCACACCAGTTGTATGACTTGAATGAAAGAGATCGATTGTTGGATAAAGAGAATCCTGTTAACTTTTCGACATTATCTGTTTGCGCTTTTATCACATTACTCTTATTATTCTCATTCTCATGCACGGTAGTTTAATCTAGAAGTAAAGTGAACAGGTTTACATTTCATTCAAGTTGCAACAACTGGTCTATATCATTACGTTATGTAGCCTTACATTGATGTGATTTATGGAAAGATCTTTCACCCCCTCCCGCTCTATCAGAATTATAAAGACGAGATTTCACTCTTTCGTGGTGAGAGATTTTAACAATTTTAAGTATCTTGTACACCACGAAATTGGGAATCTACTGTAGGCATGTTAAACCCCAAACATTGCCAAGGTTTTAAATTCCGGTAAGGTTGTCGATAAAGGTTTGTTTCAATCCTTAAAGCACCTAGAAGAGATATTTTTCAGTCTAGTACTTTTTTATAGTCTCATTCTGTTATGTTTTGATTACTGATTATTATAGGTAGTTTTATTATTAATTCTTGTGGCCAAGTTCCGAACTGCACACACCGTTCATCTATTTTTTCTAAGTTTTTAACTAATCAGAGGAAAGGGCATTTCGGAATTTTGGCCAATACTTAATACCGTAAATTTCCATCCAATCTATACTAGAAGAAGTCATTACAAATAGAGTAGTTGATTTATTTATTGACTTAATTCGTATTTTGAGTCACCCCGCTTACAACAGAATGCTAAAGGAATCACTTGAATTCAAGCGAAATATCTTACAATCTTAGATTTACATTTTAACTCTTTTTTTAATCTACACTACCGGAAAACAAACCATAACACAAGTCTGATTATTTAAATAACCACATGACCCTAAGCCACAAAATTCGATTCGATAAACCACGTCTTGTACTTTTTCCAAGATCTTGTCGATTCGCATGTCTTCCATAATTGCACGTGTTTACAAAAAAACCCCATCCCAGTTGCATCATGAAGGTAGCATGCACGTGTGCTTTCAATTTTGATTTGCGTAGATAGAAAGGTATTAATGAACGACTTCCTCTTTTCTCTTAGGGTTGGTACTGAGCGACATCATTGAGAAATATTTTGTATCGCCAACCTTGCTTCGAGTAGTGAGGGTAGCCAAGGTGGGTCGAGTCTTGCGTCTCGTGAAAGGAGCGAAGGGAATCCGAACCTTGCTTTTCGCGTTGGCCATGTCGTTGCCGGCCCTCTTCAACATTTGCTTACTGCTGTTCCTGGTGATGTTCATCTTTGCTATATTCGGAATGTCCTTCTTCATGCACGTTAAGGACAAGAGTGGGCTAGACGACGTTTACAATTTTAAGACGTTCGGGCAGTCGATGATACTGCTCTTTCAGGTGAGGATGCCATCAACCAGGACTCAACAACAATAGTTTGAATCCGTAGTTGAAAACTGCAGTATCATTTCTTGTAGAATTACTACAGAAATTTCTCACAGTATACCTAATTATAATGTAAAAGAGCTATCGGTGGCTCAGGTGGTAGGACACGAGGCTTCCGAGTATTGTCCAAAGTATTGTCCTGAAGCCTGAGCGCCCAACATACAATCAGTCAATCAATCTAATGCAAAAATATTGTAGATGTCAACATCAGCTGGCTGGGACGGCGTGCTGGACGGCATCATCAACGAGGAGGATTGCCAGGAGCCGAACAACGAGATCGGCTACCCAGGCAACTGTGGCTCCTCCACAATCGGCATCGCCTACCTCCTCTCGTACCTAGTGATCAGTTTCCTGATTGTCATCAACATGTACATCGCCGTCATCTTGGAGAACTACTCGCAGGCCACCGAGGACGTCCAGGAAGGTCTGACTGACGATGACTACGACATGTACTACGAGATCTGGCAGCAGTTCGACCCTGACGGCACCCAATACATAAGATACGACCAGCTCTCTGAATTCTTAGACGTACTCGAACCTCCTTTGCAGATTCATAAACCCAATAAGTACAAGATTGTGTCGATGGATATCCCCATATGTAAGGGCGACCTTATGTTTTGCGTGGATATCCTCGATGCTCTCACCAAAGACTTCTTCGCGAGGAAGGGCAATCCTATCGAAGAAACAGGAGAGCTGGCTGAAGTTCAGACCAGGCCGGGCGAAGTCGGTTATGAACCTGTATCTTCCACGTTGTGGCGACAACGCGAGGAGTACTGCGCGCGTCTCATCCAAAACGCCTGGAGGAAGCACAAGCAACAACGACTCGGCGGTCCCAGCGAGGAAAGCGACGATGCCGACATGGATCCTAGAGTCAGACAAACGGCAGTGCTCGTCGAGAGTGACGGCTTTGTCACGAAAAATGGCCACCGGGTCGTCATTCACAGCCGCTCGCCTAGCGTCACTTCTCGCACTGCTGATGTCTGATCCTTGTTGTGCACTCTTCCCAGATAAAGGAAACAATTCGCACGTGCGTTTACTACTTAACAGCCTTATAGTTGTATAATAAATTCCTCCAACGAGTTGCCTTTTTATCGACTTCACGAGTGTGTCGTTAGGAGCCGACAGAGTCCGAGGATACACGAAACATACACACTGAACTTAGGCGATTCGCCGGTACGAACGCGTGTATAGGTTTTTACTAACATCCGACCGAATTTATTCTTACTCGTCCAGCAGCGCGCCCCCTCTTTCTCTCAGTAAACCGCAGGTCTTCAGTCAACAACCGATCGAGCTTGAACCGATTTTGCAACCGATAAGGTGTCTCAAGATCACCTAATCGTAGAGTTCCATGTCCTTCCCCAATTTCCATGGGATCTCCTTGTTTAGGCAAAGATGATTTTTATTACTTTCCTACAGCCACTCTATAACAGAAAGAAAAAGAATTATACATATCAGTTACTTTTCTCTCCGACATTTTTCATCAGTCAGGCTTTTCTCTTAAGTGAGGAGAAAATGAGAACTGTCCGAATCTTCCCCTCTGCAGTTCCTCCTCTTTTCTTCCTTCTGATCTACTCAAGTTCACCAGTGCGGAAGGTTTTTCAAAATCACGACTTCCCTAAATCCACAACCGTCAACTTTGACAAAAATCCTTCCTGCACTTCTGAATCTTGCCTAATTTTCTATCCAAAATTCACTCAGTCCAGACACCTTATCTCCAACCAGCAAGTCTCCGAAGATCGATTACCTTCACAAAGTCATTTTTCACCAACCTTCCCCAGTTCACAATCAAAATCGACTTCTTGATTGTAATCGATTCACGAGTCTTGCATCGAATGAACGATCGAATGAACGATCCGTAATTCCGCAGATCCTTCAATCCTCTGATCGGTCGACCGCTTTGTTTTCAAATTCTCCAAATTTGCAACATGATTCGAATTCTTTTGGTGCATAAAATACTCACTGTGACCTGATTCCGGGATTTTGTCGGTGCGAACGAATCATACCTCACCTGGTGCAGGGTCATAGAACGCGATATAATTCTTACGTGTACATACACAAATTGAAATTCGATTTGCATATATAAATATATATATATATTCGCTTTCTACGAATCGCACTCTTCTGATTCTTGCAATTTTTACCGGAGTGTGTAATTCCACGTGCGTGCCTGTTTTCGAGAGTAAAAGTGTACCTGCGCGTGTGTCGAGAGGGAGAGATGTAGCTTTTATCGTTAAAAAAAGGAAGTTTCGCGAACGCGAATGGCGAACAAAGAGCCGCAACGACGTATAAATGTTCAACACGCTTACAAATAAATATACAAACCGAATCGAACTTTTTTTCTTATTTGTCCGGGAAGAGGTTTCGCGCAAACTTTTATAAATATTCCTATCGACGATTCCCTCAAGCTGGAAACTCAAATGCATAGTTTGGAATCTTTCTTCAGGTTTTTACCTTCGAAATTGACCTACTGCGCATGTATATTTTGAGAATTGATCTACTGCGCACGTATATTACGACAATTGATCTACTGCACATGCGTATAGCTTGGTATACAATCTCAGAGCATGCGCACTGAATCACTTCAGAGACTACATGCGCAGTCGATCAAAATTGAGAAAAAACATGAGCAGAGTCTTTTTGATCCGATTTTTACCATTAAACGATTTTGAGTTTCAAGCTTGAGGAGGCCAAAGTAAGTCAGCGAGCGTCTCAACCCGATTCAGCTTGCCTGCCGTCCCATTTTTTAAGCACCGCCTTTTTAAGTAGGAAAAGTCCAGTGTAAATCCTTACGCGCGTTATAACCTAAAAGACGAGGTATCTCGAAAATAAAAACTAATACCTAACAATAACGATGACGATGGTAACGACGTAATGTTTAATAAATAAATAACTAAATAAATGAATTAACGATAATTAAATTAAACTGTATAAAATAAATATATAACGCGATCCCGTGAATCGAGACCCTATTACCTATTTATAAAGAACGTAATTGTAATTAAAACGTAAAAGTTAAACGAATGCGATATCGCGTGAGACGGGGAGACGATATATATAGAGATTCTGAATTTTGCGGATGAGTGCTTGTTATTTTTCTAATGCCCAGTGCCCACTTTTGCGTGCGTGACAAAGAGAACAAGCCGATCGAGCATCTCTCTCGTTCTTAAAAAAGGAATTACCGCTTCGCGTGTCCGTTCCGTTCATGGAGGTTAGAACTGAGTCGAAATTTTTGTGACACTTGGTAACAGTAAAGTTACGTCATAGCTGGGGCTACCATAGTGCTTGAGGAAGTTATGAAAATGTTATATAAATATTATATGTCTTATCAAATTTATATAACACTAATGTAACCATTGCGTACATTTGACAAAACTTTTTATTTTCTTGCTTTTAAGACATTTTTAGTGTTACATAACTGTCACACATGTGTTACATACATGTAACATAACTGTT
>JAUESI010000001.1:1235053-1254842 GCA_032275145.1 Synergus laeviventris
AATTTGTTTAACGCCTTTTTATTGATTACACAAGATTATTTCTATACAATATAAAAATAAACTTAAATACAAAAATTCTATTGTTAATTATGTTGTTCTCGACGAATTTTGCATCGACGGGAGGAAACTCTTACCCCATTGGCTGTTGAATGACGCCAACGGTGGTGGAGTTACCAAACCTTGACACAATTTTATTTCGTCCTCAAAAGAGAGTTCTTGAAAAGTAATTTTCTGTCCAATTCCTTATTAAAATCGGTAACGTAACATTCCCTTGATTTCTCATTTCCTCCTTTGTCCTAAAAAGTAAAATTTTTAATTACATAAATTTTCAGAATTAAAAAATATTTCAAAATTAGCGTAAAAGACGAATTCAATCGTACCAACATTTTGCGCCCAACTAGAAAATCTTTTCCTCTAGTTTGCGGATATTAAAATAGCTTATAAAAAATACAAGGTAGTATACTTTGAATTACAATAAAAACAAAAAAGTATTTTTAAACAGATTTTGTGCAGTAGCTTTAAATTTACAGAATCTGGATTTTCTAGCTTCACTCCAAGCAATCTTTGCGAATTCCTGACGAGAATCGGAGCATTCCACCCTTTCGTCCTTTCATTCAAGGTCACGCCAATATCCAGTTCTGCAACACGACACCGATCAAGTCTCAAGCGAAAATTTTATCTTATTCCGTTATCGGTTGAAAACTACGACCGAGTTGAAAATAAAATTTGAAATAAAATTTGAAATAAACTTCAAATTCGGAAAAATGAGTCACGGGGTATATATTCTCAGCGAAACCGATCGTATTGCACACACATCATCAGAATGTAGTTTGAGGGGAGCCACCACTGAGCCTGGTTGATTCATTGGTCTTTTTGGTCTTCGCCAAGCGAACAGAAATGTGTGCTGAACTGCTTCCAGTCAAGGAAAAGAAAAACTACGTGGAACTACAACCAGTATATAATGAAACCTTCCTATCTTCAGGATCTCCTTAGCAACAAAGTAATTTAATACCCTTTTCTTTGTAACCATGAAATTCACTCATTCCAATTTCGCGCCAAAAATCTACTTAGAATCGATGTCTATTGATCTCTATATAATTTAAAAATCTAAGGGTTGTGACCCATGATTGCGTTTTGCGTTACATCATAATGATAGAAAAAGAGACAGAAAATATATTTTTATCTCTTTTTCTCTCATTACAAAGCAATGTAAAACGCAATCATGGGACGCCAACTTAAAGTAAGCTATAGTTTATATTTCTAAATTTTTCTCCAAAAACCTAATAACGCTTTTTGATCTTCTGTGTTTGAAAGTAATGAGCAAAAATTGGGCAAAAACTAAGAAAAATAATTAACGCCGGTGTCTTAATTGAATTTAAAAAAATTAATTAATGTTGGATTATATGAAAGGTAATGAGTGTAATTTGGATAGAAAGGGAAATTCAATTGTAATATATTTATCAGGGAATAGTAGATAGGTCGGTGCGATTAAAGTTGGCCGTTCAAGTTGGCTGGCTGAGAAATGCATAAGAATGCTGTAGGCATCCGTCTGCCACCCTTCTGGTACTTTTGCTCGCGAGTCACCGGGTAGAGAAGCATGAAAAGTACAAAAAGAACGTTAAACAACGTACGACCTTGACCGGAGTCTGCGTCTGTTGGCAGGTACGACTGCTAGTGTAGCTTAAAGAAGTTTCGCTATAGTGAGTTTATACAGGGTGTCCTACAATGGGCAATGCCTCCGAGTAAAAAATGCAACCCTTTTTTACAGCACCAAATCGAAAAAGCAGCTAAAAAGGCAAATTGTGCCTGTTTAATGTCTTTTTGTAATACATTAGTGATGAGCGGGTTGCGGAGATTAAGGCGGAACCATAAATTGTTTTAACAGAAGAAAAGCTTCCCTGCTGAGAGGAAAGATTATATTTAGATGCTGCTAATCTTTGAAGAAATGTATTGATTTAATTTATATATATTATTGTTCGTTAGTTAATTTCCTGCTCAACCCCCACCTCAGTTCACCCTCTCTACTTTCTATACTATGAATACTAGAGTCCTAGAGTTGTTCTGGGATTTAAATATTTTTTTCCAATCATGAGAAAGATCTGAATTTGGCATTTAATACAGGTTCAAAATTCCTCCAGATTAATTACTCCTTGGCATGTAAAGATAACTTTTCAAGGTCGTTACTTTCACTATCACTTGCCTCGACATTGAATATCAAAGGACTTCAAGAACACAGCCAGACAAGGAAATTTTTCTTTAATATTTTATAGAACCATTGAAATCAGATTTAAAACAATTTTTTTTAATTCAAATTTAAAAACTTTCAAAAGTTATAAAAACAGAGTAACAGTAAAAAGTAAAAATACTACTATATTTGAAATTAAATGACAAATTTATTTCAATTCTTGTTATCGATAGCGTCTGCAAAGAAAATTAAAAATTATTTTTATCACCAAAAAAAAAATCTTGCATTAAGTCGATTATGGTAAATGTCGGTGACTGACCAGACTTAAGGTTGAGGTAATACAATATAAAACGAAGGTACAGACAGGTAAATGTGAAGGTCCTTTACCCGTAATTGCAGGAAAATTGACTCTGCATCAATAATTTCTTACATTATTTATTGACATAGAAAAATATATATTATTTAACATATTTTCTCGAATTGTAAAATATTTTTTATTAATTAAAAATTTTATATTCCATAATTATTAATATTTGATGTCTTTAATTTTAAATTTTTTGCCTTCAATCCTCATTCTTTCGAATAAAAAATATAATTTCATATAAATTGAACAATATAATTTAATAATAGCATAATAATCAATAAAATAATTATTTGATAATTATAATTATTTGAATACCACTTTTTGCACCAATTTAAAAAAAATAGTTAAAAAAATCGTACCTCATTTTGAAAATGCAATTTCTTCTTTAGAGGGTCGTTAAAAATCGAAATATATCCTCTCCCTGGATCTTGCAAAATGTTTGAAGGGCCGAAATGATACTCACACTCGCGATCGTCACGTGATCGTATCCCTACGAGAATTCACGACAGTCTGGGACCTGGTTCGGATAGGATAGGGGGACGCCGATAGGAAATGGCAGCATAAGGCAGGGGTAGGAGTCGACAAGCAGGATGGAAGCAAACGAGCTAGCAAGCAAGACAGAAAGGAAGAAGGAAAGGAAGAAAGAAAGAATTAAAGAAGGAAATAAAGAAAGAAAGAAAAGGAAAGGAGAGAGAAGGCATGGCAACAGGTGAAGGGCTCTTGAGGACACTCTATAGTTCTAGAGTCTACTCTTTATAATTTATCCACTCAATATATTAATCTATACTTTATACAATATATTCAACATACAATAAATATATCATTTTTTAGACTCAACTACCGACGAAGACACTTTTTTATTCTCCCAGAATATTTGCATTATTCATCATTATAACAACAATTTTATTCCAATTCCGAATAAATCCGGTCAACCCGAATGAATCCGAATTTTTCAGAATGATTCTAAAGCTTCTAAAGACTCATTTCAAGAGAGTTGAAGAGATTTTATTTAATTTTATAGGATTTTAAGGAATTTGAAGATTTGAATTTCAATATATTTTAAACAATTTCAATTCATTCAGATTTAGAATGATTCTAAAATTTCAAAATATTTTATGGAATATCTTAAAATCACTTAAAATATCATGAAATACCTTAAAATTATTCTAAATGTCTTAAAGTATAAGAAAATGAAAATAAAAACCTAAAAAGTTCGAAAACAGTTTTGAAATATCTTTAAAAAATCCGTGGAACAAATGTACTTCATGAAACTCTGAAGTAACTTGCGGTGAATAGAAATGGTCCTTGAATAAGAGATGCATTGGATGTTTAATTTCTTCAATGAGTATAATCCAAATTAATAAAAATGTATAAAATTTGATTCAAAAGCAAAAAAAATTCAGTGATTTTTTTTTCTTGCAATAAAATTGATCAGAGGAAATCGAGGAAAACGAAGTCGGCCTCGAGAGTTCTTCGGGGTGCCATCTATGGATAGTGGTCAGTATCGAGTTCGTGGAGTTTACCCTGGGGCAGGAATCACAAACAATTAATCATAAAAGGCATGGTGTTTTAGAGCCAATAGAGAGTAGTTTCCATTGGTAGAGGACGAGATGGTGGCTCGCTGGTCGCTTGAAAAAAGAGGCTCGATGAAACCGGTTTCCTGGGCCTCAGCCTCGGCAAAATGATCTGTCTGGCTTTACCGCCTCCCGGTGTACTATCCTGTAACCCACTATACCCTTATTTCCTTCCCATTTTCTCAATCTCTCTGAAAATAAAAAAATCTTGACATCAGGTCCGAATGGAACAAAAATAAAAATTCTCTGTAGTAAAGCTCATTTTTAGATTGTATATCTTCAAAAGTTTGAGAAATTATTTTTCATCAATTCTTTATAAACAAGAATATTTATTAAAATCAGTATAATTTTTATAATTATGTATATAATATAATTAATCTAGATTTTAATTTATCACTAGGAAATATTTCTATATATACACTCTCTATTTTGAGAGGATTAAACATATTGCCGATTTCTTTCCGAACATAAATAAATATTAATACTTGACCATGTAATGATAACCATGTAATTTAATTGAATACAGTACTGTATTCAATTATTGCTGTAAATAATAATGAATTAACAATAATCTAAGTTAACGAAATTTATTACTTGGTCAACTATTAAATATTTAATAATGTTCGGAAAGAAATCGGAAGCCGTCGGAAACACTTCGTTCGTGACTTCGTGGGGACATTCTGAAATAAATCGGAAGTATCACCATAAATTCGAATATCGTCGGAAAGCAAAATCTTTACAAAACATTTTCTTTCTTTTCTGAGGACTTTCCGTATCTTTCCGAACAGCTATATCACCAATATCAAACTTCTCAATTGAAACGTTAGAACAGTCCATAATTATATTAAGATTCGAAGGTACATTACTACCAATTCTATTGAGATCTGCTTTTCCGCATGCGATATTGAGATCCAAAACTCTATCAGAATTTTGTTCTCTGACAACATCAACAGCAACATTTAGAAAATTTTGCGTGATTTTGTCACAGTGAACTGCAAAAAGTGCTTGAAGGCGATGTGCTTTTTGCAAAAAAGTGCAAAGACATTCCTCTTCAATGTCAGTCCATCCACAATCTAATGCAACCAAATTACTCAGTTTCTGCAGTGCTGGCGCTTGAATTTTTTTCGAGCCCCGCATCTGCAAATAAGTCAGATTCTCTAATTCACATATAGCTGAAACTCCGGAATCAGTAACTGAATTACAATCTGAAAAAGAAAAATAGAATATTAATCATTTAAAAAATAGGGGAGCTATATATATTTATAACGGAGATTCCCATACTTACAGTTGATGCTAAGTTGCTTCAGTTGTTTGCAATTTTTTTTAACTATCATTAAAAATATATCGTTTACAATACTGGAACTGTCAACGCACAATTTCTCGAGATTTTTCAAATGTACTACACATGTGTAAAACGACAGTCGCAAGCAACTCGACAGGTTTTTTACTGATGTCTGCAATGTTAAGACTTTTAAATTCGTAGTCTTTGAACTTAAAGCAGCAGATAAAATTCCTAAATCTTCCCAATGCAATCCTACTAAGGTAAGTTTCCTCAACTTTGGGCATTTCCTGATTATCTGAAAATGAGGAGATTAGATTAATAATTAATAATTAGAGGATACTTTAAAGTCTTAAGTTCAAGAGGCCCTATCTAAAAAAATTGATTTTATTGGATTTTCAGGTCTTTTAAGGGATTTTAAATAATTTTCAGGAATATCAAGTGAATTTACGAAATTTAAAGAAATTTCAGATATTTTAAGGGATATCATAAAATTTCGTAAGATTTAACGATATTTTGTGGAAGTTAAATAATTTCACTAGATTTTGTAGGATTCTAAAGGGACTTAAAGGAATTTTATGGAAATTATTATACTTTTGAGATTAGACAACGAATTACAAGTTTTTATGTTTCAAAAATTTAAAATTGTATATTGTTTGCATACTTTTGAAATCCCTGAAAACATTTTAAAACCGTTTGATTAACAAATTTGTAGATAAGTTGGTAATTATTAAAATCAGTAAAAGATAAAAACTTACCGCAGACACTACTTTGTTTCGAAAAGGAAACGTATTTCGAGCTTCCAGAGAAAGATCCTCAATGGTATTAAACGGGAGTTTATTAGTGAGGAGCAAATTTGGAAATGAATCAAAGAAATGACAACCAGAAAGACGGAAAGATTTGAGCTTCGTCATCTTTGGAATTAAATGGATAAATTCTCTTTCATTATAGTGAGAATGATTTACTTCAATATCAAACATTGTAATAGATTCACAATAGTCAATTAGCCACGTATAAGTATTTGGCCAGTAAACTTTTGTACATTGCGGGTTAATATTCGTTGAATCAAATTCACGTTCATGGAGACTACATGTGGTAGGCTTTGTATCTGTCCATTCCCAACCTATGCTCGGATGTATGAAACATGGATCAACCAATTTCAATTTTTCAACATTAGGAGTCAAGTGACAAACGTAAGAAAACATCTCTACATCTGAGCTAAAAGTGGTCAAATATTTTCCGTGTAGCTCAAAAATTTTAGTTAGCTTCTCATTAGCATTATCATCATAATATATGATATTTTCTTTTAGCATATTGAAAGACTTAAAATTGGACCAATCTTCTCCAGTTTGTAGGATTTGTTGCCACCTCTTGCAAACTGGAAGAAAAGAATACTACATTAATTTATATTGATTTCCGTACAAGGACGTAAACATATGACGGAAACTCGGGTAAGGAAGTTTGAATAATTCTTCTCTATTCAAATCTTCTTACGAGGAAGGAAAATATAATAAATGAGCACCTTTAAACCGTAGACAAATCTATAAAAAAAAAGATATACCTTTTATAAATTTTTGTTAATAAATAAAAAAAATACCTCTCTCTGCTCGAATTTTATCTGAAACATCACTTAAACATCGAAAAATGGCTACGAGACAACTGTCATTCAATTTTTCTATTGGGGAATAATCTTCCGTTGAAAATGTTTCCATTTTGAGTAGATGGCTCACTTTATTCACTTTCTATACACTTCTAAAATATTCGAATTTTTTTTTAATGAAAATAGAAGAGTAAATACTGAATAATATTGATCGTTTGAAAAACTTTCCAGGAAACGAAGTGATGATGCGCTACGTGCTTCCCTTCTAACTGTTAGTGCTGTTAGTCAAAAAAGGACCCTACCTCCTCAACTTTACACTGAGAAAAGAAATTTAGCCATAAAGAGAAACGTTTTGTTACAAAGTTTTGGTTGCCTCTACAAAATTTGAATTAAAAACTATTTTATTTTACCAAAAAAATATTTTATTGTTAACATCAAATTTTTTTGTTGAGTCTGTTTTCGTTAAAGGTTTTTTGAGCCACCAACAAAAGACCAAAATTCTTCACTTAGGTCAAATCCAGCCCAATTAGATACGCGACCACGCATGCGTGTTCACTTAATTGGAAACGTGACCAAGTTCATATCTATTATGGCGGATGCCGCTGTTCTCAGCTGTTCTCAGCTGTTCTGTACTGCTTTTCAAGACAATTTTAAAAGTAAATATGAAGAAAGAACTGATTTGTAAGGAAATATTATTCACTAATTCATTCCGTTGTATTTAAAATTGAATGAATTAGTAAATGACATTCTCATAAAAATCAGGTCTTTCTTTATATCTGGTTTGGGTTTTAATTAAGAATATAAAAAGTATTTTCTTATTTAAAAAATATTTAATTATATCGAGAAAAGTATTTTCTCAGACTAACTAACGAATTTTGTTAGGCAAAAAAAATTGTTTTGTATAATACCTGAAGAAATTTAAATTCTTGACCGCCAGTATTTCTGCTTTTCTGATTCAAGTCAAGATGCTCAAAATCAAATAATTTCAAATTGTAAACATCGCCCATTCGCTAAAATTCAAAGACTAAAATTTAGAAGTTTCTCGCTTTTAGTTCTCAGTTTTTAAAATTTTCTAATTTCTCACGTTTCAACTGCAAATGAAATGAGATGTAAAAGTAAATATGTTCCAGAGGTTATATATGTATAAAGAAAATCTTTTAAAAGAAACTTTCCACTACTTTCCAATAATAACTCGCATTTTCCACTTAAAATACCGTTTTCCAA
The DNA here is from genome assembly GCA_032275145.1 of Synergus laeviventris. Lineage (NCBI taxonomy): Eukaryota > Metazoa > Arthropoda > Insecta > Hymenoptera > Cynipidae > Synergus > Synergus laeviventris. The sequence continues at coordinate 1,243,280 of JAUESI010000001.1, forward strand.
TTTTTTTGGTTCTGTCCTGGACAAGTTAGATATAATGCTATAAAAAAATATCCAATTTATAACTTGCCTAAATTGCTACCCAATCATCAAAGAACTTTTTTATAAGTTCGACACGACTTTTCTATCTCTGCTCCTGTCGAAAAATTATTTAGTTCCGCAGGCATGATTTTACGCATGATTTTTCTTTATGTAACATATTAATAGTTCTTTTACGTAATTATAATAAATTTATAACTGCCTTTCGAAATGAAATTTATGCATTTTGCATTTTTAATTTGAAATAGAATATGGAAAATCATTTTCTATTTTCCATTTTAAAAAGATTTTGTAAACCTGTTTTGAATTTCACATTTTAAACTGTTGCTGGACGGCTTACCGATATATAGCTTATTAAAAAATCAATTCTCTTGTTAGATAAATAACCTAAATATGAGGCGGTGTTTCTCTTCATACGACTGGGTTCGCAATATAACATTCACACCATATTCCATCAAAACTTCTATAATATCCTTGCAATTAGAATCCTGATGAATAAAATCACACTCCAAAAGTGTTTTCGGATGTGGATGAGGACGGTTACAAACGACCTAAACCATTTGTTTGGATTTATTATTTGTCTTTCAGTGTAAATTTAACATGTTGACATCTTTATCTTCAGCACCTTGCTCAACCTTGCTCCAAAATGAGTTTGACGTCTTGACGAAAGAAAGCTGCTTTTTCACTCGTGATGAAAACAGAGACAGACAGAGACAGAGATACAGTTGGATACAGTGGTGACTAAATTGGCCGAAAACTTTAGGGAAACTAGGGGAAAACAAAAAAACTAAATTGCTCTTATGGACGAAGTAGCGACCAGTAGCGACCTATAATCGGTATTGCAGATTCCTTGTTTGGCGTTGCAATCTGCAAGGTGGATTTTGAAATTTGAATAAAAAATGTTTTTAGTTTTTATGCTGTTTATAATACTTGGAAAGTACGACGTATTGTTTAATTGTAATTAAAAATAATAATTAATTCTACAAACATAGAAAAACCATTACACAAACCTTCTTCTTTAAAATTACAGAACCCCGAAAAATTGTTTTAATTTTGTGGAGTATGTAACGTTTCTAACCTGAAACTCATCCTTTTTCGATCAACATTGATCAACATTCTCCAACGAATAAAGCGTTTTTGTTCAATATAGAATTTCGAATAGTGGTGAAAAGTTACAAGAGATTACATGAAGATAAATGAGAAAAATATGGTGGCTTTCGCCACTTCAGCAACTCCGGTTGATCGAGAAGGTTGGCTAAATAAAAGAGGAGAAGTCAATCGAGGATATCAAAGAAGATGGTTCGTGTTAAAAGGGAATATTTTATTTTACTTTGATCGACGAGGAGACAAGGAACCTGTTGGAATGATCGTTCTTGAGGGTTGCACGATTGAACTTGCAGAAGATGAGGAACACTTTGGATTTAAAATTGTCTTCCACGGTCCCAATAATCGATGTTACGCTCTTGGTGCCGAATCTCAAGTACGCAGCTTTTTAAAAACTGTTAACACATTTATTTATTTACTGAAAAGATATTTATATTTTGTAGATGGTTGCTTTAGGCTGAGTATTCTTCGATTTTTTATATTGTTTCTAAATTGAAAAACGCTTTTAGGTAGACAAATGTACACTTTTTATTACATTCAAAGGGTTTCTAAAAATTTTAAGGGACTTCAGCGATTGTTCTGATTTTTAAAAGATTTTATAGAATCTTAAGGATTTCATGGATTTTATTGAGATTAATAATAATGCTAATCGATTTTAAAGGATATAAAGGAATCCTTAATATTATCCTTGAATATTAAAGAATTTAAAGAATTTTCTAGAAATTTTCACGAGTTTAAAAGATTTTGAAGAGGTTTTGAGACATTTCGTTACACCACTTTTTTAAGACAGGATTCTCTAAATTAATTGTTCCTTGTTTTCAGGAATCGATGGAACAATGGATGAAAGCATTGGCTTGTGCAAGTTACGACTATATGAAATTGATGGTAGCAGAATTACAGAGGCAACTGGACACAGCAGAAGAAGAAACAACAGCAATTACTCCCCCTCACGAATCTCCAAAAGCTCCACCACGACAAAGACACAATCCTTTTAACCGACCAGAATCTCATCACCGATCCCAAAGTGTTAGATCTGCTCCAGGAAGAACAGAAAATGTCCCACGAACTCGAGTTTCGTTTCGAGAACTGCACACCGCTTATGGAAGAAAAATCTTAGCCGATCTCAACGAATGGAGACACACAAAAAGAAATTCCGAAGCACCTCTAATTCGCCTTTAAATATTTACAATTTTTGTTACTAGTTAAGGAAATATTTATTAAAAATACTAAAATTTGTAAAAACGTGTATACATACTAAAATAAGTAAAAGTAGGATGATTAATAATTTATGATTAAACGTTTGTCTTTATATTTTTATGAGCTCAAACTACAAATAGGTCCTGCTAGTTAGAGATATCGATTTAAAAATCTAAAAAAATTCGAAAAATTTCAATATGTAGTACAAAATTTTTGATTGTCATAATGGAAAACTTAAAAAAAATTCAGCCCATACGCTAATCTGAAAAGGAAAGTGCAATATTTTTAAAAGAATCGTTCGGAAAAGTTTTATCACGACGAGGAAAGAAAAACGCTACTTTCTCGTTTTAATTAAAAAATTTAATAGATGTAAACCATTAGCTTCTTCCTTGAGAAAGCAAAATGAACTAATCTTTAACTAGGTTAATAAATAATAAATTATTTATTGATCTGTACAGTTACAATCTTATCCAGAAACTAATGTCCAATTCTGGGTCGAGTGAATAAAACAGCCAGCTGTCTAAAACATTGAGAGTTTAGTAAATAGGAAATACCCGTCGTAAAAAAGTGACTAAGCTCTTGATTTCTGTACAATGAACCTTAAATATCAATAATTCGAGGAATATAACAAATTTCCCAAACATAATTTTTTATCGTTAGTAATCACGAATATCGTAACAAATTTTAGGGAATCTTTTTGATCTTATTTGAATTTAAAGACACCCTTTTTCTTTGATTCTCCAGGAAGGTGTCTTGCACCGAGTAACAATCTTGCTTTATCTTCTTCCTGAGGAGTAGTTTCTTCTTGGGGACCTCTTGGCTTAATTTGTAGCTTCTGCTTGATTGCTTGACTCAAAATAACTCGTCTCGAGTCACTTTTCATTGCAAGAAGAAGATCTAACCATGTCCAGGTCACGTTATGATATTCGAGGGTTGGAATTACTAGAGCAAAATCTCTCACGTCTTCCAAGTTCTTTTCTTTGTTACCCTGAAAAGTAAATTAATAACCAATTCCACTGGTCCTAAACGAAGCCGTAAGTTCCATAAAAATAGAATATGAAAATCATACCTTGTAGGAAACACGAACAGGCACTTCTGGTATCTTGATGTAGATAAATAATTTATTTTTGTCAGCTCTCTCTTTCATTTTATCAACATCGTCTTTCCTTTCCATAGGAACATAAAATGAGGAATCTCTCTGAGGCGCGGTTGGTTCCTCTATTCCTTCTGGATCCCTTTCAGGGAAACAGAATTTCAACATTGTATTGAAAAATTTCTTAGTCAGTCCTAAAAAAAAGAGTACAGTAATTTTAACAGAATTCAAAAACAAATCGAATAATGTTAGTGTATGAAACTGGAAGTTACCAATCGTCAAAGGCACGACGTTAATCTCAAAATGCTCCTTAACCGAAATCCCAGCAACAGGGGCCTTCTCCCTGCAAAAAACTCTCAAGGCCCTTTGCCTATCAACTGGCATGTTGCTCTGTAATTCCGTCGGAACCAAAACCTCCGTATATATCTGATTGGGCAGTAAATTAGTCATTCTAACGTACCCTAACTCCAACAAATGCTCGACCGAATCATCCGTCTTGCTCGTTTTTGTGTATAAAAAGTTAGTCAGGATCAGATCAGCAATTCCCAACTGTCCATCAGCATCAGTCAATCTCCACTGAGCATGTTTAAAACAAATCTCAGCAGCCCTTGCAACTGCGGCAGGCTTGTCTTTCAAAGTCGCAGAAGCTGCAGAAGGCGTCTTTGTTTCCTTGTAACAACTTAGCATCACATCCAGTTCTTCAGCTCTAACAGTCAACTGATCCTTACAGTCAAAAACCCTCTGTTCCAACCTTTTCATCTCCTTTAGAAGATCGTCGCTCGACTCATCAGCCAGGGCTTTATGAACCAAATAAGTCTCCCTCTCCAATCTCCTCAACTTCGAAACCAAACCTCTGACTGTGTTCTGAAGTTGTTGAATAGGTCGCTTCTGATCTTCAACCGAGTGAAGCTGCAGCTGGAACCTCATCCTCTGGAGTCTCTCCAAGGCTTCTTTCCTTCGCGGTTCCACGTAGAGAAGAAGATTATTCACGATGTCTAAAATCATCGCATACTGGAGCGAATTCGTACAAACGTCAAGATCGTGATGCATGAGGGTAAAAGCATCAGCTGCTGACAGTTCCTTTCTTTCCCAGAGACTCACTTCTTCACCCGGGGGTGGAGGAACCTCATCAAGTAAGCCTGCATCCAAAGCCTGTCCGTATCCGACATAAAAGAACTCGCATTTACATCTCGAGACAATCCTCTGGAGCTGATGCTGTAGTCCACCACCTCCGCCAACTGTTTGACTCACAACGCCTCCAACACTCTGTCCAGATCCCACAAGCGCCGGAACGTCTGGAAGCCCGGAAATGACAGTCGAATCCTTTTCCTGAATGTTGTCAAGCGTCAACCACATGATATTATCGTCAATATTCGCATCAATATTTGCACTGACTGTTGCATAATACTGCATGCACTCCAAAGATCCAACCCAGGTTGTTTTAGAAACCAAGGTTCGTTCCTTCCAAACGGGTCTGTGAATCCTCTGAAGAATCTCAGCTTTTGCTGCTGATAAAATTACATATCCTCTGGTCTCTATTCCCTTCAGAAGGACCTGGCTATTAACTAAAGCAATGAGCCAGTTTTTATGAAGCACATCGTCCTGATGACAAGCAGCGAGTCCTCTTAATTGTTGCCCTCGAGTCTGAACAGACAAATCGTCGCTGAAGGCGACAGGTTTGTTCGCAGCCTCTGCTATCAATCTTTGCAGCATTCCCGCAGCTTCGCCTTGTTGTGGTTTCGTGACCGGAGAAGGTGACACCTGCGTTGGAGTTTTTTGACTCTGGTTTCTGCTCTCTGATCTATTTTTGTTCGGCGTTGCACTCTTCTCTCGGTGGAAACCTTTGAGTCCAGAGGTTGACAGATTCTTCTTCAGTTGCTGGGTTTTGATAAAAGAATCAAAAAGAGCGAAGGCGACATCTCGGTTTGTGGAGGTCCAAGCGCCTCTTAAATCATGAACGACTAATCTGTGGGTTGGAGTGTCTCCACTAACCCCAGCCACCATCGCCTCTCTTCCATAACTGACCCTGGCAACACTCAGACAGTAGCATTTTTCCACCGGCTGTCGCAGAGAAGCGCTTTCCTCTTCTTCTTGCAACGCAGACTTTAGCCAAATTTCGGCATCGCTGAGTTCACAATTCATATAGACTACCGACCATTCGGCTCTTGGTCTGTGAATCAACCCATCATCAATTGGGTGAAGCGATAAGTTGTGTTCCGAACTGCAAGTGACTCTCCCTCCAGTGACTTCGAAGCCCCTCTGCATCGCGAAAGACATCCAATAGGATACATGAAACCTGTGGAAAGCTAAAGTCAGTCTTACTTTGCGATAATGTCTGCTCAGCTGTTTCTTTCTTGCTCTTGTGTTTTTGAATAAAGGTCCTTTTCTCGTTGGCCTAGTTGCCCCTGATAGAATGAATTTGAGATTCTCGAACCACCTAAGAGTGCTACCATACAGAAGAGCGGTTGGTGCAGAAGTCGAATTTGGAGAACCGGTTGGTTTGGTCTCCAAGGACAAACTGACGTTTAGATTCTCGGATCTGAAAGCCCTGAAGGAGTCGTGCTCCTGATTGCTCGAATACTCAGGAAGTCGGTCAGAAGCACAGGGAATCGCTGCATGATGATCTCTCGGGTCACCCAAACAAACCCAAGCGAGTTTCATGCTCAATCTAACATTTGGCAAATGGAGAAGTCTGCAGTCGTCGTATTTGCTCGCGGTGCGGACGTAGACGTCTAAATCACCCTTGACGACTATTCTTCCATTTGTCCAGTCAAGCTCTAGGTCCGACCAGGTCAGTTCCATTTCCTCGGTAGTGTTGTAGGGGTCTAAGGAAGCATGGAGTAGGACTGTGAGCTGCTTGACACAAAGCGTCAATCTTCCATGGAGCATTAGACGCATTTTATCCCAGAAGGGAAGAGAAGGGCTCGGATCTCTGGAGGGATGGAGGATCTTCTCAAAGCTAAGGTTACACTGGGCGATAACTGGCTCCCAACAAGGACCAAATGCATATCTGTACTTATCAATATCCCAGTTCAGATCGTGGTAGTACTTCAAAGAAGTCATTCCTCTTTCGACTTGGATGTCTTCCCAGGGAGCACCAACCTCGATTTTGACTGTTCTTCTTGCTCGTGGAGGAGCGAGGGCTTCTGCTCCAGCAAGTCTTCCCCAGATGCTGAGACCCTCTACGAGTAAAAGAGGCTGGGGAAAATCTCGGAGTTGGAGTTTCCACTCAGCGCACTTCAAGGAGATTCCTCGAACCCAAAGGATACTGAGCTCCAGACCATCTTCTGGCCAGGGAGTTTCAATATCCATTTCGCGAAGAGCTTTAGTAGCTCTCTCGGTTCCGTTTGTGGAGGGATCAGCGAGAGCAAGGATCTCCAAGTTCTGCATCGTCCAGGCGAAGAGGCGCGTTCTCGCCGGCCCAGCTCGTTGCATTTGCTTCCAGCGTTGAACATATATCTCGGCGTTCTTCTTGTTCAGGCTGGCATAAAGTTCCTCGACTTTTCCCTGGGGAAGGAGGAGGTGCGTTCTACAGAGTACCTGGACCTTTGTATCGAGCATCGCCTGGCGCTTAAGGCTCTCTTTGTACTCGTCCTCAAGAAGTTCGTAGTTGTCGCGAAGGCGGACTTCGAAAGGATCGTCGCTCACTTCAAAAACCCATTCTTTTATCTGAAAAGAAAAAGGTTTTTATGTGGATAAGCTTGTGAACATTTTTTTTATTCTTTATATTACCTTGATGACTAAATCACAAGGCAGAGGTTTTTCCACGGATTTTCCCGAAGAATGAAGTTCCTTGAGCCATTTTCGGATACTGAAGAGTTCATTCTGAATTGCGTCTGTGAATTGATGTTCATAAGGAAATGTGGCTTTTGCAGATTCGATATTGAGAGCCCAAGTTTCATTCCACTCAAGTTCAAAACCTTCATTGTTTTGTCTCTCGAGTCTCACTTCTGCGTTATCTTCTAATCTTACTAATTCGAACCCTTCTATTGTTATAATATCCGCCATGTCCAAAGCAGCTCTCAAATAATTTAATCGACACTCTCCTTGCGACCATCGCAAATGGTCCGAACTTAATTCCAGGAAGTGTCTCGGTGAAATGTCTATTGCGAGAGTTATACCTCCAATTGCCAACACATCTAAAGTTCGTTTCGCATTTGGCTTTTCTTCGCTGACAGAAGCGAATGATTTTTTTGAAACTATCGATCGAAAATCTGCAGATTCCAACCACAATTGTCGTAATCTGAGATGCAAATTGGGACTCCAGGCAAGATTGGTTCCATCCAAACTCACACTGATGCTTTCAGATGTGATCGCAGCTTTGCACTTTCTCACTGATAAAAATGGATGGTGTTGTGATTGAGCCTCTTCGTAAATAATTGGATCGTTTTTATTCAATGTGATTGCACAAACTCCCTCCGCGACTCCGACAAATCTCTTTGCGCTGTGTTCCAAATTCGCAGAATCCAAACGTATCATTATTGAGACTGAAAATTAAATTGGAAAATGTAACTCTGTTATTCATAAAATATTCTCAAGTTAAGAAATACCTACGTTCATTTTCTGCTATGAAGAAGAGATTGCAATTTGAAACTTTGATGTTTAGTTGTAGAACTTTTTCGGATTCTTCTTTCTGTGGAGGCTTTCGGTGTTGGTTATAATACCTGAAATTGTTTAGAAATTAAGTTTCATTATCTTTGCAAAAACTATTATAATGCTTTGTAATGTAAACTATAAACGTAAATGCGTACGTGAATCCCTGTTCAAGAAACTTTGCTAATTCTAAACTCCATTCCATTCTGAGAGCATCGAGAACAATTCCAACCCCATTTGTGCTCGTGGTTGCAAGAAAAACTCCAACCGAAAGTGGATTTCCCCATCGATGGATTGTTCCAGGAATACTAGTGTCGGCACCATTTAATCCACAGCATAATGATTCAATCATCAACTCTGTGTTCCATTCGTTGACTTTTTCTAAATTATATAATCTAATTTAGTGCTCGATCATCGTTAGAAACTATAGGACATTAAATGAATTAAAATTTTGACATACTTTCGCTAAAGAGACTATTCACGGAAAATTTCACGAGAGAAACACTACAAGAAGCTTCTTGAACATCGGGAAGTTTAACAACCAGCGATCCTTCCCTCAATTCAGTAACAGTTCTTAACTCGATCCAAGGAAATTTTCTATTGGAAGCAATCGCGACATCCGGCTTCGGAATATCTTTGGCGCTGCTTAGCAAAATTTGCTCCCAATCTTTGTGGTCGTATGTTACCGAGAGAGAATTTAACTGAGTCATAATTCCCAAAACGTCCTCCTCCATCTTAAAAAAAAATTTATAAAAAAATCGGATTAGTTTTTTTTCACATTGGGGATAATCTCAATATTAAAAAATGTAACCTACTTTTGATTCAATCGACAGCCTTCGAAGAGATAAAATTTGCAGTTGTCCCCTGAGAGATAACCCGTCCAAATTAAGAGCAAGATGAAGTTGAGGCTTATCAGGTTGGAATCGAGAATTAACTTGTAAACCTCTTATCGTGCATTCCAATCCTGAAATTATTCCATCCTCTCGTCCTGCGATTATCGATGAACTTCCCAGCTTCAAAGCTAGATTCTGTACAATAAAAATGAATTTACTTGAAATTCAAACTTTACAGAACTTTTCCCAAATGATGGAAATAAGTTGAAAATATTACCTTTGGTAATATCGGAGCTATTTTAGCTAATAAATCGCCAGTGGATTGCTCGTGTGTGTTAGAGTGCTGTGCAGGGGGTGTCAGCGATTTTCTGTCCCTCAGGAACCGAAGGAGTCCAGCTCCTCCGGATCCCTCTGTCTGCGTCACTCCAACATACAATTTCTAGAAAGCAGATTCAAGGTCAAGGGACAGAAATCTGAGTCCCAGACTTCAGTGCCAAATAATTATTATGCTTTCATTAATTCAAAATTGAAAATATCGTAATTATCATCCTTATAGTGTATTTAAAAAGAAGCAACATTACAGTGGTTTCGAAATCTTGCAGCTTATGTAGTGCGTGTCTCATGCTTCGGCATTTTAGCTTTCAAATTACAAAATTCTCACTGCAAACAAAATTTATTCTTTTTTTTTGTATTTTTTGTATCTTACCTCAACTGAAAGCTCGCCCTGAGCTTTAAGAGTCGCTTCTATGCTTCCAGCAAAACTGATTTGAGCAAGACATGCATCCGAGGCATGTCTCAATAATTTCATCGATCCTCCAGCAACTGTAGCAGAAGCCAATAAAGTTCTAGCCCCGTGCACGATGCTGCCATCGAGGCTAAGACTTTCCGCACTTCCGTTAGCCAACCAACCGTTTCCGAGTATTAAGAGACTCAAGTTTTCTATATTCACAGCCATGAACTGCAAAAATTAATTTTTTAGATTAAAAGTATATATATATAAACCGGACAACCCGGCTATGTTCATTGAATTTAAATGAACAAAGATTAATGAAATTAAAGATATTATTGCACCTGGACAAATGTGTTGATAATGGGTGGAATCTTTTTGTTCCTAAAATCCAAAGTTTCGTTGGATTCTGTTTTCCTTTGACAATGAGGTAATGTGGGAACATCTTTGTTTATTCGTACGTCTCGCATCACAACCGAGAGCAATTTTGCCACATCGCTGCAGAATAAACTTGACCGAATACTTATCTCTTCGATTTGCTAAAAAAAATTATGTTTCAAATAGAATGTTCAAATAAAATATTCAAAAAGTAACCCTGCTTAAAATTTAGGGTTGAAAACAAATAAAAACTGGAAATGCCAGGTTCCTGTCCGACAAAAAGACAAAACGAAGTTTCAACCCGGGTTCTACCAGCCGGTATATACCCGGTATCTACTTGCAGATAACAGACTAGGTTTCCACCCGGTTCTTATCCAGTCACCGTGAGGTACTCTAGACAGATTTGAATTCGTGAACATGAAAATCCTTCTTATACATGGTCCTACCCAGTTCCTCTCTGGTAAATGGTACCAGAAATTCAAATAAGAATTTCCGTTTCTATCCGGATCCAATCGGGTCTCTGTAAGGTACCTGGCGACTAATAAGATAATTTTCAGTTTCTCCTTACCACTGTGAAACCATTTTTGGTGATATTTACGTCCCTCAGAATGAAATAAGGCAGAGAAATATGTCCGACTCGAAGATTTATTTTGTACCTGCTTTTTACGTGCCATGCCAAAAATCTTGGAATTACCCTGAAAACATTTGTATATCAAATAAATCCATGTCTTTATTAATTAAGAATTTCAATTTTAGAATCTCGAGATATTAAATAATTTGAACTTTATTAACCTGAAATAAAATCATGCAACTCACCACGTAAATATAGAGTAGATAACAAAAAAGGTGACAATTACTGCAAAGAAACCTGTCATTTTGTTTTTTTCTTGTGAACAATCGTAAGGCTACGATTCCTTTTTTTTTTCACTATAATGATTATTACCTGTAATAAAAACATTACACATATATATGTATATATTTGTATCTGGTTGTATAAATATATTAAATTTAGTGCAAGAAATCATTTTTAAAATGGCACAAAACAAAAATGAAACAGAAAATTCGATTTCGAGAAATGTTGATTAATTTCTAAGAACACAACTAAATTTCAATGCTTAAATTTAAGTTACTAAATAGATTTTTAAATCACTTACTGTTTATGACATTGTTAAAAAGAGACGAATAGTGAAATAGGTTATGAACATTTCACTTCAGTGATATGAAATTTGTGTTTTTCAAAGAATTTTTGTGTATTTTTTTTTCATTTTTCACGATGATTTTATCAAGTAATTTCACATTTTTGAGGTTTGTTTTCGTTACATGTTTAGATAATATTTGTAATAATTACTTTTATACTTCACTTCACTGCTGGATTCAATTCACTGAACATTGCAATGTTTCAAAGATGGTGGCGGGAAAATTCAAATTAACGCACACAGTGCCTTTCTTGCGTCATTTTTAGGAAAATTGAAATTAACGCACACATTGCTTTTCTTGCGTCATTTGGATGTATTTTAGAGTAAGAATTCAACACTTTTCCTCAACACATTCATAAATATCATATTCTTACTCATTCTTACTCATCGGCATATATGGTAGCAG
>JAUESI010000001.1:1259314-1270018 GCA_032275145.1 Synergus laeviventris
CTCTCTCTCTCTCTCTCTCTCTCTCTCTCTCTCTCTCTCTCTCACACACACACACACACACACACACACACACACACGCACACACGCACACACATTAGGAATTTGAGGTATTAAAATTTATTTTTTATTCTCGGACGCAGATAAATATTTTTGGCATCAATCAGGATTAGAGAATAATTCGCGAGGGGTTTTCAAGCCCCCTCTCCACTTACATCCAACTTGAGAAAAATGTATATGCAACAGAGTCAAGCTTTTTTATTTCACTCGTCGAGTTCCCCTAAATATGAAACACTTGAAACTTTGCTCATCAACGGGAATTCGCAAGGTGGCTGCGCACTGACTCTTGGAGGGCGAGAACCATGAGAGTAAAGTTGAGTTAGGTTCGGACGACTGGATAGTAAAGCATTTCAAGAATATCGATTATTTGCGGCAGCGGTATGCCGCGTACCTTCACCAGAGCAGACTTAATCATCTTCAATTCACAATGCGTGGGAGGAGAGATCCTACATCATAAAAAAAAAACTAAAAAAAAATTGTAATTAGTCCTAAATTGATATTCTCTTATTTTAGGACTTCAACTTCAAGTAAATTGTGTAATTAAATTCTAAAATTATATAAAACAGATTTTAATCAAGGCCGTGTTAGTCTTTGATTTTTAAGTTCCTCTTTTATTTGCGGTCTGCAAAAATTTTTTAACCCTTAATGTTTGTTAATCCTAATGGTAGTTAATATTTGCCATATTTTTTTTGTAGAACGAAAAAAAAATGCGTTCTAGAAAGCGGGAGAGGAATGCAGCAGCAATCGATAGAATCTCTATCCTCCCCGTCGCATCCCTCTTTCACCATCTGGAAAGTGAGGAGGACGAGGAGTATAAAGTTTTAGCACGCGAGATGTAAGCGCCGCCATCTATGATCGTAGAAGGTCTAGAATGACGCCATCTGTGTGCACTTCAATTAATTGATGTATTTGCACTTTCTGAGGACTCTCAAGAGTCTCGAAGATCTTGCTATTCTTGTAGATATAGCCACACTTACACATTTAGAGATTTTACCCCACCTCGCGATTTTGCATCTCCCTATGTCATCCAAAAAATGGGATAATCGCTTGATTTTTAAACTGCAGGTTCCCTTCGTTGGCAAAAATATAAATCGCATCAATTTTTCATCTTAATGGTTTAAAAACTTCACAAGATTGATATTAAAAATTTTGGTTGGTGGAATCTTTGGAATGATCTGACATGATGTTGGCTATGACTTTTTAACTCGTTCCGAGATTCTAGTCTTGTCTTTATTGCAATTAAAATGAAGCCACAGGAGTTAGCCTTACATAATAAACCCTAATTAGTCGTAATTGAAACGCTGAGCAGTTTTTAATTACGAGCTGTGTCTCAGTTTCCTACCCGAAAATCATTTTGCTTATTTTAAATTGAGCCTCGGAGACAACGGAAGGAACAAAGCTAATGAATGACGGACGTCAGATAGATAGAAGAGGCAACGGCATTCGTTGACCTTGAGGTATACCAAAGCCTGAATGAATCAGCTCGACGAACTCTACTTGCTTGTTTGCAACGCGTCATTCGCTGTCTGCTCGCATTCCTCAATTCCGCGTTCCTTTTATTTTTCCATTCTAGTGGCACTCGAGTTAGCACCCTTTAAGCAAATGTAATCACCAATCAGATAACCAGTTATTGCATTCGTGATCCTGAGAAACACAACTTTCAGGCGCAAGAAGTGTAACGTCTAATGTAACCAACTTGCACATTTTTTCTATTATACTTAAAAAATAATTATCTTAAATCGTCAAAGGTACCTAATATCCTTTTGTGCCATCTTCAGGATTCCATATACAAAAGATAAGGTCTTAATCTTCATTCCTCAATCTTTTACAGCTATTTAAAATCGCGAGGTGGACCGAATACTCGATTTTTCCGCTTTTATGTGTTTTTAAAGCACCGTGGAATTAAAAAAATCTTACGGTCGCTTTCTTGCTATCAAGGAGAATCCATATTTCAAAAACTAGGCTTTAATGTCAATTTTTAGGCGTTTTATGGAGGGATGAAATCGCGAGGTGGGGCAGTTTTCGGTTTTAAGGGGTGGAAGACCGATATAGTGAACTCTTTGGATGAGAATTCTAAACGTGAGCACCAGATTCACTTCTATTGACCCTTTCTTTTGCTCTTTCTCTCCATTTTCTTTCTTCTTCCTTCTTTTTCTTTCCTTCTCGTTCGGGATTATGTCACGGTGTATTCGCCCAGTATTCCTATTCGTACGTGAATAACCGTTCAACAAAACACGCCTACGCACGGCCAAGCGATATCCGCGTGTACGTGCTTATGTGAATGCACATTGCACACCTAAAGGTTACGCTAGGTGAAGTCAAGTTCAGTCAGTAACTATGTCGTGCTCTTTATTTATGCGATCTGATACAATTTTCTCTACCACGTGTTGGTAAAAGCTGTCACGAGAGAAAAAAAAGCCTTAAATTGAATTTATATAATTTTTTATTTCATTAGAATTCAAATAAAGTATGTTTGGAAATTCTTAGGGTTTTAAGTGAGTTAAAAAAAAAAAAAATTCTGTCGAGATTCGAACAAGGTCTCTCAATGCACGTAAACTGCAAGCCGACAATCTGCACTAGGCAAACTTTTCTTTTTTAATTATTTTTGTAATTTTGATTGTTGAAATTAAATGAAAAGGTTTTTATTTTTCTTCTTATTATTTATTATTATTAATGATTAATCAAAAGCCTTGAAATTTTGTTTTAGTTATATCCATACAATCGGAAAAATTATTTTAAATTGAAGATATGAAGATAGAGGTCAGTTGCCTAATCGTGGATAAATTATTAAAGCGAGTTAAATTTATGTGTTTACAAGAATACTTTATCTTACTTTCAAAGAATTTCTTATCAAAAGGTGACTATTGTGTTTTGATAAACGAGAAATTACGAGAGTTTTAAATAATCTTTCTTATTAATTTTTAAGACAGTAACAAATTTAGTTTTTCATTTTATCGTAGCTTGTACACTTGAAAGTGAGACGACAGTTGTGTAAATTTAGCGATTCTAGGAAAAACCACTTGGGACTTAAACGAAGTGCAAATGAGGGATATTAATGTGGTTATAAATTCAGATCGTTTAAAGCTTGGGAATGACGATTAGAATATTTTCTGACCTGGTCGACAAATTTCATTGAAAATCAAATTTTAGTTTCCACTCTTGACGAAAAAAAATAAAGAAAGTAAATATTGAATCATTTTCTGCCATTCCAAAGATTTAATATTTCAAGAACCAGCTCTTAATCTCCATCCTACGAAGTTTTAGAGCCAAAAAGAGTCGCGAGGTGGAGCTATTTTTCTGTTTTTCTCATTCTCTGGCGTTTCAAATTATCTCAATGTAGTCAAAATGATTAGTGCCTTTCCTGCCATCGGAAGAAATCTTAATATTAAATTTGAGTCCATAATATTAGTTTAGAGACTTTTTAGAGCGAAATTAGATTTCGAGGTGGTTAAAATTTCAGAGTTTTGTAATTCGTCCAATGTTTTGGACTCAGATTTCACTAAAATAAGCTTGGAATGAACTAGGGGACGAGTACTGACCATTTATTTAACTCGTTGAAGAAAAAAGGCAGTCTTTGACGTGGAGTATGCAGGTCTATTATTTTCGTGGGGTGTGGGGAGAAAAGCACGCGGCAAGTCTGCTAATAATACAGCCTGCTTGCTTGCCTAGGCTGGGGAAAAAGGTGTCAGGCCCGAGACAAGAATGACTAGGCAGACGGCCAGCCACCTTATATTTCTTCTTGTTGAGCATAAAGGTATGCAAAATCCTCTGCAAATTCTTAAGACATCCCACAAGTTCACTGGAGGATATTTTTTCCCCTCTCAATTAGCTACGAGACTTCCTCTCAACTCTAAAACCTCTTTCTAGCCTCTAGAGTTCTTCAAAAAGTCGCTAGGTAACGTCAAAAAAATTGTTAACTTATGGAAAAGTGTAAAAATTATTTTAAAAATGAAATAAGTCTTCAAAAGTGTTACTCCATATCAAGAGACATTATTTCTATAGTAAAAAATGTTTTTAAATGTAGCCAGGCGCCGGGGATCGAACCCCAACTGATCACCAAAGATTTCCAGACTAGCGATTATTTATTACCGCGCTTTTGAACCGATTTTGATAATTTAAAATTTTTTTCTTTTTTATTATTTAATAATAGAGAGGATAAAGTCTTCAGAATTAAAAAAAAGTTGCATGCATATATATTTTTTTTTTCTTGGGAGGATAATTTTATATTGAATTCACGGTTTAGTGTTTCGATAACTTTAGAAGCGAATATGGTTTGAGTATGAGTGGAATATTATCACCAAACTATAAGCTTCTAGAGAATTTGGTTTTCAAATTTTTCGAAGCATTAGCATCGATTTTTATAAAGACAAAGGACTGTCACCAAGCTTATTACGTAAGGTTACTCTATCTGCTTTATCAATAGTAGAATGTTGTTCAAAACCAATAATGATAATATTCAGATCAACTTCAGATTTCATAAATTTAAATGAATGGTCGACAGTGGCACCATCTAATGCCGAGTATAATAAGGCGGGAAATTTAAATTCTCTCGAATATTTTTCCTTTTCTTTATAAACAATGTGAACAATTTATTGAGGTTAAATTACTCTTCTGTAAATTCTATAAGTTCCGAAGTGGTGAAATGCTTATTCTAATTAATAGAGTTGCAAATGTCCGTGGTAAAAGTACGACAGGTGAAAGTACCTAGAGTGCTAAAAATTAGTAGTTATTATTTCGTGTCAATTATATAGTACCATAGCTAGTTGCCCCATATCAAGAGAAAGTTGTTTTATCGACATTTTTTTAATCAAACCTCCTGTTTCAATTGTAGACTTGAACAGAAATTAATACCTGAATAATTATATATTTATTTACGTTTTTAAAGATTTCCCATTCAGTTAAATATATTTTAATGGTTTTTATAGTTTGCATTTATAAATTATATAATATTAATCTTTTGCGAGTCCAATTACATATTATAATCCGTTATGAACTCCCTTTCAAAATGGCAGCATCCAACTGCTACTAAATAATCGTATGCGTGCTTTTACTCAAGGTAAAGGGGCGGAATGTTCGGTATGCACGTTGCTTGGGAGAACTTGAAAGACGCTCTGAGATGAGCGAGGTGGACAACTGGTTCTGGCTGCATCTTGACCTCTTCCATCCGATCGCAACAGTAATTGACGGCTCTAAAATACTGATAAAAATATTCCTATCCCTCAAAAACCACTGTATTAGTCGTTTTTCACTCTCTTTTTCACTAGAAATAAAAAGAGAAATATTGTATCATTTTGTGCCATCGTAGGGATTACAAATTTAAAAAATCAGAAACTTATCACTATTTTTCAAGTTTTTAGAGCCAAAAAAAGTCGCGAGGTGGAGCCAAGTTTCTGTTTAGATACAAAATTAGGAGATTCTCTACCTGAATGAATCCGTAGCTCAGTTGGTTATACTACCGCCTCGAAAAGCGACGAAACCGGGTTCGATCCCTCATCATTTTCTTTTTTTTTTTCAATAATTTATATTTAAATTATCAAAATAAGTTTTTTTGGTTATTAATTTTTATAAAGATTGGTTTTATACGAATTATTATAAATTGTAGATTCAGAGTTTAGAATTTTTCGAAATATTTTTCGTAAGCTTCTAGTTGTTGCGCCTCCACATAGGGAATATGGGAATACTAGAGTCAAATTTCAGCGAGTTTTATCAAGTTACGTGCTATCGTATTTTAACTCCCATGTTGTGGCGACATCGAATCAAGAAACCTGATTATTTGATTGTTACTTTTCACTTTGTAAATTAGAGTCAGCGAGGCTGGAGATTTTTAAAACGAATTAAATAAGAGAACGAGTTCTTTGCACACATTTGAAAAAATAAATTTATAATTAAGGCTGTGCTTTACTTATCCGATCCCTACCTTACCGATATTTTTTCTCTGCAATGTTTCTTCTAAATGTATTGAGATATTTCTAGAATTTCTAAAATGATAGAAAGTATGCTAAGGTACGTTTACCTGGTCCTAAATATTTATTAAAATAAAAAAAGATAAAAATAATTTTTTTTTAATAATGTTTTTTTATAAATTTAAATATTTATTGGATATTTTTTTACTCTTTTGGGTTAACTGAAACTTTTCAAAGTGCATTGATCGATTAAATAGTGGTGTATTTGCATCGAGGATATCCGGAAGAAACGTGATATGTGGGGCATCTCGATCCGAGTCGAGGTAAATAGATGAATTAACATATAGAAACCTCGGCGAGAGTCCTGAAGGCTTTTAAGCCACAACAACCTGCCGATTCAAGGCCGATAAGTCGTTCGAGGTGTCTCTCTTAATCGCGAGATAAAGAGATAAAGATCACTATGTGCACTTTTTCGATAAGTTTCCTTTTCAATTTTCAATTCACCCAGAATATTCATTTATCATTTTATAATTAATTATTCATTAAATTATTATAAAAATATTATTATTAAAAATGGAATTATTAATTTCATCAAAGAGCACTTGTGAGAAAAGTTGAGGACCGCGCCCCTTGCGGTGATTTTGGAACTTGCATCTATTTAAAAATTATTTTTAATAATTAAAAAAATTTGAAAAATGTTTATTTTCCTCCCCTCTCTTGTCTTAATTGTTTACAATACGTCTGTTTTCAAGCATTGAATAGTAAATACGTAGGTGGAGATAATTTACGAATTTGTAACGAGGCAGAGATAAAAAGATGGATGTAGTATGGTCAGTCACGATGGTATAGACGTGGTAAGCAGGAAGTGGGATCCGGTCGGTATCACGATGCCCGTTTTATGCATCGTGTCTATTTCGTACGCAGAATCGATGTGTGGAATTCAATTCAACTCGATTATATTATTATTTTTCATTATTTTCGGAAAATTTATTTTTTATTTCTAGATTGAGGTTTATATATATTGTGCCATTGATAGGAATCTTTGTTTCAAATTTTATGGATTTATCTCTGTTTTTACATTAATTAGAGACGAATAAAATCGTGAGGTGGGGGTTATTTAGGCTTTTTTCAAGTTTCTAACGCTCTGGAATATTTTAGTGAAAAAAAACGATCTTAGGTCGGTTCTTGCTATCAACAGGATTCTATATTCTGAGTTTGGTTGATTAATTTCATTTAGCAGTAAAATTATCAATAAATAAAATCGCCAGGTGGAGGTTATTTGTCATTTATTGTAGTTTTTGATCCTCTGGATATTATTTCGTTTTTTGCCATCGGGAGGATCCTACATTCCAAAAATGGAGTCCTAAAGTCATTTCTAGACAGATATATCAAGAAATAAAATTTCCAGGCGGGATTAAAAAATGTTGTTTTTTTTTCCTTTTTAGTAGAAAAGATGTTCTTTCGGAAAAGGAGCGTCTTGAGAATGAGATCCAGTCCTGGGGAGGTGCGTGCGCGACGTACTGTCAACTATACGAGGTCATGCCAGTGCAAAGAGAATCGGCTCTTTCCAGGCGGTTTTATTGATCGTCCGCCAAGTTTCAATGTAGCGTACAGTCTCCCGACGTGCATTATTCTTCTAGGTCGAGAGCACGTGGTCGAGTGCAATGGAAACTAGAATATTGTAAGGGAACCAGTCAGACTCAGTCAAATTAAAAGCCTAATTTACATTCAATTTTAAATTTATTTAATAAATTGGAAAAATTTGAAAATTTTAATAAAGTATGATTTTTCTCTTAGCTATCTCTTCTTAATTTTTGCATTAGGGGGATTTGCGATAAGCTGGAGAGGATTCTCGCTAAGTCTATTCCAATTAAAAATTTTTTTAATAATACTAAGACCTGATCTTTAATTGGAAAAATAAATCAAAATTGATAACAGGGAAGAGAAAAGAGAGTGAAATCGAGATCCAAGTAGTAGAACCGCAGTGGAGGGCAGACCAGCGAAGTAGATTGAGTTCGGCTCGTCTCGGCCGCCGCCGGTAACGTTCGTTTTCGCAAAGCCGCAACATGGCCACGAGCCACGTTGCGGGTCAATGCTCCGGTCTTGATCTCTTCCTCTTTCCATTGGCCAATCACCACGCATGTGCGTATTTTGCCCCTTATCCAATTTTTTCAATAATGAGAAAACATATTCTCAAGGAAAAAATATCCAAACTCAATTATAGAAAACACAAGAGCAATTGTGCCACCCTCAGGAATCTTTATTCAAAATATCAGCGATTCACGTCGCTTATTAAAGATTTTATGAATTCGTAAAGTCGCGAAGTGGAGCTCATTTAAGTTTCATCTGCCCGTATAACCTTTTCGGAAGATTTCTATTTTAAATCAGACAGAGAGTAGTTTACTGCCAGCTAGGAGATTCCTTATCCTAAAAATTACCTTCCTAAAATGATTTGGTGCATTTTTATTAAGAATTTACGATTCGACGTGTAAGAAATGCAACTAATACTTTTTTTTTTTGATTTTAGGGTACAAATGGGCCACGACCGACGTACGCCGGTGCAAATAATGGAAACGCAGGAAGTGGCGGCGCAGGTGGTGGTGGCGCTGGAGCAGGTGTAGCCGGCAGCGTAGGAGTTGGTCCAAACGCTGGCGGTGGTGGTGTCGGACATGGACTGAAAGGTGGCGCCGGAGGTGGGCCAAGAGGTGGAAATCCAGTGCAATATCGCGCGAGTAATGCGGCCGCCTGGGGTGCGCCGTCATCTCACGCAGCGGCCGCTGCCGCCGCCGCCGCGGCTTATCCGCCATATACTCGGTATCCAAGCGCCGCGGCCGCCGCTGCCGCAGCGGCGGCCCAGATGCCCGTTGGCGCCCAGCAGATACCACCAGCTCCAAATCCCTACAGCGCCACTACCTACGTCCAGCATGCATCGGTAAATAATCAAGTATGCATTACGTCATTCATCCTACATTTTTATCATTAGATGATTATAGTTTTACTAGAAGACGTCGTTTACTAACTCCAATACTCCAAATACCACACCAATACTTTATCAATTTCAATAATTCCAATTTCACATACACATTATATAATTTTATTTTCCTTAAGCAATTAAAATTTGAAATATTTTTCTAACCTATAATTAATTTGTTTGTAGTATGGGGGACAAAGAGTTCCTACAGCCTCTTCTCCAGCCAACACAAATAGCAGCTCCAGTAGCGCTACAGGTAGTCAAAGTGGTACGATGAGTACCAACCTTAGCAATAATGCAATGCAGGGGCAGCAAGTAGAGCAGCTGTCAAAAACAAATTTGTATATTCGTGGCCTCAACCAAAACACAACAGATAAGGACCTCGTAAATATGTGTTCTCAGTAAGTAAATTTTGTCTATCGTTCTGTTTCATCCCATCACTAATTTTCAATTTTTTTCAATAAAATCGCAATTCTCTGAATTTTCATATTTAAATCGAGTCGCAAAAAATTACTGATATCGTGTGTTTTAAAATAACGTACTCTGGCGCGGAATTCAAATCGCAAGATCTATAAAGAACGAACTGTCCTCGTAGATAATTATTTTTATTTATTTATTTTTTCTGCTAATGCACCTTTCACGTTTTTCCTTTCAGATATGGAACTATAACCTCTACAAAGGCGATTCTGGATAAAACTTCCAATAAATGTAAAGGTACTTAAATAAGATTGACGTTTTTTAGTACCTATAATTGTAGATTTTTCGAACTTTTACGTTTATTAAAATACGCGTTGCATCTGAAGCCTAAATCAAAAGATATTTCAAATTTGAGGGCGCTAGTATTCCCAACTTTCGAGCTTCGTGAATTTGCCACCAAAGTTAAAATTGTTTCTGGTTCCAATTTACATTTTCTAAGATAGATGCTTCTTATTTAGTCAAATTTACGTATTAAGGTTGTTGGGTCCAAGTTTTAACTTCAAAATTCTATCTCTTCATGTTACTCAACAAATATTATAATTAGATATTTTTCCGCTCTGTATACACATTTATATTTTCAATAGTAAATAGCGCTACAGAGAGGAAAAATATATAATTACAATATTCCTTGAGTAAAATGAGGGAATGGAATTTTTAAGTTGGAACTTGGATACAATATATCCTTAATAGTTAAAAATATGAAGGGCAGATTTTGAAATCAAGAAAATTAATTTTTTTTGTTATTTTTCGCAGGTTATGGCTTTGTAGACTTTGAGACACCGTCGGCGGCAGAGGGTGCTGTGAAAGCACTGGTGTCCAAGGGCATCCAAGCGCAGATGGCGAAAGTGGGTATCTGGTTGCTCCGTAGACTGGCCAGTGTACGTTGGTTGTGCATGCAAGTACAGTAATACCAGAGTAACAGTAAACCTCTCTCTTTCTCACTATCTCGTTCTTTTCTCGTTCTTCTCATTTTCTTCCCCTCCCCTCTACCCCTCCTTTCTAACTTTCTTCTTATCTCTTTTTTTACCCTCTCCACCATCCCCCCTTCCTAATCAATTATCATTATCATCCACTTCCAAGCCAATCGATAATGTTCCACACTTCAGGATTCAACATTTTTTCCAAGTTCTCAAATTTCCATTTCCTCATTTTACTCAACAGATAATAGAAGTAAATATCTTTTCACTCTGTACACGTATTCTTTTTGAAAATAGGAATGTGGTTATAGAGCGAAAATATATTTATTTATATTACCTGTTGAACAAAAGGAGGAATTGGATCCAACAACCTTAAATA
>JAUESI010000001.1:1270118-1288652 GCA_032275145.1 Synergus laeviventris
TCAATATTTATTCTTCAAGTCTTTTAAATTTAAATTTTCGAAGTTCACATTTTTCGAGGAAATTGTCGTTGGCTGGAAATCCTTCTCCCTGGAATTTTGCAGTTCCTTTTTTAAAATGTGACTTGAGCCGATTCTAAAAAGATTAACATTGCCGTTTTCAGTTTTTAGTCTTCTTTGATTTATGTTAATTTTAATTCATTTTTTCATTGGATTCTTTTTTTCAATTATTTTCAACTAGTGACTCTATACTTAATTTTGATGTGTTTTCTGTATGTGGCTTTAACGGTTAACCTTGGATTAAAAACGAGGAACCTGTTCGTAAAATTCTTGGAGATTCATCAGCTCTGTCTCTCTACTCTGTCTTTACATACTATACCTACCAACCTGTCAATGCTTGCTGCTATATCTCGGCCACGAATCGCTGATACTGCTATGTGAACACGTCTCAAATCATGTCTGAAAATTGCATTGTTTCAGCACTAATAGGCCTCCAAATATCATTCATTACATTCGAGAAAGACATATAACATTCTCAGATAGTTTAGCTTTTGAAAAATTGTTTAAACGTTATCTTTAAATAATTTAAAATACTTTTTAAGGCGCTGGATCCAAGTTCTAACTTCAAAATTTGATTTCCTCGATTTACTCAACAATTATGAAAACTAAATATTTTCTCGCTGTGTAGCGCTGTTCACTTTTTAAATATAAATCTACGTACAGAGCGAAAAAATGTATAATTTTAATACCTTTTTTTTTTTTGGAAAATAAAAATGTTTTTCTAGTTCCAAGTTTTATGGAAAAAGTATTACAATAATACATTTTATCGTTCTGTAAGAATATTTATATTAAAAAAGTGAATCGCGATACAGAGCGAAAAAATATCTAGCTATAATATTTGCTGAGTGTTAATTAGGTTTCATATTCAAAAGCAAAGGACATAAAAACATTTTTAGGAATTTATACAATCTACATTTTTAGTATCTAAATTTCTAAATTATATTTCAAATTTTCCTAGAATATTTAACATTAAGGGTGTTCGACTCAAATTCTAAGCTCAAATTCATTTTCTCCATTCTTTTTAATGAATATTAGAATTAGATATTTTTTCACTCTGTAGACATAATTATATTTGAAAAATAAGTACGACTATAGAGAGAAAAAATTCCATCAATAACATTTGTTAAGTAAACTGAAGAAATCAAATTTTGAGGATAGAAGTGGTTCCAACACCGTTAATTAATAAATTTAAACTTAAATGGACCCGAACTCTACAACTGATAAAAATTCTTTCCCCCTTAATTAACGAAAACCTATTTTCACTCTTCCCAATTGAAAAAAGAAAATAGCGAAATAAAGTTGAGGAAAAAAATGATCATCCAAAGCCCAAAACTAACTTGGAATGGTTCACCTAACTTAATGTGGCAAAATAAAAAATCGCACGGGGTGCCACTGCGGATGTGACGATGTCAATCGCATGTGATATGCAGCGAATCATTAATATTAATTAACTAAATGACGTGTCCTAGTTATTAACTTTCTGCTCAATGGTCATTTTTTTAAATCAGGTGCTGTCTTACCCTTGGGGGTGTTGGTTGGCTCTGATTTACACTTGGCTTACTTTAACCCTTTTATTGAAAAAAATGTTATCGAAAGCATTCCCCGTGATTTAATCCACTCAAAAAAAAATCAAATCAAATTTTCAGTGATAAACAAATTTTGCTAATAATTTCGTTTCTGAATCTTTTTATTCTTTAGTTCTATTAAATCTCGTGGAATGCTGACGGTATTAAGTAAATAAAAAAGGAAAAAATCTCATCGAAAATACTATTTATTATACTATAACATACTATATTATTATATTACATATATATAATATATATATTATATACCATATAATATGTATAAAATGCCATGAGCTTGGCTTACACCATGATATTTTCATTATTTATTCTTCTTTTTTTTATGCATTCGCAAGATTGAAGTAAATTGTCGTAAAGTATAAGTATATTCAAGTAATCGTAGATTTGAGTCTTGAGAGAAATGGTGGATCTCAAAATATGCTTGGAGGCACACGAAACATATTTTTTTTCTAATTGTTTTTTGTTCGAGTTGTTCAGATATTTAAATTTAAGGCGGTTGAAACCAATTTCCGAACTTGAATATATTTCCTCATTTTACTCAAAAAATATTATAATTTGATATTTTTTCAATTTCATATTTTTAAAATATATAATTTTAAAATTCGTTGAGTAAAATGAGGAAATCGAATTTTGGTTTCTACATTTCTACGAATTCTTACTTGGTTTCAACACCCTTAAGATTATGTGTCAGTTATCCGATCCCTACTTGTTATATAATTAAGTTGTCTAGTTAAAAGTTTGTGAAATTAAAGAAAAAATGCTGTTGTTTGATTCTAAATATTTAAAATTAAATAAAGAAATTTCTCTAAAAAATTTTGTTGAAAAATATAAACATTTAGGAGTAGATAAACGTACCTTAGTACTTTCTGTTTAATTTCACAAATTTTTAACTGAATATCTTAATTATTGGAAAAGTCATCTGACAAAGAAAAGCTGCCGATAAGTTAGAAATCGGATACATGACCTTAATTTTTATTTTTATTCTAATTCAAAATGGGAATCACACTTTAAGAACGAGAGTGGTCAATTTATTTATAATAATCTGCATACTTCACTTATACAATCGTCGAGTTCCAATTCGAATTCATGTCGCTCATTTTCTCACAGTCTTATTGTAAATAAATAAATAAATATATATATATATATAAAATATATATATTAAATTAATTTATTATATATGTGCTTTGAACTCTGCTTATTATTTTTCATTGGAATGTCAAAACCGATTCGATCGTACGTAATCTGCTTTCGGTGGAAACTATATTTGGATCTTTTATTTAAAAAGAAAGAGAAAGTTAAATGAGAGGTTTTGGAAAATTTTGATTCGAGAAATTTTGAGGAAAATTATTTTTGTTATTTATACTGATCTATTCACGAAAAAAAGTCAATTTAATATTCCTGTTTAATTTTCTTCATATTTGGACAATTTTGAAGCCAATTCTTTGATGAAAAACCTTCAAATTCAACTTTTCTAAATGAGAAGAATTTTATTATCAAAAATCTCTGAATTAGAACCAAAATCATTTTCGATTTCGTATATTGATTGCAACTCGACTTTCAATTCTCTCGCTCTGAATAATTTACACTTCACCCATAAAATTTCTTATAAAAAATGCATTATTTAATGACGTTGGGTACAAAATTCCATTTCTTCATTTTACTCAAAGAATATTATAATTAATTTCATACTTTTAGACTCTGTAACGCTATTAACTTTTTAAATTAAAATATGCATACAGAGCGAAAAAAATATCTATTTATAATATTTATTGAGTAAAATGAAGAAATCGATTTTTGAAGTTAGATCCAACACCTTTAAGGCCATGTATCAGTTAGCCGATCCCTACTTTACCGACATTTTTCTCTTTAACGCCATTTCTATATTTATTAAGATATCGGGTTGAAACTAAAATTTAAATAAATTCACTAAATTAAGTTTACCTGCTAAATATTTCAATTGAAAAAAACCTATTTCGAATTTTTTCTTTTATTGAACATTTATCATCAGATAAACATACCTTGGTATTTTAGAAATTTTCAATCAATTTAAAAATGGCTCACAGGGGAAAATGACAGTAAAGTAGGGATCGGATAACTTACACAAGACCTTAAATTTTACTTTTAATAATTGTGGGTGAAATATGTAAGTAAATGTTTTCGTGAGCATGCTCAGCATGAGATGCAGAATAAATTGCATTTTCTCAGAATGAGAAGATGCAAGAACTTATTAAATTTTAAAAACTTTATTAGCTTGAAAATGAGAATTGTCCACCTAGATTTAAAAATTTTATATAAAATTTTTTATTTTTAACTTGATTGCAACCCTAATCCAAAGAGCAGATTTAGAGAGCCACCAGAATGTGGTAATGCAATGAAGCATGAAAAACTTAAGACGCCGAAAAACTCTGACCTTCGGCGTCAAAACCCATACATATTGTATATTATATTCAGACGTTTTCTATTATCTGCCCATTTGTATATTTCTTGCGATTAGTCAAATTAAATTCTACAATAGCTTATTGGTCTTTTTTGTAGCTTTATTTGTTGTAGATTATTTACCTTTAAATAAAGTCCTCTTAAAAAACAGTATTAATTATATTGATAACGTTAGGACAATCATTTTTGCGCATTATTAATTTATTTTCAATGCTTTTTTATTCCTTTTCTTTGTTTTGAGTTGAGTCGAAGCATCAGAGCAATCAACAAATTACTGTTATGATTTTTATTACTGGTATTAAAAATCGCAAAGACAAGGCACGAATTTTATTTAAATTTCGACAAGAATTCTAGAGAGAAGAAAATTGCAGATTATTAGATTCCATAAATTGATAATAGGAAGATGAATTTATTTATAATAAAGTTATGTTTCGGGAATTTTAAAGCTGATCCAAATTCTGGCCTCGAAATTCGATTTCCGCATTTTAGTTGAAAAATATTATAATTGAATATTTTTTCGTTCTGTGTGCATATTTCTATTTAAAACTCGAATTTTGAGATTAGAACTTGGATCCAATAGCCTTAGTGAAAATTGTTTGGTTTATTTTTCTATCTATTTTAATATTTTTTCTTACTATTTATTTGAGAATGACGGGAATTTAAAGAAAGAGATGTGCGTTTTCTTTGCATTAATTAAGAAAAGAATGTGTTCATGGATTTCAATAAGTTGCATAGATTTTTCATTGATTCTTCAGCAACAGGAGCAAGACCCCACCAATTTGTACATTGCCAACCTGCCACTCATTTTCAAAGAGAACGACGTAGAAGGACTGCTTGCTCAATATGGCCAAGTCATTTCTACCCGAATTTTACGTGATACGTTGGGACAAAGTAAAGGCGTTGGATTTGCAAGGTAAGTCGATTAAAAAGTAATAAATAACTCTTTTTTCAATTTAATAAAGAATTATTTGAATTTGAATCATCAGGGATTTAAATATCGCGTCTGAACTAATTTTGATAACGATTTTCTGTCTTTCTTTTCAGAATGGAGTCGAAAGAAAAGTGCGAACAAATCATACAAATGTTCAATGGAAAGGCCCTCCAAGGAGGCAAGGATCCTTTGTTAGTTAAATTCGCCGACGGTGGCAACAAGAAAAAATCATTATACAAAAGCACGATATGGAGGGAAGCGGGAGATGTGAGTACTTCGGTAAATTTCGATTTCTACTTCGATCTTTACTTATTTCTCTAGTTTTAGAAATTCCATTTAAGGCCGCTGGACTCAAAGTTCGATTTTTTCATTTCACTTACCAAATATGGTAATTAGACATTTCTTCGCTCTGTAGCACTATTCACCTTTTAAATAAAAATATGCATACAGAGCGAAAGAATGTATAGTTCGAATACTTTTTCTTTAAAATGAAAAGATGGAATTTTGAGAATATACTTGGAATTCTTCGTTTTCTGGAAAAAATATTAAAATAACACATTTTTTCACTTTGTATACATATTTCAATTTAAAAAGTAAATAGTGGTACAGAGCAAAAAACGATGTAAATAAATTTTTTTTTGAGTAAAATGAGGAATTCGAATTTTGAAGTTCGAGCTTGAGTCCAACAACTTTCAGAATAATTTTTTACCTTTGCTGGGAATCGAACCATAGATCTCCAGTTTTTAATAGGGGATCAGTGGAGGTTTGTGGGTCGAACCTAGAAAAAGCTAGATTAGTTTTCGTTATTAAAAAAGTATTTTGAAATGTTGGACTCTCTATTTTTTCAAAACAGGATTATTAATTTTAAATTGTCAATTTAAAACTATAATTATGACATAATTTGAATTATTTCAGAATATGGCCCTGAACTACGATGCGAGTGGAGTCGGCCAAAATGGAGTTGCAACAACGCACATGTTACCTGCAGCAGCTTTGGCGCAATACAGTCGTCATTATGGCCAAGCAGTACCTGGGTACAACGTTCAAGGAGCACCCTGGGTTACTCCTTATCTCGTGCAGACAGGACCTCCCCACATGCAACAGGTCGACGTGAGTTTTTATCTAAAGTTTTTGTGTTCGCTTCCTGCATTTTTCATTAGGGGTTGAAACCAATTTCCAACCTTAAGATTCGATTTCCTCATTTTACTGAAAAAATATTATAATTGGATATTGTTTCGCTCTGTAGCACTGTTTACCTTCTAAATACAAATATGCATACAGAGCGAAAAAATATCTAATTATAATATTTGTTGAGTAAAATAAGGAAACAGAATTTTGTGGTTAGATATTGGACCCAACACCCTTCAAAATAAATTATGTATATAATACATAATTTTTTTTTTATTTAAAGACATAATAATTTGAGCTCTTTCGATTGTATCTTGAAGTCCTCTTTTCAAAACAAGATTTTACGATATTTTGTTTTATTTATTTAAATATATTTTCCAGGATTAAAGTTTTCATTATAATATAATATCA
This sequence comes from Synergus laeviventris, assembly GCA_032275145.1. Taxonomy (NCBI): domain Eukaryota; kingdom Metazoa; phylum Arthropoda; class Insecta; order Hymenoptera; family Cynipidae; genus Synergus; species Synergus laeviventris. The sequence continues at coordinate 1,276,665 of JAUESI010000001.1, forward strand.
AAATATAATGCAGTTTTTTTTGCTTTTTCTGTTGCGCTTGAGTATCGGCATATGTTTTAAACAAAGTTTTCAAACTTTAAAAGGTTTGAGATTTAAATGGTAATTTTAAATTTTAGAAAAAGTTTTATTTGTAATTGGTTTGCATGTTTTCAAGTTGTGGTATTCTAAGAAGTTGACGCTTTTAACTAAACAGTAATTTTAATTTCTAATTTAATTGTATGCTTTGGTTTTACTTTATAGATCTTAAAACTAATAATCTGATATTTTTGATGATTTATAAATAATTAAGTGTGTTGGATCCAAGTTGGACCCCCAAAACGAAAAAATGTCTAAATTGAATACTTTTTTTATGTTGTATCAAACGAAGCAATTTCATTTTGAAGATAGATCTCCAATTCTTCGTTTCAAGCAAAAATTATTCAAATTAAACAATTTTTCTCTCTGTACGTATACTTATATTTGAAAAATGAATATGACTACAGAGTGAAAAAAATTCTTGTTACGATATTTGTTAACTAAAATGAGGAGTTCGAATTTGAATCCAACAATCTTAAATTAAATATAATACAACTTTGCTATCTTTTCCAGATCTGAATATTAACAAAATTTCTCCTGTTGTTTACAGATGATGCCATCGGCTGATCCGAGCAATCCACAATACAGTATGATTCCCCAACTCACGACCCAAATGTCCACCTTACATCTTGGAACTGGTTCTGTAAGTAACTACCCGAATCCAATTTCTCCTGGAAACAAAAAAAATTAATATCTATCCACTTATTTCACCAGAACATTTGAACGCAAATTTAATTTCAGTCAATCTCCAATATTTTCTTAGGGCGTTGAATCCAAATACTAACTTCAAAATTGAATTCCCCATTTTACTCAATAATTATTAGAATTAAAAATGTTTTCGCTCTGTACGCATGATTCTATTAAAAAAGTGAATGGCGATGCAGAGCTAAAAAATATTTAATTACAATATTTTTTAAGTGAAATGAAGAAATGGAATTTTGAGATTAGAATTTTGTTCTAACGCCCTTTATAGGTAAATTATCATTCTTGTAATTGTAACGTAATTGTTTTTTTTGTAGTACATAGCAGCAAGTCCACATCCGTATCCATATACGACCTACCCAGCGCCAAGCATCATCCACACCATGCCGTTAGGTGATTCCGAGCAGACGAGCAATGCAGCCTCTCCTGATGATTCTTATCAACAGTACCAGGCTCAGCAGCCCAAGTAGGCCACAGTTTATAGGTTAGACAAAGTATAATTTTCTCAGTAGCGAAACAAACTACCCCTTTGACTATATTAATCCCAAACCACGCCCCCTGCTTCTTTTATGATTTTTGAGTAGGTTCTCTTTTGGAGGAAAGTGCACGTCCAAGTAGGAAGAAAAACTAATGGTAATTGGCTTTAAAATTTAAAATATTCAAAAACCGATTTGGAACTAATTCAAACTTGTTTGAAACCCAAGTCCTGACTTCAAAGTTCTGTTTCCTCATTTTACTCAACAAGTATTATGATTGGATATTTTTTTCGCTCTGTATGCGAAACCATTTTTTAAATTGAAACGTGTCTACAGAGCGAAAAATATTTAGATATTGTATTTTTTGCTTAAAACGAGGAATTCAAAATTGATCTAAAAATCCAAAATTTTACTCAAAAATTATTTCAATTACAGATTGTTTCTCTCTGTACCTATAATTATATTTAATAAATTAGTAGGTGTACAGAGGGAAAACATATCTAATTACAATATTTTTCGAGTAAAACGAGGAAATCGAATTTTGAGGATAGAAATTGAATCGCAAAACTAAACTGGTTGGAAATCGGTTTTGAACTGCAAAATAAATGACTTGGACCTGCATTTGAGTTCAACGAGAGATAGTGAGTTATTTATTACCAAACCTTCGAAATCGGCCGATTTTCTAAACTACTTTCCTTTTAGGTTCGACTACGCCGAGGGTTACATAAGTTAGAAGAGGTACGTTCGCTGAAGCTGGGAGAAAACGAAGAATAGACGAAGCTACACGTAAAGTCAGAAAAAATTCTTCCTCACGATAAATTGACTTGCCAGCCATCTTTTATACGTTTTATCCACCAAGATAAATAGGTAAAAGTAGTTAATATTTTGCAACGAGTAGGGAACGAATGTCGAGACGCGGATCGCACGCGAATGAACGAGAGATCGAGAGAAAGAGAAAGAGAGAGAGAGAAAAATTGAGAAAATGAGAGAGTGAATTCGCCTTGTCGATTTGATTCGACGGTAAGCACAGCTCCGCTGTAAAACGCCAGCGCATCGTAGATTCATAGAACGAAAAGAAAAAGATAAAATATTGATGAGAATTGGCAATGGGCAGCTTAGGCGTCAAGCTAATAGGCTTCCAAGAGTAACTTTAGGTATTACTTTTACTAAGGAGAACTAAGTGAGGTCGAAGCTGAACGCTTGAGAGTGTGAATAAATATTTTAAAGAAACTTGTAAACTAGAAAACAAGAAACGCTGCTCAGAAATAATACAAAGAAAAAATTTCTTCCCAAGGATTATACAAATAATGATAAGGAGTTTATAATATACAGAAGCACTTCCATTGCTAGAAAAACGATTCAATTCGAATTCCGTACGATCTATCGCGAACCAGTATATCTACCAGACTCGTGCTGACAAAACCAATCTTATCGCCAAAAATCAAGGAATGGACAAAAGTGAGAACGACAAGAAAAAGAATGATATAATTTTAGTAGTGTACCTTTTCAGAGTTTAAGAATAAAGGTTTTATTTTAAGATAACAGTTGTGTTTCTGAATTTGATGATTTTTCTCCAGAATGGAGGAGATTTCAAATTTGTTCGCTTACTGAATCATTGGAACCAATTTTCAACTTTAAGATTCGATTTCTTCATTCGACTCAATAAACATTATAATATTTGAAAAATGAATATTTGTCTAGTAAAACGAGGAAATCGTATTTTTAAGTTGGGAACTTGGATACAAAACCTTTAATGATTTAACCTGAAACAAGGCAATAATGTAAAATCGAAATTAAAGGAGCGAACTTTGAAATCCTCGATTCCTGAAACACCAAACTTTGAAAGCATCCAAATTCGAAAGAACTGCAATTTGAAATTTCTTCCTTCAAATTTGTCTGCTTTTCAATTCCATATTTTCACCTTTTCCTGTCAGTTCCCGCCAGAGAATTTGAAAATTTTATGTAATTTAAAAGATTTTTTTGGCCATGAGATTGGAAGTCGGCATCCTCGTCACGTTGTTGTTTACATTAAAACATTCCAAGCCGGGCAACTCGCGTATTGCCACGTGGAGATTTAAAACCGATATGTATTTTTACGAGACTACGCACTTACCTTTCGTTCGATCCCGACCCTCGCGCGGACGACGAGTATTTTCTTGACGAAAAAAAGTAAAGTGGAAATGGATAACCATCACTTGAGGGTGTTGGATCCAAATTATTCCAGAAAAACTTCCATTTCCTCATTTTACTCAACAAATATTTAATTATATTATTTGTTGAGTAAAATGATATAAAATTTTAAGGTTGGCAGTTGGGATCCACACCCTTAACAAAAACAAAACAAATGATACAAAAAATCGAAAAAAAAGGAACGACGGAAAAAAAGTTTTATTTGAAATTTTCCGGCACGTGTATAAATACAATTATTGTCGTGCGACAAAGTTGAAGAAAGAAAATGAAAAGGGAAGCTAGTAATTTTTAGAAGCATTGTATTTATGAGTACTGCAGTTACTACGAATCGATATCAGTTTTAATTGTACAGCGAATGACAGATATTTTTTTTAGAATTGTGCCTTTTCAGACAAATCCGTTAGAAAGGGATGTGCTGAAAAAACTAATTATAATATATTTTTACGTCGGTGTAAAAGCGAAACTCGAGCCAAATTTTCATCTTCTAGTTAGAATGGTATTGATTGTTTCTGTGTTGTAGCCAGTTGAGAAACACTGCGTATGTTCGGTTATGAATTAAATAGATTTTGTATGTATAGTTGCCACTAACGGGATTGCCGGCTCGCAAAAAGCGCCAGCGATTTTTTTATTGAGACAAGCGAACGCGACCAATGCAAGTTGGCCCAAAGAAAAAAATCAAGTTGACGAGAATTGCTTAAATTTGTAAATTTATTAATTTATTTTCGATAATAGCTATGTAAACTCGTCGAATCTCGTTTTCCTTTCTTTTTAATTCACTTTTTTTTTCTCAATGCGAGACGAAAAAATTAGGGAGAGAGAATTTTGGAAGTCTAGGCAAAAATTGCACGATCAGGCTTGTAAATTCGTCCAGCTTCAAAAATATTTTGTATTTCTACGTTTTTGAAAAGGTTTGAGAATTTTGCTGGTGTTCTAAAATTAATTTCCTCTTATATTAAGGGTGTTGGATCCCAGTTCTATACAAAAAGTTCCATTTCCTCGTTTCACTCAACAAATATAATTAGGTATATTTCTGCTTTGTAGCGCCTGGTAACACTATTCACGTTTTAAATAGAAATGTATATACACAGCGAAAAAATGTGTAGTTGCAATATTAGTGTAATAAAATGATAAATTTAATTTTCGAGGATAGAACTTCGGTCCAACACTTTTAATTCCGAAAATTTTCTTAAAGCTTTACTCACAGAATTTTAGAACTCCAGCGACTCGCGATTTTTTGTACGTAGAAATGTTTCAAGAATTAATCCCCGACAAGGTTTTCGTCAACTAGAGAAAAAGGAGAGTAAGGACGTCGACTCTGCTCTGAAGCGCAGTTATTTTTTTAGTATTTTTTCGCAATTTGTATCTAAGATTTCGCGTCCAAGCGAAGCTTCGAGCCTAGAGCGATTTTCAGCGTTTTGGTGGATCGAAATAATAAAAGGAAATCGGAACATTTTAGACAGACGTTTTTTATTAATTATCAATATTTTCGAAAGACTTTTTTCGAAGAGAAATATTATGCCAATCGCAAATAGGTTGTGAAGACCTAAAAAAATGACAATTTTCTTTGTGTACAGAAATGTAAAAAGCAGTGGATGTAATAGTATCAAATGGTAGAAATGATGTACAAATTTAATCGTTTTTTATTTTTTATTATCAGTAGTGATGTCTTGTGTATTTAAGAATGTAGAAACCAATTTCTTGGCCTTAAAGCTTCATTTCCTCATTTTACTCAAAAAAAATATATATATAATTAGATAGTTTTGCTCTGTACGCATATTTCATTTTACAATGTGAATAGCAGGGTGGAAAAATATATAATGATAATTTTTGTTGATTAAAATAAAGAAATCGAATTTTAAAGTTGGAAATTGGTTTCAACATTCTTAATTTTTAAATAATTATCTAGAATTTTTTTAAAATCATGTTTTCCAAACGGTCGAGTGAGACTAACGAAAGTGAATCTTAGGAAGAAAAGTAAACTTGTACATTTAGAGGATGTAGAGATACTTCTTTTGATATCAGAGTGTCACGCAAATTTTTCTTGCGAAGCGCTCGTTTTTGATTCAGAGGATACAGAATTGTCAAAGTGGGAGGAAATTTAGGATCTCATGTCCTGAAGGACGAAATTGCAATCCTGATGGTGGATTCATCCGCAAAGATATTTTTTGTTCACTAGTTTCACTTCGTTTTTAAATCTTAAGGGTCTTGGATTCGAATTCTAATCTCAAAATTTAAAATTCGAAAATAAGGAATCATGTTTTGAGATTAGAATTTTCACCCAAGACAATCAAATTTCGAGTGCTTTAAATTTGAAAGTATCCAAATTAACGGCATGAACTATTTGAACCAGTTTTGAACCATTTGTAACGAGTTCGATATATTTGATATTTTCTTTAAAGATTATTTTCCTGCGATTGGAACCCTTTCAGAATTTCAACCGAAATTTAAAATTCTCGATCGCGAACTTGGTGAGCGAAAATTGCAAAATTGTGGGTGAATTTTCCGCGAGAACCTCCCAGCCCTTGCAAGAAAAAAAAATAGAAACTGAAGGCAAAATGCAAAAAGTGTTTGAAATAAGAAAATTGTGGATGAGAGTAACGCGTCGTTTAAATTTCGAGTGGAGTCTCGGGACGAATGGAGAAGATACGAGTTGAAAGGAAAAGAAAGCTTTCTACCAAATATGCGAGCCTCGTGCTCACGACGAGTGGCGAGCGGTAGTTAGGTAGAGTTAGAGGTGATCGTAGCTATTATTATAATATTACAATAATACGCTGTATTATTATAATTAACAATTACTATTATTGACGTCATCTAAAGTATGAAAGATTTTTACACTGTTGAAACTTGAAGTAAATAATATATTTAGTTTATTTTGGTACATCACAATTTGATGACAAGAGATAAAATGATGAAAAAAAAAGATGAAGTGGTATGAACTATTTTTTAAGAGACCGATTATTACTCGATTTGAGTCCGTGCGAAAGAAGGCGGTGAGGATTAATGAGGAAGATAATTTTGATGATGATGATGACGATGATAATGAAGATGATGACGATGATGATGATGATGATGATGATGATGAATATAGTTATTATTGTGATTTTAATTATTATCATAATTCCACATCATTGTGATTCGCGTTTGGACAAGTTTGAAGATATGGAAACAGTGTTGCCAGATAGTTAAATAAATCCAACTAAATTAGAAAATAAAAAACAATTTTTTTCATTAGTTGAATTTAATTATTTTAATAAATAGGTGAAACTTTGAATAGCTTTTAATGAAAGTCAATTAAAACGACATATCTGGCAACAGTGGGAGTTCGAAACCAGTTTGGAAAGATGTCTGAATCAGTTTGAAATTTTGTGAGCTTCTCTTTTGAAGATGATGATGAATTTTGTGATTCTAGTTATGATTATGATAATGATGATAAAGATGATCGGAACCTATTTGCGAGTGTATAATTCTTGCACAAGCGATTGTCACCACGACTGACAACAAAATCACATGTGATTAATAGTGAATTTTGAAAATTTTACTAATAGACTTGTACTAAACTAAATAACTAATATTATTGTGACGACCAAACACGAAGCATCATTAGTGCTGGACCGAGCTAAAATCGGAAGCTTCGGCCGAACGCAGCCAAGGCTCGATTTTAATTGATAAAATCGAGGATGTAATAAAAATGATATAGTGTATAGGAAAGCGATGGAGAAAGTGGAAAACGTTGTGTAGCTAGTGTTGAATATGAATAGGCTAGCAACTACTTTGGATAGTGATTAATCAATTAAGGATAAGTTAGGATCTTACAATTAGCTAGACTTTAGGTAGGATTACGTCTGCCTCTCTTTTCAATTTCAATGTTGGGCTTCGTCCTTTTTACAGTTTATATTTACTCCCAAATCTTCTCCCTTTAATCCCCGACTTTTGATAGCTTCCAGAAGTTTTTTACCTTTGGAATGGTCAAAGCCACTCCCAAACCGAGCAAGCTGGAAAGATGTACGTTTGGTTGTAACGTGTTCGACGCGATTTTAGCGGTATAATCTAAAGTGAGATGACCTTCCAAAAGTAATAAATCATTATTTTTGTCCACCTCTTCCTGGGGATTTCGGGGATCAGAAAATGTAGAATAAGGGAGTAATTGTGCAAAAGGGCGAGGCTGGTAAACTCTTTTGACCTCGAGAGGAACACCGATCAGCCGATGCACCTCGTACCCGTCAAGACTGACTGGCTATTCATATTAATGATAAATATATTATTATTCTACAACATATATATCTTCTGTAATATAATAGTAAGGACTGCTTGCTGCGCACCGCGGGTCGAGTGTTTGGGCTGGTCGGTTGTATTTACGACTACTCTCGGGATTATTTTGGAATTTGGATTCCAGTCCCGAGACAAACTGCTTTCCGTAAGCTTTCTAGAAACTCTAGCGTAGCTTTTATTAGACTAGGTTTTCATAGTCTTAGTCTAGAAAATAGAGAAAAAAAATGTAGGGTGTTTTTAAGCAACCGCTAGGCGATTTTATCGGCTTAAGAGTGTGCGAGCGAGCGAGAGAGATTTAAGCAAAAAAAAATTAAGAAAAAAAGGAGGAATGAGAGTGAGAGAATGAGTGAAAAAATAATTTGAGTGAGACTGCGTTGACTTGATGTTTCGCGACGAAGAACATCATTGTGTACTTCGAATTGTACAGTCTTTAGTTGGTGAAGATTTAAGTCATTGTTTTACAATTTACATTGTTAAAAGAAGATTTTAATGTAATAAGGAACTCCTCTTGGTTAATTCTTAATTTATATTTCTACTCCCCCCCCCCCTCTCTGTTGTTTCTTTTCCGATTGTTCTGTTCTCTGTTCAACCCCCCATTTGGCGGCCTCCCTTGTCTCTTCGAGTAATCGAGACTCGTTTGAATTTTAATCTTGTTGTTTAATTAATTTATTATTCGATTCTGCGACGAGACTACTACACGCAATCACACACAATACAGACACTGTGGACTAGTTGAAAGAATTTTTTTTTTTCGAAACTTCTACTAGGTCAGTAATTGTAACTGTTTTGGAAACAGGGGCTGGAAAGTTCAAGATCCATTTCTGAAGTTGAAATTTCGAAAATAAGGAAGAGCAATCTTTCAAGTTTTGCCAAGGAACAAAATAACTATGAAAGCCATATGAGAAGGTCGATTTCTAGAATTTAGGTACTTTTAAGATGGCGAGGTATAGCGCATGGCTAAGCTTAGTCTAAGGCAAATGTGTCATAGTTAAGATAGGGACTCTTAGAAGTCGATAGGTGCTGTAATAAAAAAAAGAAACAAACTTTAACAATGGTCAGAATTAGATTTTTCATGAAACTTGAATAAGGTCAGGGCATAAGCCACTAAAAGTGCCCTTAGTTTATTTTGGAATCGTTTGATGAAGGAAAATGGGAAAAAAAAATAAAAACAAAAAGCTAGTCTTCATATGAAATGAAAAGTGGGGTTAGGTAGACTTTTTCTGAAATGAAAATTAAGAAGAAGAGAAAATGAGAGAGAGGGAGAGTGTGAGAAAGTGAAATTGCGATGAAAAAAAGCTAGGTAGATTTGTATGCATAATTTACATATGCGTACTTTGAAAAAAAAAACCATCTGCCTATTACACAACACAGACTGCAGACAGAACTATTACTGTAAAGTTACAGAAAAAATACTGTGAGTGAATGCTCCGTTCCACGATTTGTATTCGAGCATACATGAATCAGTCTTTAGAGTTACTTACGAATTATGGTTTGGTATTTTCAAAATGAAGAATCAAACTCCTAACTATTATCATCGTCCCTTATTTTTGATCAATAAAAGATCTGTTTGGGGATCCGATCGATTTCAGTCTTTCTTTTCCCCTCCATAAGTTAAGTTGGCGATACTTAACTTTTTTTTTTGACAGTTTAATGCTTTGGAATTTAAAAAATAGAACTATTTACATATTAAGAAAATCGACTTTCAAATTTAGAAGCTTTATACCAGCTTTGAGCTAATAATAAAATTCTGAAAAATTCTATTTTTATTTACTAAATATAAAGATATATATAAATATATATTTTTAAGGATTTATTATATGCTTTACAGTTTTTAAAGTAATATTTTCGAAACGAGAAAACTGAAACAAAGAAGATTTTTATTTATGGTACCGAAATTCAAAAATAAAGGTAAGTACTTCTATACTGAATATAGTTCTATCATTTACGATCCCTCTAAGAAGGAAAAGGCCCTACAGAAGTTTGATATAATCAGATTGGTAGTCTGTTAGACTTAGACGCTAATTAGTCGCCTATATTCCAGTACTCTTTAGGAAGCTAGAATGTCGCCGGCCGGCATCTCGTCGGCGCTCCCATATCTGGTACAAGCGGTGCTGCGCGCTTCCTACAATTTTTTCATGGCCCTTTCGTTCCAGAATAGCTGCCTCCAAGGTTTCCACTAAATAAATAACAATTTTTATTTTAAAAAATTATTTAAATAAATTAAATTTGTTTAAATAATCAAAAACGAATTAACCATTTTTAATAAATATTCCACTAAACTAATAGAAATGATTTTAGTTAAAGAACAAAAGAAAAACGAGGAAATTGGGCGGATCATTGCCCTTTAGTACCAAAAAAAATTTTGCCATAAGGGGTATCCACTTTTAAGTTGGAAAATTATACAATTATACAAGAAGATGACCAAATAAGTGTAAATTGAAGTGAAATATTCTGTTATTATATCTGAAAAAATTAAATATGTCTTTGGTCCACAGTTTTTGGGGGTGGAGTTTACTTGCTTTCTCAAGATAAAATGAAAGGAGGTTAGGAATGGGAATGGAGGTCTTTATACTCTTTCTTTATTACTTCTATGATTTGAGAGCTCTCGTTTCTCGTAGGGTCCATTCATTTATTCATTTATATTATTTTTTATTACACTATCTATTTTATATAATATACTTAACCATAATGTTCGCTTCTCGAATAAGATTACAGGTTGTTGCAAGTGGAAAAAGGTACGCATAGAGTCACAAAGCCACATCGATAACTACATCAACGAATGGATTTGCTAAGAAATCAACGGTCATTTTCAATACCGAATATTTAATCGAAAATTGACAAAAATTAAGACCTATTCGAGTAGCGACAGTTTTCAGTAATTGGCATTTATGTCCCTCTTAGATTGAACAAGGATTTGCACGATCAACATAATTTTCTCAATTCACACACATACCGCAACTCTGTATTCTGTACGATAAATCATTAAATACTTATTTAAACTGATTTTCGATATTATAAACGTAAATCGTAAAATGGACTCTTCTCAACAAATGATATGGTGAAACCCGATCAGACCAGCTGTAAACGAGTCTCTAATTATTATTATTATCTTTTTTTTTACTTTTTCATATTCCTCCCCATTTCTTACTTTGTATATATTAGTCCATAACAGAATTTTCTCCACTTAACGAAGGAGTATTAAGTACTTATCTTACAATACTTCCACTTCGAAATACATTTTGTTTCTTATCTACTTGTAGATTTTTATTTTATGCAGGTTTTAATGGTCCGTAAGATCGTCAAGTCGCTATATAGATTTTTTTAATATCCACTTGAAAGCTCGAAGAAAATGGAAAGTGGACATTGTACATGTTATGCTCGAAAAATAAATTCGTCATGAGTCTGAGCCTGAATCGATCCATGTCCATTTTCTGTTCCCTGGTTAATTTTAATTTTCTTAATTAATTGAAAAATTGAGATTACAATATTTGGAACTTGGTGTACCGCAAAACGGCAGTGTAATCAGTTAATTGATATGCTAACTTTGGTTCTTGAAGATTAAATTATTTCTTTTATACAAAAAATGTGAAAAAAAGTAATCTTTACGCTTGGGTGGAGATTTTTGGACGTAGATCGTTCAGACGTTTAGTTGAGAACGATTTATTAGAGCGCACATTGGAAATATCTTGTACTTGCTTATTAAGATCTACAATTCTATTTCAACAATTAGTAATTTTTTTTTCCTGATTTACAGAGTACGATGCAACATTCTATCGGAATATGAGGATGAAGGTTTATATTAATTTATTGAATTTTCTTCTTTTCAGGATCTTATATTCCTAACGACTATTACACAAACTATATCGATATCGATAAGTCGGAGGGGATGATGGTAATAAGCCATGATTACAGTAGGCATCGATTTCTTCGGATTATTTTCCATTTAATTCATTTTGAATTAATCAGATTTCCAATTAATTTAAAATTGACCTTCGATTTGAATATCTGATGCAGGTTGTGTAATGGGCCACCATCAATTTATTACCAAAAAATTCGATATGTTAATTATTACAAACATAGTCAAATTAAAATAAATTTTTTAATTGTGTGAACCAAACAATTTTTTTTATAGATATGTTACTTTTTCGTTTTTTTACGACCTCTTTTGTTTGAAACTGATTTTATATAATTGCTCTATTTATATATATATATATATAATAATTTGGCCTATTACACACCTTTTTATAAAAAAATGTGATTTTGATTCTTTAACAAA
>JAUESI010000001.1:1288752-1301295 GCA_032275145.1 Synergus laeviventris
TATATATATATATATATAATAATTTGGCCTATTACACACCTTTTTATAAAAAAATGTGATTTTGATTCTTTAACAAATTATTAATCCGAAAATCGTGTCGTCATATGACTTCAGCAAGAAATCCGAACCTTTGCCTCATAATCCGAAGCCGCGATTTTTTCAATACGAGAATCACATTCAGGCTCAATTACATTTCCAAATAATTTTCACTCACACCCATGACATTTAGAATAAATCGCACAACTATACACAAGATGCTCTTTTCTCCTCAGAGATTTTATATATTCACATTCAGGATTTTACAACTCAATCAAATGCAGCACAGTGATCGTTTAAACTTAAAAAAAAAGGGAATTAAGAGCACTGCTCGGAATTTACAAAATATTTTCTAAGAAAATTTGTTGGATATCTTATCTCTTGGATAACTTTTAGTCTTAAAAATAAATTTTTTAAATGTAAAAATTGGATCTACTGTGATGCATTAAATTTATTAAGTCTTAAATAACTAAACTTAAGGTAGCCTGACATCTACACGTAACAATCGACATAGTTTAACAAACGCAGTCCTCAGTTAAAATTTGGAAGAAGTCAAGATTAACTATTAAAGAATTAATTACTAATGAATTAATTAATGCACCGAACGATTATAACGGACAAACACTCTTGTCAAGAATAAACTTTATCGCATCTTCCACCTCAATTCTATGGGGAAGAATAATAGTTAATAGCACGTTTATGCGACTATTTAAACAATGACTAGCTTTTCGCATTTATTTGTGCAACTATCGGCCTTATATTATGTCTCCCTGGATTTTCAGAATACAGTTTTGTTGCCACTATTCCATACTTCAAGACTTTTGCTCTGCTTTTGCAATTTCTCAAGAAATTTTATTATTTTTTTTAAATTCTGTTTTTTAAATTGCAAGAGTATTGGAATAATTTTTCAGTGTTCATATTGTGCACGACAAACTCGCCTCTGGTAAAGAAAAAGTACCTAAAGCTCATCCAATCAGCATCGAGAATTTGCCAAACTTAAAACAGGAGCCGCTTAATTCTTTTGAGAGAAGGAACATTTTTGGCAACCCCAACAATTTTATTGCACATTTTATAAATATATATTAGGGAAAAGAAAAATATATATCTGGAAATTGTTCTCTGCCCTTCTATTGTAATTCAACATATTTACATGCTTTTAATTTAAAAAATGAAATAAAAACAGAGAATAGGTTCAATAAATGTTTTTTTTTTCGAAATAAAAAATAACACATGATATAGAACGATAAATTTCAATTTTAGAAATCGGCAAACTCCCTGACTAATTATAGATAACATTTGTAATATTTCTAATAATAAAAAGGTTGTAGCCTCGAGTTGAAATTCATAAATTAACTATGATTATAAAATAAAAAAAAAAGAAACATGAAACAAAATATTTCAGCACAGGAGCTATTTGTGTATTCTAGTCGATTCGGCCTGAGAACGGAATCAAACGATCTACGTTTGCGCGAAGCACTTAGACTATCTTAGAGATTATTTCCATAGTGACATTTAACATAATTAAATAACCGCTCTAATGACGATATACGATACCTTAACAGGGCTTAAAAGATTTATTTTCTATCCTTTAATGCTTAATCTGAGGGCGACTATCGACGTCGGGTTACTTTCTTATTTTTTCTTTGTCCTCGACATCGAGGTTTTAGCTTTTAGCACTTTTTTTAGCTAATAATATTCACGCTGCCCACAATGAATATCCTAATTAGAGATTATAACAAGCACCTATACCCTATTGCCTAAGGAAACTGGTGGATTTAAAATAAAATCGCAAACTTGAAAACTAGAAATGTTAAACTTTTTGAATTAAAAATCGTGTAAGTAGAATGTAGAAAAGAGAGAAGACCAATACTGATGAAATGTTATAAAATTTTCCAGGAGGGGCGAAAATTTCATATTGTCTTAGCAAGGTGGGAAATAATATGTTTTTTAGTTAATACAATAAATATTCTGCACACTCCGGATTAGGTACTCAATATTTTTCTTATATAAAAAAACAACAAACACAAAAATACAAGTCTTAAAAAACGATCCATAAAAGGCAAGTGATTGAAAAGAAGGAAAATAAAGTTTAATCTAAACTTCCAATTTGTGCACGAATACTGAAATTATCAATATTTGATTAATAATTGACAATGTAAATTCCAGCTAAGTAGAAAAAAGAAGTTAGACCTCTCTCTCAATTTCGCAGTTTCGCATTTTTCCTATTCGGTTTTCATTTAACCGAAAGCTCTTCTCTAATTCACCAGCTCTGCCCGATTTTAATCCTCGTTTGATAAAAACAACCTTGACTATAAACAATATAGAATCAAGAAAAAAAAAAGAAAATTCATTAATGTTTCTTCCGAGGAAGAAAAAGGAGCAGAGACGGATCTTTTTTTGTAAAACTCAACAAACGTTACGAGTAATTTCTCGCTAGACTCGCAGCTTCTAAACTTTAAAATCTACGTAAAATCTAAAAGGAGATATTTTAAATGAACGAGGTACTGTTTATCTTGCGTTGCTTGGCATTCGCGAAACCTTTTCTTTAATTTGAAGAAAATGCCACAGTTTTAGGGAATTATTTTTCTATTAAGTTTTGACCTCAAAACTTTTTTAATTTCCCGTCTGAAATAAATTACTAAAGCATGCGAATTAGTTAAAAATCTGTTAAGTTTTGAATTGAAACACGATACAATCTCTGCGTGAGTCTTGTGATTCTCCAAATATATAAACTGTCCTTGCTTAACTCACGTGTACTTAATCAGTTCATGCTTAATCTTATCTCGTTAATAAAATCCATTAAGTTTACACTTTTTGTACTTGTAACAAAAATGTAAAATTGGACAATGTGTGTAAAACTGCAAATAATTGCAGGCCCCGCCTAAAGGTGAAAATTCATTGAACTTTCTCTCATTTTATAGTTCAAAAGAAAAAAAAAATTAAAAGATTTTTAAAAATTGTAATATTGGATAAAGTGTGTAAAACTGCAAATAATTGCAGGCCCCGCCTAAAGGTGAAAGCTGCGGCATTTTCTTAAAAACTAATAGAACAAGTTCGTTCATTTTAAGTTAATTATTAGGACTCGTTTTGCATTCAAATATAAATAGAATCATGGCACTATCAGCGCGGTAACGGAAAAACATTTGGCCTCAACGTCGCATCGGCCTTATAATAAAACTGTAATACTTTCCGATCTAATACAGTCTTGATAATTATTCTCATGGCGTGCCGTACATACTTAAGGGCTGTGTGGTCTGTAGTAGGTTAGTAATAATAGTCGTAGGTGAAAATGCTGCAGCTACGGATGACGATTGACGAATGACGTACGTCTAATGGACAGTTGTACGAATGACGTCTCGAGAAGACTCTTAAAGTACGCGGATGAAGTCCACAAACGTATGTTGGTAAAAGTTTGTGCTTACGGAGTGTCGCCCTGACCTTCTTAGACTCGAGGTGCAGCGGCGAAGATTCTGCGAGAACGTAGAAGTTCATCGGATGTCGGAGATCTCGGTTTTGCTTCCGAAGATCTTGATCAATTGATCTTCGTAGTCGTCGATGTTGCGCTTCATTAATTCCATGCAGGGACCCAGCAGACGCTCAAATGCTTCCACGTCCAAAACTGCAATTGTTTTAAATTGTAATAAGAGGTTGACCATATTTTTGGATAGAAACAAAAATAAAAATACTTACAGGCTAGTTTAATGTTTCCTACAGCATAAGCCGAGGCAGCGCGAGGCTTATGCGTTACAAGTGCCAATTCTCCCAAATAACCACCAGAAGGGATGCGATTTACCTAAACAAATTTTTTTTAATAATAAATATTTTATAAACAATAAAATTTTTGAAATATACAATAGAAAAGTACCTCTACTTCGCGACCATTGTCTCCTAAGATGGTGATCCTGACAACGCCATCTTCGACGAAGTACATTCCATCGGCCGAATCGCCTTGTTTGATAATTCGTTCTCCATCGGAAAATTGTTTTGGAACAAGTGCATCCGCCAAGTTCATCCGCTCGTATTGCTAAAAAATTGAGAATCAAGTGACACTTTAAAACAAATTGACCCAAAAACTATAAATAAATAAACTTTAGTTTAGTGCTTTTATTTAAAACACGCTGGTAACTAGGAAGCATGAAAATTCAAGTGTGTTGAGAATAAACGTTGGAATAGAGCCGCTTTCAAATTCCAGCGCTTCCAAATTTAGAAGCCTTGAAGTTCGGAGACTTCTTCTATTGCATATTTAAACATTTTTAAAATTCAAAATAATTCATATTATTCCAGTTTTATTTTAACTTTTGACGATTGTGAATTTGGTCAACTTTGAATTTTCAGTTTCATACATTTCAAAACATAAAGTGTTTTTACATTCTGAGTCTACATATCCAAAAGCTTTCAGTTTAAAAGCTTCTAAATTGGAGATTTACTGCAGTTTAAAACCTGAACTCTTTCCCAATTTCAACACAGAAGTGAAGTAGATTAAATTTCCAGCGATTTTAAAACTAAAATTTTTTTTTTACTAGAAATATATGAACCAATAAACTAACAATTTTAAAAGCATGTAATAATTACCATAAGAGTAAATTTACATAATGTCCACAACTTTACGTTCGCAATAATAAATATCTTTTCGTATTAATTCTATTTCGAACAGACGGAAGTAAATTGTCAAGTTTTAGGAAAAAATATTTATTATTGCGAGCGTAAAGTTGGGGAAACTAAATTGCTTTTATGGTAAAGTATCAAATGCCTTTAACACAAGAAAAGGAATGACGTGACCTACAATTTAAGAGTTTTGGATCCAAGTTCTAATCTCCAAATTCTTGCCTAAATCTTAAAAAGGGCGTGGTCAATAAAAGTAGGCATGATCATGAGTAAATGACCTTTTCTCATCAAGTGCCTCGCTAAACTTCTTTAATTGTTTGCTACAGCGTACCGCAGTTACTATTTGACCGGTTGCCAAAAGCTGATAATAGAGTACACGTTTTATTTCCTACCAGATTTTTTCTTGAAAAATGATTTTAAAAGATTTCTTTTCTAATGAAGATTTCAAGACATTTAAACCGGTTTCAAAAGATTTAAAAGAATTCCAAGAAAATTAAAGAGATTTCAAAAGACTTAAAAAAACTCTAAAAAATTTAAATTGATTTAGAAAAGTCTAAAGGTATTTCAAGAGATTTCAAATGATTTTTAAAGAATTCAAAAGAGTTTCAGGATTTTCATAAGATTTCTAGCAATTAAAAAATATTTAAAGAGTTTGAAGAGATTTGATAGGATTTTACGAAATTTTATATGACTGCTACGATTTAAAATGCATGATAAAAAAGTAGGTATGTCCAAAAGCAACTCGAAAAAACTCTTGTACCTAGTGGCTTTATCTTATGTTATCTACAGTCGAGTCGGGATAACCGTAATCTAGGGTAACTCAAGAGTGCGCTAACATGGAAAATACGATTCCCCATCTGTATTTTTAATCCAATAAATGTAAAAAAAATTTTTTTAAATAAAAAAAATGTGAGACTAGGATGAAGCGTCAACCCAATTGACCTGAAACTAAAATGGGCACGTAAAAATATATACGAGTGGGGGGATTCCTGAGAGAGTGACTACAACTTTTTATAAATAATAGAGAGATGTAAATGCTGTTAATAATGTTAAAAATATACCTCGAGGGATTTGAGCATTGGTACTTTGTTGAGGAGATTCTCATACATCTTGCGCTTTTTGTAAGCGGATTTGAGGAGTATGCGCCGGAAAGTTTGTCTATCCATAGCCCAGAGAGTTCCGTGAGTAATTGCTTTAACGCTTGCGGCTCGAGGCATGTTGTAAAGTAGAGCCAACTCTCCGAAAGCACCACTGTTTTCGTAGGTGTGAATATGATTATCTTTTCCTGTCGCGTCCTTCACGTAGACCTCAAACTTCCCCCTGGACAGATAATATATTTAGAATTGAAAATGAAAGGATGCAAAAAATGCAATTACTGTCGAATTTCTTAATTTATTTTAAAGAGAGCGTCTGATAATTGAATTAGGTGAAAATAAAAATGAGTTCAAAGTTGAGAGGAGTTGCTACTACCAGAGAAGTAGATATAATAAAATTACCTTTCAATTACGTAAAAATTGTCTCCATCGTCCCCTTGTCGAATTATGAATTCCCCCGGATCGACCGTTTTTTCAAACATCGCATCGAGCACATCGCACATTTGCTCCTGAGATAATTAAAAAAAAGTTAAATAAAAGTAAATTAATTTTGTAAATTAATTGTATAAATTAAATTTATAAATAAATAGTACAATACCTTGTCTAACGCTCTGAATAGGAGAATAGTTTTAACGCTTTCACTAAGTCGATGCCGTTGTTCGTCGCTTTTTGGGTGGACCATCTAAAACAGAGAAAAAATAAAATTTATTTTCTGACAATTTTTTCTGGAGATTATTGTGGATTAAAAAAAGAAGTATTCAGTGTTAAAATGATAAAGTAGAGAATAAATAGAGCACTAGGCCCTTACAACGAAGGTCTCCTGATAAAGAGGATCTCTCATCTCTTTTTTTGTTATCTTATACTCTCACTTTTGTCACACAAATTGAACTGAGAGAAGCACTTATCCAAGAGCAGTTATTTTTTTCAATAGACATATTTTCCTTCTGCAGGCGTTAGATTCACGCAACAATAGTCGATAATCGAAAAGCATTGGCATCCAGTCAGGCATGTAGAACCCAAATGCAAACAATACAAAATATTCTTGTATGACGCGAGTGCCTTTTGTTATGTTGGTCTTGTGTCAAGTATGCAACTCTTCTACAATAACCACCTATCCTAATTAAAACAGCTCTTAACGAAACACTGTTTTCATCGATTCCAATTTTTTTATTAGGAGCACGAATTCTTGACTATAAGAATTAATTAAAAAGTGAAACAGACTTTTTTTTGAATAACTTGAAGGGATTTAATTTAATTTTAAGAGATTCCAAAATATCTCAAAGGATATCCAAAGATTTTAAAGAATCCTAAAATATTGTTAAGAATTTTAAGAGATTTTGAAAGGCTAAATAAGATTTTACGAGAGTTTAAGGAATTTCAATATATGCAAAACATTTCTAAATGAATTTTAAGGGATTTGAAAATTATAAGGTATCTTCAAAGTCATTATTTAAATAAAATTTAAACTTCTAATTTTGATGCAAATTTTGAAATAAATATTTTTATAATTCATTGAATTAAATTAAGTCATTTAAAAGTTTGTTTTCAGACATTTTAAAGGTTGTCGTGGATTTTTTGGAATTTCAAGAGATTTTGAGGAATGTAAAATGATTTCAAAAGACATTTTAAATAAAATTTAATCCTGTGGTTTAATTTTAAGAGATTTCTAATTACTTCAGAAGATTTTCAGGAATCCTAATATATTTTAAGAAATTTTTAGTTATCAAATATTTTTAAAGTGAATTTTAATGGAACTTAAAAGTTTATTAATTAAAAAGTGAAAAAGGCTTCAATGATTTTTTAATCTTATAAGTTAAAAGCCTTAAAGTCTCAAGGTAAATAAAATCTTATTTTTACAAGCCTCATTTTCCTTATTTCGTAATCCTATACCCGAGTAAACTACTAAGAAGAATTTATACCCAATCTTGGAAATTTTTAGTCTGTTCACGATCTTTTTTATCCTTCACTCTCTCGTATTACGTCACTGACAACGTCGATTCGTTCAATAATTCCGACTCGATTCTCTCTGAACGACACTAAAAAAAAATCGCAAGTAAAATCTAACGTATTAAATAATATATTAAAGATGAGATTTAATTAAATATGAAATAATTCATCGTAGCAAGGAAATGGATGTGAGAGTATATACTTTTGATACAATCGTTTTAAAGCTAAAATTATATGCGCATTCTGACACAGGATTATAATTCAACTTATTTTAAATCGATATTATATAAACACGAATAAATCACGAGATGGAGAACGAGATAACTTATTAATAAAACTAATAATGATAATAATAAGACTTGAAATCAATCACCGAGTTCCTGTTTTTCTAAAAGAATCTTTTTCCGCATCTTCAGTTGCTTGAAAATACAAATTTCGTATCCATGTGTAAAACTATAAGGTACAAAAGGATAGTCGCTGTGACTAACGATCTGTATGATTTGCCTTTGTAACTTTATAACACGTGTTCAATAACCTGGGGTGGATTTAATATTCTGGTAATACGCTCTAGAAATGAAAAAATCATGGTATGAGAAATTGATTATCCTGTGGAAAAATCGCTTGGCTTTTCTCATCTGGAAACAGGGAAAAATTAATTTAAGAGATGAGAAGATTTGTCATACTAAAGGGAAATGTTTTCTTTACTCAAAAAGTCGAACATCCATAGGAAAAAAAAAAAAATAATAAAAAGAAAAAAGTAAATAAATTATTTCACCTTAACTCCTTCATCTTCTTCATCTTCTTCCGGGTCATAGGTTTCAGCAAAGACACTCTTCCTTCTCGAAGCAAACCTGCCAATCGGTGGTTCTGAAAAAAATTAATACTCATTATATTTCAGTATATATATGTATATATAAAAATTTAAAAAAAAATATGTTTAGTTTTTAAATTTGATCACTTGTCGATTTTTTAAACTAAATTTTCTTCCTCTGCTTGATGAAAATTTGCATTTAATAAATTTGTCCCCGAACTCGTCAATTCTTAGACTAGCATTAATATTTATTTTTATATTTAAAGCCTCGCGTTCAAGATTTTATGACTTTGTTTGCGTTGAGTCCTAGATGAAAGCTTTAATATACGTACAGACGTTGAAATAAAAAATTTCGCAAAGTCAAAGATCAACTAGAATCACATTCGTCTCTTGATTCTATGTAAATTTTTATTTCACAGTTTTAAACAAGCACAAACACTTTGAAGCTTCTCGTTATTTAATTCTTGAGATTTGAGTAGATAAAGATATTAATTAAAATCGTCCCACATTTGAATCTAATACGTAAAATCGAAATTAGTACTACAAAAAATTTTCTGCAATTTTTTTAATTTTTGTCTGGAAGAAAATTAAATTCTAGAAAAGAATAATTTCAAATATAGAATATTATCTAATTTTAATTTTATAATTCATCAAGTCAGAGGACATCCTTTTGATAAATTTTAGAACATCCGCTGACGTGTAAAAAGATGGAGTCAAATTAATTCTAGACTCAGCAAACGGCTTAAAATTTTTCACTCGAAATTATTTATGAAATCCAAAGCGAAAATTTTTTCAAACTAGAAAAAAATTGTGCTTTATATTTTTATATTTAAAAGCAGTAAAAAGTTGAGAAAATATCAGGAATATAAAATATAAGAAAATAGTAAAAAATTGAGAAACAAAAAACTGAATGAAATCTGATTGATGTCTTGTCAGAACCCACTTTTTCTACTGAAACACCCACGTCTGGCCATAACGGTATTTTTCTACTTGGAAAAGATTAAAGCTAATGTTTAAGCCATTTTTAAAGTACAAAGGAAAGTTTTTTTTAAAGTAAATTGAAAGAGTTTTATTTTCAGACAATACTAATTATTTGACTTTTAAAATTAAAAACGAAAAAAAAAAAAATAGTAAAAAGGAATTCAGAACAAGACGAAAATTGTATCTATTGATTATAGGCGAAAATTAAATTTACTAGAGAGTAGAGAGAAAGCTTTCTCAATGTAGATACAAGCTTGTTTTCATTTTAATCAATTTGCATTCCAATAGTTCCATCGAATTTTTTTTAAGAAATAAAAGGAAGCTTAAATTTTAATTATTAGAACTTCAAAGTTGAAAGAATTTAATATCTAGAGCAAAAGCTAACTGTATTTGCGTTTTATATGCGCATATAACTATTACAAATACATATCACATCGAGTAATTTCTCATCAAGCAATAAACCGACTATCAAGTTTTAATAACTCGACTTAACGAAGCTCCATTCATGGAATTAAACTTGAAACTTGACTCACTTTCAATTAAAATGCCAATAGAATTAGAAATAATTAATTTAAAGGGAAAAACACTTCACGGACAAATTAGAAATTATGGGAATATGAAATATAATTGTTGAGTGGCAAGTGGTAATACTTTCAAAATTACATTCGAAAAAATTATAACTTGAAAGTTTCAAATTAAAAGTCTCAAGGCTTCCTAATTTGTCCTTTACAATTTTGAATTAGAATTAATAATTAAACAGTTGTAGGTTTTAGCTTTTTCAAATTGAGTAATTTGAAACTGAAAGCCTTTGCAGTTTGAAGTTTTTAATTGAAAGTTTTTCAATGTCTTCAAGATTCCTTTTGCAGTTCTCCAATTTTAATTGTACTTTTTAGTGAAACTATTTTTTTAGACCTCTTCCAAAAGCTGAAACCAAACATCCAAAATTTCTAAAAATTTCAAAAGATTTCAAAGATTTTAAGTGGCTTCAAAATATTTTAATCGAATTTTAAGAGATTTTGAAAGTTTTCTTTGGGAATCTTAAAGGATGTCGTTGCAAAGAAATTTTAAAATGTTGAAAGATTTTAGTAATGAATTTCAACAAATTTTAAGGGATCCCAAAATTGGTTAGGACATAAAAAAGTTTTTTGGAAATTTTAAAGGATTTCAAAAGAATCGAAGATATTTGAAATGATTTAAAGAGATTGCAAAAGATCTTAAAAGATTTACAATGATTTTACGGAATCCTAGATTATTTTTTAGGAATTTTCAAATATCCAAAGAATTTTAAGAGATGTCCGTGAAAATTTGAGGATTTCAAAAGATTGTAAGGAATCCCAAAATATTTGAAATATTTTCAGGAATTTTCAGATATCATACCATATTCAAACTGAATTTCAAGCGATTCGCGAAGCTGACACCTGTTTTTAAAAATTCGAAAGTTTTCAAAAATAAAAAATCCTACCTCCTAAACCCTGGGACACCCCAAACCCGAGCAACCCCCGATTTTGCACCTGCTCAATCGACATTCCAGAATCGCACAATCCACAATTCCGTCTTACTTCCCGTCGTCTCAAAAGGCGAATAATTCCGCGGAAATGGGGAAAAAAAAGGGAGAGACAACCCGCTGCAACTCACCCTCGTCGTCTACTGACTCGTCCGGCGTCGACGAACACGTCTGAGCATTCGCCTGGATCAGCTGCGTCTGTCGATTCTCCCTCAGACGGGTGAAAAAATCGACCGCGTAATCCACAATATCCCCTGGTTGTTCGAGCAAATAGCTAATCGTAAATTCCAGCAAAATGTCCCTCAAATCCTCCGGCACTGTTATCTTCCCCTCATTCCTTTGACAGCTCATCTTCATTCACCGCCACTGATAATTTCCGAATAATAATACTATTATTATTATTATTATCCACTGACTACCACTGACTTTCCACCCCGAACTTAAAACCAACCCCGAAGTCACGATTATCTAACCTCGTTTCTAACACGCAGAAAGACGAGGTCCTTTCTCTCAATTTCTCCTGACTTTCTTCCACCGGAAACACGAGCCTGTTACACTTTTTGAGGAAAACTCAAGATTTCTCACTCCTCGAAATCAAAAAGGAAAATCGAGACCCTGTCCATTCCTTTGGCAGAGTACGAGCAAATAGCAAATAGGCAGCGGCTCAAATCGAGTCTCCGGAATCCGAAAGCCGATAATGTTCACGGCACGAATTCACTTTCGCCGAACCCGATTTCGCAAAACGAGCCAAGGCCTGTCGCTCTTTTTACACATAAATAAATTCGCGACACGTACGCACCAGACCGAAAAAGATGCGACTTGAGATTCACAATTCGCCTTGCCTTGAGCAAAAATGGCGACTACGAAGATTTGGAAGTTCACTTGACCCTGGAGTGGATTTGATTATTTCATCGGATTAAGAAATTGCCAATTTTCGGCTTATTTCTAGAATTGAAAGCCTCCATACGTGTTTTTGCGAAAGTTATTGTAAAATTGTGTCGATTTGGGGTGAACTTAAGTTGAATTCAGTGGATTTTTGGGAATCATAGTCGCTTTCCGTCTGGATGCCGGAAATTAGGTCAAGTGGGTCGCGCTGTGGTCGCTGAATTTTTGCGCGTAATTCAAAGAGAGCGGCGATTTTTTGTAGAGAATTTATGTCTTTAATATAATATAGCAGTAGTAAAAAATCCGGGTTTTGAACTTCTGCTGGCAATAGTGTAATATTTTATAAACAAAGAATGGAAAGATTTAAGTACAATACATTATTCAATAGAATTAATCAACGTTTCGTTCCCGCAGTGACGAATTTTGACTACATTTTTCGGATTTATTTATAAAATCTGTCCATTTTAGAAAAAATTCCGTTCGATATATAATTTAAACGAATTTCGATTCTCTAATTAACCGACAAAAAAATTGAAATAAGATAAATTACTACATAGAGATTAATCAAGTTTTATTTCTTGTTCTTTGAATCTTTTTGAAATTTCGCGCGCTTTTTTGAAACATCATAGCGTCATCTAAAGTTAAATATTTATATTACTTTTATCGTCTGCTATTCGACA
>JAUESI010000001.1:1301395-1316056 GCA_032275145.1 Synergus laeviventris
TTCGACAGTTATTCTTTTTCACTTTTTCTACTAGTTTTTATATTCTATGGTGAAAAGTCGATGCCGCGTGTTTGGTTGTTTGTAAGTTATTGACCGTAGTTTTTGAAATTGTTATAAATAATTTACAACGATGGATAAAGAACAATTCGACAATTTTCTTGGTGGTTCTCAAGAATTACCGCATGAAGCGAATATCTTGAAAATTGCAGCCGCAAGAGCCAGCGAAATTGCTGCTATGAATAATTCTCTAGGTACGTAAACATAAAATAAACCTCAAGCAAATAATATTTTTGCCTCAAATTTTTTTAATACGTTCAATTTTATACATTTGAAAAATAATGTCACCAATCTTCCCTTATTTCTATCTTTTCTGATTTTAACATAATAATCCTAATATTAAGGATTTTTTGCTCAAGTTCGACCTCCAAAATTTCAATTCTTCATTTTACTCAACAAATATTATAATTAGATATTTTTTCGCTTCATTACCCTATTCTTCTTTAAAACATAAATATGCCTATAGAGCGAAAAAATTTATTATTTCTAATAATGTTTACGCAAAATGAAGTATTTAAAATCTAATCTCAAAATTCGATTTCTTCGTTTTAGGTTAAAATTATAGACTTTTCACTCTGAACCCATAATTCTATTTGAAAAATAAGTTCCTGTACAAAAGGAAAAAAATCTAATTACAATTTTTGTTACACACGTTGAAGAAATCGCAATTATAAATTAAAACTTAGGACTTATACCCTTAAATTTTTTTTTTTAATGTTGAGAACTCAATTTTGAGAATTCAAGATCCCGAAAAATTGTTTATGAATGAAAATACTAAAACCTCACCATTTTTTGCAGAAAATCCTCATCAAAACAAGTTGATTTTCCAAAAACTGCCTCGCCACATGCGTCGGAGAATAATGTCGCACAATGTGAAACGAATGCCTCGTAGATTGCGAGAATCCCACTACAACCAAATGTCGAAATCTGGATTGCCACAAGAAAAGAAGAAAGTCCCATCCAGAAAATACCGCAGGCGGCCACGAAATCTCCTTCTGGAATATAATCGTCGAAAGCGAGAGAAATTTTGGCTCGAGACCCACATTTGGCATGCAAAGCGATTCAAAATGACAGAAAGATGGGGTTTCAAATTAGCCGAACATCCAAACGACAAATGCTTCAAAGCCAATTATCGAGCAGTTGCAGCTCATTCTTTAATCCAGGATATTTCCTATTTTACTTGCATTGAAATTTCAGGACCTTTGGAAATTATGGTTGCCTCTTTTCAAGAACACCTCGATCCATCTTTCAATTTCAGGGACGAATCTTTGCTCAATGGGGAGAAAGAAGGAACAACTATGTTCTACAAAAAAGGAGGATTTCCTAATTTTCCTCTAGCGAATGTTAATTTCATCTGGAGGCCTAGAGACTCTAAGAAGAGAAGAGATTCTGATTCAAATTCAATGTCCAGTAAAACGATTTGGCTCTGGATTCACCCCGGAAGTTACCAAGAAATTTTCTATGAACTGGTTTCCAATTTCGACTTTGAATTGAAATCCGAAGCGGAAGAGGTTTTTGAAAAAGAGGAATTTAGAGACGTGGAGGAAATGCCTTCGGCTTTTAAAATCTTCAGAGAAATCAAAACTCCTGTTTATAAAAACGAGAGAGAATGTGAGATGATTATTCTCAGGAATTCTTTGAATCGGTTTAGAATTTGTGGACCTTTGTCGCTTAGCGTTTTAACCGAAGCTTTGAAGCTCCCGAATCTAAAAACGGATGAGAAGAAAGAAGAAAGTAGATCTGAAGACGTAGAACTAGAAATAATCGAAACGAATAAAGAAGAAATGGAAATAGACGAAGAGGATAAATCAAATTCCTGGCATCAACTTTTCTACTCGAGTCAAGAAAATCTAGAAACTTTCGAAGTCCAAAAAAGTCTTTTCGAGAGATTAAAGAGTTTCAAATCCCCGGATCAAGTTCCTGCAAATTCGGTTATCGCATTGACTGTTTTGGATCCGAGATTTTTCGTTCCAGAAAAGAGAATGAAGGCGGGAAAGAATGGTCAGGAAAACGTGGAAATGGATGTGAATGAGAATTTGGTTTCGGATTTGGCAAATCAGAGTGGACTTTGGGAACTTGAAGTGAGAAACGCTGTTACCAAGAATTTTATGGCGACAAGCGAGATTAATAAAATAAGGGGGGAGGTTTTGGTTCCTGGAATCAGTAATGATGGGTGGTTTGATGAAGAGAAAATGCAGAAGATTCCAATTATTTTGGTGCAGAAACCTGAGATTCGTAGACCTGCAGGCGCTACTCAAAGAAGGAGTGGTAAGATTTAGAAAATTGGACATTTAATGACTTTGTTCATATCTTTTTTATTTTTAGTGATAAAAACAACAAGAGATTAGAATTTTTAATTTCGCCTTTTTTTTAGGATTTGCATCTGGTTTTGACGTTATCATTCCCGCGGGTTGGGCCTTGCCTTTCTGGCTCTCCTTCATCTTCCGTTGTGTGAGACCCGGAGGCCTCAGAGAATCTAGATCGATAATTTTCGAGACTCTAAACATGTCTTCACCAGATTTGTTCCACCCTGGATCTCCAGCCTACAACCGTGAATCGCTCGACAAACAGCAAAAGCTGAAAGAAGATTACTTTAAACATCCTCCAAATCGTCGAGTAAATTACCAGAAATTTGGAATTACGTCCCCTTTTTTCTGCGAATGGGGAATCCTGACAAAAGAATGGGAAGTCGAGGGTGAATTTTTCACTCTCAGGGAAAAGTCCCTTCTGGAAAATCTGAACGAAAACCTGACTCAGCCAAGAAGAGGTCGCAGATTCCAGAAACCTAGACCTTCGAAAATCGAACCTCTGAAAGTTGAACTATTCGAAAATAAAAATTACTTGATTCCTATTAAAGTGACGATTGAGAGAAAAGGAGTTGCAGAAGATTTTTCGATTATTTGTCTTCCGACTGACGAGGATCTGGAAAATTTTAAGAAGAATAGAAAATGGTCGGGACCAACCGAAACTCCAAGGTCGGACCCGAATGAAAAAGAGAGAACGAGTTCCAGAAGAAAACACTTGGAACTTTTGAAAACTTTGAGGAAGCAAAGAGTGCGAAGGAAGAAAAAATTGGAAAGCATGGAAAAAGGGAGTGAAAGTGATTTTCCAGATGAGGAGATTTTGAATTTGAAGAAAGTGATCAAGGAGAAATTGTTGGGCGTGAATAAACAAATTGTAGAGGAGCAAGCAAGGAAAATGGAACAACTTACTCTCCCGAAATGTAGTAGAGTACGATTTTCTTGTGATCGAGAGATTATGGGATTTGTGGAACAAGGAGGATTTTGTCTTTCGGAAGCGAAGGGAGTTGGGAGGGGTTACGTTGTTTTGGAGGCTTTGAAGGGTTTGATTAATAAGAAGAGAGATCTAGTCCTGATTAGAAACACTCAGTCAAGGAAATATAGGTTTGCAAGTCTTGAAGTTCTAGTCACGTGATTACTAATTTTTGTAGAACTTAAAAATTACCCCTTGTCTTAAAGAATAAATATATTTTCTACAGAAAATTTGATCTGTAAATTTGTAAATTTTATTTTAAAAAATCGTAGTGGATTTTTTTGGGAAGATCAATTACAAAAATAAATCTGCGGGCAGCTCCTCTTTTCGCGGAAAGCTAGTTTGAGTTCCAGGATTCAAAACAGATTGAGTAGCGATTTTGCAAGATCTTCTGATGGATTCTTTCAAGGATAAATCGGGATGATATGCTTTGTAATATGCTAAAGCTCCCAAAAAAGCGTCCCCTGCACCCTAGAATATAAAAGATAATTATTTATAAGATGTAAAGTTATAATTAAATAATTAGAATAAATATTTAAATAATTATGATTACTGTTGTGTCTACGGGGCGGACTTTATCGGCGTGAACAACAACTAATTTGGGATCATCTTTGGAAGCAAAAACTGCTCCAGAAGATCCAAAAGTTATTATAACTGTGTTGCAACCCATAAGTAAAAATTTATCGATTACTTCCTGGGCATTTGAGAGAGTGAGATTGTCAATTCCTGTCATGCATTCAGCCTGAAAGAAACAACAAATTTTAATAAACTCTGTCCAAGTTTTGATCTCAAAATTGGAATTCCTCATTTTACTAAATAAATATTATAACGACATTTTTTCACTCTGTAAATGTATTCTTTTTAAAAGTAGAAATTTTCCTACAGAGTGAAAAAATATCGAATTTGGTAAGTAAAATGAAGAAATCGAATTTTGTTATATACCTCGGTTTCATTAACACAAAAAATGTCGGCAAGTTTCAGAATTTCAGGATCAATGTTTACGACTGCAGGTGCGCCATTTACAATCGAAGTGCCTAAAATTAAAAGTATAAGTTAATTAATTCATATGAAAACTCAAGAAAATAAAATTATTGAAATACAAATTTTTTTCTACAAACCACAATTTTGGTGAAGTCTTAATGCAAGTAAAGTTACATTAAGGGGCGTTTCAAATTGGCAGAGTAGAATTGGAGACGATTTTATAATATTTTTTGAATCTTCTAGATCCTCTGTTGATAATAACTCATTTGATCCTGGTATGATGACGATATTATTTTGTCCTTTAATATACAAAAAAAAAACAATGATAAAAGTGTGGATCTCAAAAAAATTATAAGTATTTAAGGATGTTGGAACCAAGTTAAAGTTCCCTGTTTTACTCAACGAATATTATAGATAAATATTTTTTCGCTCTGTAGAGCTTAATTTTTATTAAATATAAGTGTGCATACAAAGCGAAAAAATAAGCAATTTTAATACTTTTTTCATAATATTTGTTAAGTAAAATGAAGAAATCGAATTTTTGCGTAGAACTTGGCTCCTACACCCTTACTGTTATTTACTTTTCTTACCATTTTCAGCGACTACAATTTGCGCTACGCCACTGTGAGTGTCTTTTCTTAATTTTGCATAAGTAACATCAACGCCTTCTTCTTTTAATTTATCAATATACTGCTGAGCAAATATGTCGGAACCCAACTGCAAGTAACAAAAAAATGTAACAAGTTTCTAACAATATTACATTAGCGTTGTATAACTATATATTGTATTTATGTTATATAACTTTTATATTTTTTATACCGAAGTAATAAATGTCGTAGAAGCTCCGAGTCTCGCTGCAGTTACACATTGATTGGCACCTTTGCCGCCAAAACTTTGCTCGAATTTTGATCCGAAAATCGTTTCGCCAGGCTTAGGTAAACGAGAAGAGTACCTGTAATTTTGAATAGAATTAAAAATTCGTTACATGTAAAGTACATACAAATAATTTATAGTAAGTACTATTTTTAATATTCTTGAGTAAAATGGTGAAAGTAATTTTAAGATTATAGAATTTGGACTAAATACTCACGTAGTAAAATCAATCATGCTGGACCCAACGACAGTAATTTTGCTCTCCATATTGCAAAAATGATATTTCTTTAGCAGTAAAATGAAAAATAATCACCAAGTCTTCAGCGTTTCACAACTGATAAGTAAATATCACAAGTGAAGATAAAATTGACAATAAAAGTCAAAGATAGAAAATAAAAAATGACACTAAAATGCGCGCCAATTTAAAAGCTCAAATCAGCAACGATCCTTTTCTAAACAAAAAAATTAATTAAGTATGTAATTACGCTTTACTTTGTCTCATTAAAGTCTAATTTAATCAAAGCTGTCATATCTGGAAATAAGAAAGGAAGGATTCCCACATCCTTTTTGATAAGAATTTATTCAATTTATAGTTTTTTTTAAAAAACCGTATTTTCAAAAAAGGAACAAAAAATTCGAACTTTTTGAAAACACTCGAGTATTTTTGTAAGAACAAAATTGCTTCGATTTTATTTATCAGACAGAGATATGTACTATTTTCTCAAGTTGGATATTGGATTTACATTTCCAGCAATGGCAGCACTGATTTCTAATTGTTTTGGTATTTCGTCGCACTTTGCAAATGGTGGTGATCGTAAAAACGGAATCGTCTCGGAGGATTTTTCCTCTCTGATTCCGTTGTTATTAAATTTCGTCGAAAATGGCTTCGCGAATACTTAAAACCTTTTTAATAGCATCGCGAGCAATTACCAGCGTGACTCCGAAACGTAAATAATTTTACTTCAATCCAGTTTTTATCTCTTATTCTCTTATGTAACTGTTAAACGTTCTATACAAAATTCATGTTTTTTAGGTTATGTTGCCACTTTTCCTACATTGAGAAAACCAAGCCAGGAATCAAAAACCGAGGAAGTTCGACGTAAGTTTTAACATATTGTATCTTTTTTTTGGAGAATTATTATCTTTTTGGATGGTTGGCTTTTTTAAAGTAATTTATTCATGTTCGAATCATTTTTAAAAATCGAACGCTCTGAGATTCGAATTTAAAAATAATAGAACATTCTATGCTAGATTCCAATTTTTTAAAAATCGAACATTTTCAAACTAGGCAAGTTTTAAATGTAATATTCCAACATTTGAATTGAAAAGAAAAAGAAAAAAAGATCAGTAATTAATTAACATCCTAATAAATATATTTTTATTGGGGGTGTTGGGTCCAAGCAAGTTCTAGTCTTAAAATTCATTTTCACCATGTTTTAATCATTTGAAAATTTTACAGCAACAATTAGAAAACGTGATCCGGACCAAGTTGGACAGCTGAAAGATTTTGGGCAATACGTGGCCGATTGTCTGCCAAAATATGTCCAGAAAGTGCAAATAACTGCAGGAGATGAATTGGAAATTTTGATTGCACCCGAAGGTGTTTTGAGTACAATTTTTTTTTTGAAAAATCACCACAATGCTCAATTTACTAACATTGTCGATATCACGGCTATGGATGTTCCTGGCAGGGAATACAGATTCGAAGTATAAATATAAAAATAATTTTTAAGGGCGTTAGATGAAGTTCTAATCTTAAACTTCGATTTCATCATTTTACTCAACAAATATTATAGTTATACATTTTTTAGCTCTGTATACATATTTCGATTTAAAAAGTGAGCAGTGCTACAGAACGAAAAAATATCGAATTATAATATTTGTTAATTAAAATGACGAAATAAACTTGATTTAACGCGCTTAATGTTTTTCTCTTTTTACATAAAATAAATAATTTACTCGTCCAGTAAAATTTATCAATCTATTATTTTTCAGCTCATTTATATGCTTCTTTCTTTACGATTCAATGCGCGTATTCGGGTCAAAACTTATACCGACGAAATGTCACCGATTGATTCAATAACCGGTATTTTTGAAGGAGCTAACTGGTACGAAAGAGAAGTTTGGGACATGTTTGGCATATATTTTGCCAATCATCCAGATCTCAGAAGAATTCTTACCGATTATGGATTCGAGGGACATCCATTGCGAAAAGATTTTCCACTGAGTGGATATATAGAAGTAATACAATTTTTTCTATTCTATTTCATCAATTTACGAAACTTCAATTTAAGTATTCCCTTTTAAATACATATTCTTAACTCTAGGTCCGATACGACGAGGAAAAGAAGAGAGTCGTTGCTGAGCCTCTCGAGTTGGCCCAAGAATTTCGAAAATTCGAGCTTTCAGCTCCTTGGGAACAGTTCCCGAATTTTAGAAAAGTTCCTCCGTCTGAAGAAGTATCAAAAAAATAGTCGAGTGCTAGCAAATCCGTAATGTTAGAAAATTTAATTTATAAAGCATAAGAACATTGTAAAAAACGAAAAAAGATCCTCATTTTTGTTTTTATAAAATTCTGAATACAGTCAAGTTTATAATTCCAGAAAATATAGTAAGGTTCAAGCTACTAAAAATTGTTTCCTGCAAATAAATGTTACTTGTAACTCATTTTTACTTAATGATTGTTCATTTACATGTAAAAAAATGCGCATTTTTTCTTCCTTTTAAAATAATTATAAACGGCGGTCCTGGTGTATTTGACTGCCCTAAAGTTATGTACATTTTAATTTTAAAAAATTACTTATATGAAATCTTTTTTGCGAATACCGTAAGTGACTTCATAATTAACTTCTAAACTTAAGATCTAATTAAAAGGAAAGGATATTACGTTCGCAGTAAAATAATTTAAAAAATCAATAAATATTTTCTCTTTTTTTAAATTTTTTATTTATTGGTTCCGGGATTAAGCTGAAAAATAAAAGACATAGAAAGTAAGTATAATTGTTCTTAAATCTTAAATACGTCATGATTTTTTATACTGGGGTTTTCTCCCCAGGTGGCAATAAAAAAATGGCCTGTAAAATTAACCAAAGTGGTTTCAATAATAATAAAACCACAAATTGGTTAACTTTTTCCAGGTGGATGGGAGCCAACCCCGACCAAAAGCTCACCGTATTATTTATTCTTCTGGAACTTCGAGTTCTCCTGATTTTATTTCATCTATCAGGTCGTGGGGCGGTCGCCCTTCGACCGTGCAACCGACGGATTGGCAGGTGCCCAAAATCTCCTTCACTGTGCCAGCAAGGTTTCGTGACATCGAACGGGGCCTCATGGCTTTGGCGATAGTAATCACATCGTCATAAGACAAATTTCCGCCATGCTTTTGGATCTTGACCTTCCTGCGGTCCCTTGGAGGTTCCTTAAGGGCTTTAATAATCAAGGAGGCAGCTGACGGAACGACTGAGATTGTGGCCTGTCTGTTCTGAATTGTTAGTTGCACTGTGATTTTCAATCCTTTCCAGTCGCTCGTCGCCTTAGCAATGTCATCACCAACTTTTTTGGGGGACTGAAATCAGAATAAAAATAATTTAGTTTTCATAAAATTTAAGAAAGATATTTCAATATTTCAGGGTGCCCACAAGATTAATTTTTTTTTTTCTTTGAATTACCCTGATTTTGACTTAGAAAGATTTTAAGATTTCATAAAATTTCCTCATTCTACTAAAAAAAATAATATATTTAGATAGTTTTTCGGCCTGTAGCACTATTTACTCTTTAAATAGAAAATTACATACAAAACGAAAAAATGTGATTTCAGTACTTTTTCCATAAAACAAAGAATTCAAAATATATCATCAAAATTCTATCAAAAATAAAATCAAGGACAATTCCGGCAGTAAACATAATTACTAATAAACAGTTACACTGAAAAAAATAGTTGCAAGACAAATAATGAATGAATGAATTTATGTTATTTTATTATTAAAAGAATATATCAAATTTATTTTCCCTTACAGACACGTGAGATTTTAAGATGAAGGTTTCTACTTACCAAACCAAGTGGACCGATTTTTGGGGCAAGGGAAGAAGTTGCACCAACTTCACCTCCGACACACCTCAAGTACACTGAAAAAGTGATTACGACGTTAATTATTATGATTTATTGCTTGAAGAAGCCTAAATTATTGTCAAGTTTCAGGAACATGCGTCCTGAGCAATTAGGAGGTTAAGTGGTTATTTGGTTGATAAGATAATTTTTCACAATAAATTCACATAAATACCTTTCTTGACTTCGCTGGGATCGAATTTAGGAGGCATCTTTCAGCTTTTATTGGTAAATCTACCTACTTTTTACACGATTACGTTGGATATCGAATTTAAATCAAATCCGACAATCTTATCCGCGGAACGCGATTTTAGAAAGAACCAAAATTCTGTAAAGAACCGGAAACACGGACGGCACCGGACCGGACAGCGAAACAAAGATGTCCGACTCAATTCGAACATTGCTCATGCGCGAAATGAGTTTAAAAATTGGCGGCAAAATAGTATTGGATATTTCTTGTAAAAGTAAATTCTCTTAATGAGCGATTCGACGAAGCTAAATGATAGTTTTATAGGACTCCAATAATTTTGATATTGAATGTCGAATTTAAATCAAATCTCGACCTCAGAACGCATTTTTAGAAAGAACCGGCAACCACGGAAACCGAAAAAAAGATGGCCGACTCAATTCGAACATGTGCATAGCAGGCTAGCATGTACTATGAAAAATCAATTTTAATTATTACTTTGTAACGTGATACCCTTAAATTGCTATTTAAAAGTCTATTACTATTTCCTGATAAAATTATTATAATATTACTATATTACTATGTTACTATTTAAATTACTATTTACTATTAAAAAACTTTTTCTAAACTAAATTTAAATTTTCCACCACGCGTGCCATATAACTTGGCGGTTAAATTCAGAACTAAAGTCGATTGTTTGTTTGAAAACGCGTCTATAGTCGTTCGTTGTGAATTTGAATCGTGGTTTAAAATTCCACGTTGACGGATTGACGATTGCTGTGTCGGTCCTCCACGTTGTAAGCGACTAAGCGTGGGGAGTAACTTTTCGTTAGTTGGCACTTACAACTGGATGTCAAAGCTATCTGTGTCGAGTCCTTTGCATTCATAGAATCTGTGTCTTTTTCAAGTCAACCTCTACTCTTTTATATCAAACATATCGAGAAAATCACTTTAAAAAATGAAGAATCTTCTCATCTTTCTTTTGCTCGCCTTTCCGGCCGTTATTTTTACCGTAAATGGAGGTAAGTTAATTATTAAAATTGGGAAACTCAACCACTTTACTCCTGATTGAAACAGTATGTTCACTTTAGAATGATATTTCACTGAAAATTTGTTCCAAGAGAAAAGCTTTTATTGAATATCAATATTGCAGGTTTAGCAGAAATTTAGGAACAGGTGGATTTTTAAATTTGGAACTAATTTTTCTCGATTTGATCCGAAAGTCTTGCTCCACTTTTTCCAGATTTTATCTGCAGACTTTGTTTATTCTTTTCTGTTTCTGTTGGAAATTTATAGAAAACTTGAAAGTTTTTATTTTAAAGCTTTTTGAATATCCTTAATTTTTTATTATTTAAGTTGGTAAGATTGATGACGTATGCATTTTTATAAAGTTATTAATAATTTATTATGAATTATATAAAAATATTGAATTCTTTTATTAATTGCAGTAATATAATAATATATACATATGAATGATATTAATATGATTCATATAATTTATATTTTAAAACTCCGAATAACGCGTAATTTCAGCGAAAAGAAGATTAATGAGAAACTAAACAAACATTATAAATTCGACATTTTTCCACTCTATAAATATATTTTGTTTTAAAATAGAATTGTGCTTATAGAGCGAAAAAAATTTAAATGCAACATTTTTTAAGTAAAGTCAAGAAATTGAATTTTGAGATTAGAAATTCTTTGAGTAATTAGAAAAATACAATCTTTCTTTTTATTATTGCCAACTCAGCATGAAAAGTATTTTTGGAACCTATAATAACCGCTTTTCTTTATGTTTTCAGGATCGGGAGTAGCATATGCCCAAGAGGAGGACGTAGGTGATGACTTGGTGGACGTTGAAGGAGATGATGGCGGTATCATAACTGAAGAGGAACCAGAAGAAGAAGTAGTAACTGCGTCTTCAGACGTAGACACGACAATTTTATTCATAGAACCAGTCCACAATTCCCTCAACACTCTTGGTACTTTAACCTTCTTTCTGCTTCAAAAATATTTAAAAAAAAAACATGAAGGGCGTTGGACCCAAATTTTATCTTCAAAACTTCGAATTCCTCATTTTACTTAACAAATATTATAATTAGATATTTTTTCCCTGTGTAATTATTCTCAAATATAAATATGTGTACACACACACAGCGAAAAAATACCTATTTATAATATCCATTAGTAAAACGAAGAAAATATATGCCTTAAGTAAACTGTGGAAACAACTCTGCTCTAATAATTTTGACCTTTTTTTTTAGAATTGCCAGGTGGTGTTCCTGTCGAATTTCTGATCGGCTTCACGAACAAAGGAGAGTCTGATTTCATCGTGGAAACCGTGGACACGTCTTTCCGTTATCCCATGGATTTCAACTTCTACATCCAGAATTTCTCCACTGTCGCCTACAACAAAATCGTGAAACCCAATCATGAAGCGACTCTTGCTTACTCATTCGTTCCATCTGAGACTTTTGCTGGAAGGCCGTTTGGTCTTAACGTCAACTTGAATTACAGAGATGCTGTAAGTAACTTGAAAGAGAGTTTACATTTTTATAAACCTTTTTTTTTTTATATAAAATGACTAACTGCAATGACTAAAATGTTTACTTTCTTTTTAGAGCGGGAACACCTTCAGCGAAGCTGTTTATAACGAAACTGTGCAAATTATTGAATTAGACGAGGGTCTCGATGGAGAGACCGTATTCCTTTATGTCTTCCTTGCCGCTTGTTTGGTTCTTACCCTCGTTGGAGGTCAGCAACTGCTTTCGTCCTTCGGCAGGAAATCGCGGACTTCCTCTTCGCGCAAGGCGCCAGTTGAGATGGGAACTTCCAATCCCAACAACATTGACTACAGTTGGGTGCCTGGAGCAACCCTTAGATCACGTGAGTTGACTCATCATATGAAACTATTGTGTGGTAGTCACTGACTACATAATTGTCAGCCTCGCGGATTATATTTTTCACAGAAAAAAATAACCTTTTTTTCTTCTTATTTTCAGTCGACAAATCACAGAAGAGCCCGAAACAAAGCCCAAGGCAGCGAAAGGTGAAGAGAACTGCAGGCTCTGACGACTGATGATCTCTGCAGGAAACTTAATGTGATTTATTTAATGAACTCGTCCTGACAGGGTTAAAAAGCATCGGCGCTTTCAACTTTAAGAGGGCAAACTTTTTAAAAAGAGATTGTGAATATCTAGGACTTTGATAATTAATAATTTACAGATTCACTGCGATATTTTCCATAACTCGAATATGAATAGCTCTCCACATTTAATTAAGTCGCTGACTTAATTCGAATTTTGACTAGCGGATAATTGAAAAATCTTTTCATAGTAATTTTCTCATATTGTACAAATATGATCTCTGCTCATTTATAATTTAATAATTTGTAGCTTTCCTCGATAACGATTTTCTGTTAATATTTATTTAATTGTTCACGATGTTTGATACAGTTTCTGATTTTGAAGTTATCGAAATGTTGCAATTTTTACAATTTTCGAATTGTAAACATTTACAGTTAAGTTGGGATAGAATTAATTAAGTAATCTGGAAAGAATTTGAACAAGTACAAAAAAAGGCGAAATCGATTTGAATCGTTTTGTCTGTGAGTGACAAAGATTCAATTTCTTTTTTCATAAGCAAAAGCTATATTTAGCACAAATTCAGTAAATTTTTTAAGGTGTTTTCCTAGATCGCTTTATTTATTCTCGTCGATTTGGTCCTGTTTTCGTTCAACATAATCGTCACTTAATCGAAAAAAAATACAAATCTGAAGAGCCTGCGAGATTTATATTGAATGATGTTTAGAATTGTAAATAAAAATTTCATAGATATCTATTTATGTGTTGACTATTTTCTATTCATTTTCACCAGCTTTTGAGCATAATTCATTTTAAGAATAAAAAATTTTGAGATTATAACCTGAATAAAACGCCCTTAATACTTAAAGTCGATTTTTAAAATCCACCAGTATCGATTATTTTTCAAAATAGTTTTTTAAAAAATTATAATTCTTCATTTTCAAGACCCTTCAGCATCCAAAATAAGGAAACTTTCATTTTGATAAAATAATCAATTTCAAGAGCGGCCTCGCTCAAAACTAGAATATTCAGCATAATTATAATTTATTACTTATAATATACAAAGAACTAAAAATAATCGTAAATAGGAGTTAATGAGAATGATTTATGAAGATGATTTTCGGTGCTTTACTAATTATCATTGGACACTTTTATCACAAATATTATTGTTTGCTATTTTTAAACAAATGGACTCATAAAAATAAAAACTAGGTTTACGATTGTTATCGCACTGATAAATTAATAATAAACTCCATAAGAATGAAAAATGGCATTGATGAGACTATGTGCGTACTATACTGGAAATGCTAAGAAACTCTTAAAACAATAAAAAAAGAGAAAAATAATGTAAATAAAAAAAAATCGAATTTAAGGGTTTGAGGCCATACATTAGTTACCCGATACCTACATTACCAGCATTTTTATTCTGAAAAATAAATTTTGTTATAATTATGATATCAAGTTAAATTTAGTGGAATATTGAAAAGTATAAAAACGTATCTTAGTACATAGTCTTTACTCTTTCAAACTTGTAACTCGATATCTTAATTATAACAAAAGTTATCCTACAGAAAACAAATGTCGATAAAGTAGGGATAGGATAGCTATCACATGGCCTTAATCAAGTGATAAGTGAAAATAAATGAATGAAAGTGAAAAGCTGAACAAAGTATAAACAGTTTTATGATAGAAGTAAACAAAATTAAAAAGAGCGCTCCTAACTATTATAGATATATCGAATTTGAGCGAAAAAAAATTAATTTCTGTAATTGAACTGAGGTCTGCGAGCTTGTTTTTTGCCCATACTGGATAAATCGATGGTTTTGCCACTTGGAAGAACTAGTTTGTTTTCTTGATAGTCCACAAATGTGTTTAAGATATCTTCGTTTTGTTGTTCCTCTTCGTCGCATTTGTTTCCAGTCTCATATGTGTACTCGCGACGAAGACCATCGGGATCGACATATCCGTACTTTCCTCGAGTTATACAGTCGAATCCAATGACTTCTTCTTTGTAGGATCCATCGTCATTCTCGAATCCCCAGATGATAGAACCGTCATTTGTTTCTTCACGGTAACGACGGATTACCTGAAATTGAAAAAAA
>JAUESI010000001.1:1327084-1337437 GCA_032275145.1 Synergus laeviventris
TTGATGACTTTAGGAGATTTTAAAGGACTTCAGAATACTTTTAATGACTTTCGGTGACTTTCGGTGTCTTAATGTCTAAAATGATGATGACTTATAATAGGGAAACAGACAGATGTAAAGTGAAATTTGATGACTTTAATGACTTTAGAGGACATTAGATGACTTTTGATGACTCTAATGACTTTTGAGGACATTATATGACTTTTGATGACTCTAATGACTTTTGAGGACATTAGATAACTTTTGATGACTTTAGGAGATTTTAAAGGACTTCAGAATACTTTTAATGACTTTCGGTGACTTTCGGTGTCTTAATGTCTTAATGTCTAAAATGATGATGACTTATAATAGGGAAACAGACAGATGTAAAGTGAAATTTGATGACTTTAATGACTTTAGAGGACATTAGATGACTTTTGATGACTTTAGGTGATTTTAAAGGACTTAAGAATACTTTTAAAGACTTTCTGCATACAGATGACTTTCAATGATTTTCAATGACTTTCAAAATGTCTCCAAAGTGACTAAAGATAATTTTAATGACTTAATTTAAATAAAAAGAACTCTAAATATAATCTAAAAATCCTAATAACCTAACAGGACTTTCTCTGTATTCAAATGACTTTAAAATGAATCCAAACGCCTTTAATGACTCGCAAAGACTTAATGAGACCTAAAAAAAATTTAAACCATCCTATTTAAGAAATGCAGACCTCCGCGCTTCAAATACCATAAAATGAAGCAATTTCACCTGATGTAGAGACAATTTATTCTCCCAGACTTTATTATGTAAAAGTTGAATAACGATTCTAATTTTGGTCAGGGGGACATCGTAATTCATAATACCATAACTCGGCCGGTTTTATGTATAAATTCTTTTCGCGACTCACGTAATGGAACCTGTTAATTTACTAATGTTTGAGATAGGTTATTTATCGAACACGCACCTAACGATTTACTTATAACGTGATTTCGCCGCTCTCTATATATAACACGCTCCGAACACAAGGTGAAAGTGCTCGACATATTGAAAGAATTTCGTTTCCGTATCACTAGCGTAAAGGCGTATACCCGGACAAGAGTTCTTACGTCCTTGCTTAGACCACTTGCGTCCTTCCTTGTTTCTGAATGGAGGCTTTAATGCCACTTGCATACACCTAATATCACCCACCTAACATTCCACCAACAATCACTATTTTTCAATTCACTGTAAATGAAAAATTCGAATTTTCAAAATCAAAAAAATGTCTCACACATTTAAAATCCCATTGCTACAAGAAAAATTGTCCTAGAATAGAAAGACCAGGGTGTTTTAAAAAAAATTATTATTTTTTTTTTCAAAACCTTTTAAGGGGGTTGAAACCAACTTTTGAGCTAAAAGTTCGATTTCCTCATTTTACTTGTCGAATATTAAAAATAGACTTTTTTCGCTCTGTAGAATTATTTATTTTTTAACTAGAAATGTGCGTACAGAGCGAAAAAATATTGAATTTCAATAGTTTTGGTGTAAAGTGAATTTTATAATTGAATTTTGAGGTTAAATTTCGAATTCTTTGTTTTATGCACAAATTATTTGAGTTGGATTTCTTTTCTCTCTGTAGGCATATTTCTGGTTATAAATTAAATAGTGCTAAAGAGCGAAAAAATGTATAAAATACTTTTTGTGTAAAACGAGGAATTCGAATTTGTAGATCAGAAATTGAGTCCAACATCATTAACTGAAACCTTAATTTTGAAATTGGTAAAAAAAAAACTTTAGTCTTATAATACATTTTAAAAAATTAGAGAATAGCTAAAGAATTCTTTAATAATTCTGTGGACCAGTAAAACTATTTGAACTTGACTTAAAAAGATTTGAAGACTTTTACAGGTAAACTTTTTTTGTGTGAGACGCGCAGCGATTAGGAAATGACCTTGAGACTGGAAACTGGCGCGAAATATGAAATAGGAAGATAAGCAGGTGATGAGAAAAAAAAGTGGATTATTTAAATTTTTTTGAGACTCACGATAATTGTAAGACGTATGGCCATCTTTTAGCAAATGTTGCACTGGGTGTGGTGTGTTATTCCTTACTAGCTCGGACAACTCCCCGTCTCCGAGTTCTTATACTTATATCCCCGTTAAATTGCCGCAGCACACTACGCGGGCCAACTTTCCTTTGATACTGGAGTAGTCATACCGCACGTTGTGAGCTGTAAAGACACGTGAAATTTTCCCGGTTATGTAGACCCTCCTTAAGTCTCACCTTCCTAAATTTTTGCTATTTTAGATTGATTTTCAATATTTTAATTTTTTTTAAGCGCTATATCGATTTGTGCCATCGAGAAGAGACCATTTCTTTAAAATTAATGTTTAAATCCAATTGGGGACATTTTTGTAAGAAAAAAACTTTTCGAAGTGGGCGAGAAATCTCACCTCGAGAAACCTCACCTCGGCAAAATCTCGAAAGATACGTGAAAATAAAAATTTTTGATGAAACGGGTTTCATAGAATGGCAGGATAGTTTTCACCTAATTAAAATGAAGTATAAGGAAAAAATAAAAGAATTGCTTAATCGATGTCGGTAAAATATAAATCGAATAAGTGATGCCTTATTAGACCTTTATTTCTAGGTTTGGTCATAATCCTTTTTGAAGTAGGTCAGTAGAATCGAGCGGAAATCCTTTAGTGAATTCACCCCTCTTTTTTTAGTTTTTATATTTCTTATCACTTTATTTTTACATTATACACCCCTAGACTCTCTACCAGCCCCACGGGGATCATTAAACCCACAAATTATAATACCAGATAATACTTGCGGTCAACTGACTTGGAAAAATGAAATGAATCGAATTTTGAGAGTAGAACTTGGATCCATGTGTTTTAATAAAAATTTCAATATATTATTAAATACTTTTTAACTTGTTCTATCTTATTAGTTTGAGATAAAAGAATTCGATTACAAACATTGATTAATAGATATTAGATTCAAATTATAAGAATTGGTAATATTACCCATTTCAAGGAAACTTTACAACGGATTGGAAATTTCTTGCAATTTTCGTAGAAAAATTACCACAGCGGAACAAAAGCTCTGCAAATTTTTTTGCGATGATTTCATTATTCGAAACTCCTCTTATAATAAATCGCAAATCAATTACTATAAGGGATTGTTTTTTTCGTATTTCTGTCGCTGGAAGCAATAAAAATTCAATATTAAATGTGATAACAATACGTCAAACCTTTAATTTCTTTCTATAGTGTATTATAGGTAATTTGGTAAAATTTATTTTTGATTATATTCTATATGACTTATTAACCTTTTTATTAAAAACTTACTGCAATTTTTATAATTTTGAATTTAAATTACATATAAATATAAGGTTACAGAGTATATTTGTCAGCATATATATATTTATATTATAGGTATATATATTGTAAAATATATATCCAATGAATATAGTGTAAAAGTTTCTTTAGGCTAAAAAAATGTATTGATATAAATTAATGTACATATTATATATTTTTAAACTGAATTGAAGCGAAATTAGTTCAAATCAATTTTGAAGTAAAAAATGCCTCAAATCAATTGAACTAAAATTGATATGAATTAAAATCGAATTAAAACTAAAATAAATTGAAATAAATTTAAATTAAATTAAATTGATTTCAGTGTGAAATGTACTAAACTGATCTAAATTACAATTATTTCAATTAAGTATAATTTAATTTTAGCTTTCAAAGATATAACTTAAATAATTGAAGGTTTAAATTCAAAAATTGGATCTGAATTCTAACCTCAAAATTAAATCTCTTTAAATGATTTTCTATTTTATGCATTTATTTATTCTTTTTAAAAAAGTGCATATAAAATCTGTTTGGAAGTTCCGTACAATAATTTCTAATTTTATCAGTTTGCATGTGGATTCGAATTGAATTAATAAAATTTCCCTAAAGTTCTTCCAGTAAAATAATTTTGGGAATCCCATGAAATAATGTGAAATTTCACTAAATTCTTTCTAATTTTATGCAATAATTTGAAATATATAAGCTTCTTTTAGGGTTTATAAAATCTAATAAAAGTTGATGAAACCGTTTTCAAAATGACATAAAATTTAAAATTTGATAAATTTTTTTTTAAGTTTAATAAAAACCGAATTTTAGAAGATTTCATGAAATCTTGGAATTCAGAAAATAATTAGAAATTTTATGAAATAATTTTTAATTTCACAAAATTAATCAAAATTTTATAAATTTTTTTGGCAGTGATATAAAATTTTATGAAAAACTAAATTTCACAACACTTCAGGAAATGTTTTAGAAAATTTCAAGCAATAATTTGTAATTTTATGAATTTTCTTAAAATCTAATAGAATTAATTTAATTTTTCTAACGTTCTTCTTTCATAAATCTTTTTATAAGTTCTTTGCAATAATTAAAAATTTTATGAACTTCTTTCACAGCGAAAAATATCTAATTATGATATTTGTTGCCTAGAGTGAGAGATTCAAACTCTTAATGAAGAGAATCCTGATAAAACAATATTTTTCTTCCAGAAGGTTCAAGATGTCCTCTGAAGATGAAGATGACGCCCTTTACGACGCAGTTTTCCATAACGAGGAGGAAGTCGCCAACTTCTTTCTCTCCAAGAAGCTGAAGGAAACATCCGAAGAGTCTCTCCTCCACATCGCAGTTCAAAAAAGGAATCTTCGTGTTCTGGAACTTCTTCTCCAGCGAGGCTGTAACATCAACGAAAAGCACGAGAACGAATCTCTTCTTGAAATCGCAATTCGAAAAGGGTTTCCAGACGTTGTCGAGTCTCTTATAAAAAACGGCGCCGATTTAAACGTTCCAACGAAAATCTCCATCGACAAATACAATGAGAGTTACACCTTTCTTCACATAGCCGTAGAAATCGGGAACCTGGAAATCATAAAGCTGCTTCTAAAAAACGGGATTGGTGTAAACCCGAAAACCAAACCAGGAGTCTATCCAGAAATCTGCTACGACCAAATCGACGAGAACTACGAAGTCCACTCTGCCTGTTATTATTTCATGCGACTCCAATCGAATAACGTTTTTCGCAGAACTTTATCTCCACTAGAAGTTGCAATTGTTTGTTATGCAAATAGAGGAAATGCAGTTCTTGAATTGCTGCTAAAAAGTGGCGCTGATGTTAACGTTGGTACCCAGAAAGTTTTCCCTATTCATCTGTCAATCATCGAGTCTGAGGATGTATCCCAAATTGAGAAGCTGCTAGAATTTGGAGCTGATGTCAATTCAATTTGCGATCATCTGAAATACACGCCGCTCTCTCATGCAATGCTGCTCGGAAAAGAGAAAACTGTTTCCTACTTGTTGGAAAAAGGAGCAACTTTTAACAAATATACCATCGATTCCGTTTTCCACGATGTGGTGGCAAGACCTTTTGATAGGAATCTGAGCGAGAAGTACTTGACTCTTCTGATTGACTTCGGCGCTAATATCAACTCTAGAAACGGAAGTGGAAAGTTGGCGTTGCATCTTCTTATCTCGAAGGAATTTGATGTCGCTAATTATTTTAGACTTCTCATCGATTACGGATCGGATTTGAACGCGAAGGATTTTGAGGGAGACACGCCGCTTCACTGGGCACTTAAAAAGAAGAA
Organism: Synergus laeviventris; assembly: GCA_032275145.1. Lineage (NCBI taxonomy): Eukaryota > Metazoa > Arthropoda > Insecta > Hymenoptera > Cynipidae > Synergus > Synergus laeviventris. The sequence continues at coordinate 1,332,712 of JAUESI010000001.1, forward strand.
TTATCTCGCTGCGCAAACTTTGATACTCTACGAGTGTGATATTTCTCTTTTGAACGAGAGGGGAGACTCGCCTTCGCAGATTTTAACCAGCAGCAACAGGATTTATTTGAATATACTCAAATCGAGGTTCACACTTTATCGGACCGCAAAACTTTACATGTTGTTCATGAAATCTTCTTCTCCGAATGAGCTGAGTGTGTTTTTGTTAATTCAAGCGACGATTTTAAAAGAGCTGACGGGAAGATATGTAGACCAGAAAGATTTGAATGTGATTAAAACCGACTTTGGATTTCTTTACGAGTTTTTAAGGAAGAATCTGGAGGAATTGAAGCTAATTAAAGTCAAAAGGAAACTTAGCTATTATGATATTTTGACGAAAACGATCACTTATTTAGAAACTCATTTAAACGAAAGACTTATCAAAGATTTACATGCTTCAGACATAGAGAAAGATTGTCCTATTTTCGCTCTCATGCTAAAAGTCCGACTGGAGAGAATTAAAGAGAGGCAAATTTTGTTGGAGTTTTGCGAAAAACGATTCAAATACCTTTTTGGATTGAAGAATCATCTTCCTATTATTATAAGAGAGAAAATATCCAGCTATTTGAGTTCTGTGGATTTAGTAACTTTGTGGCGAATTTTCAAAAAGAAGAACGAACATTTATCCAAGTTTTTTCTTCGTTCTTTCAAGTCAGTTATTAAGAAAGTTGTTAGAGAGGAATACTAAAGGAAATAAAATGTTTTTTGAATTACTCAACGAAAAATGATTGAAATTTGGATTATTTTAATTTTGATTAATTAAAATTATCCTCTTCGTTTGCCATTTTCAAGGGAGATTTAATCAAGGTTTTCAAGGAGAAAACACGAGGGAAATAAAATATTTTTTAATTCCTCAACGAAAAATTATTGAAATTGGGATTTTTATTTTACTAGTTAAAATAGTCTCCTTGCTTATTTATTATAGTTTATTGTAAATGTGTAACCAGATTTCGTACGACATATATTGTTATACTAATATTCGAATAATTTTTGAAATTATTTACAAATATTGCTTTTTATTTTACTTTCTCTGTTACGAAAAATTGTAGAGTAAGAACTTTAAAATAAACTGTTATTTCGTCTAAAAAAGACAAAGACATTTTAATTCAAATATTACCGCGTTTTTCGAGTTGTATTCACGCCTACGCAAAAGATTTCAAGAATTTCAGTTTTTAGTTACGTCAGTTATGTTACATTTCTATTAAAACTTCCAATATTTTACCTCATCTATTTCCTTTTACTTTTGATGGAAAAAATGCGCGAATATACTTGAAATTTTTATAAGATTTAATAGTTTCGGTAAGTTTTAAATTATAATATGCTAATTGTGTGGATAAATTGGAATTTTAAGAATGAAGACACACAATAGATGAGGTTATAAAGTTATTGTTTGGAATATTAGAAATTCTTAATTACTTCATATTATTTATTTCGTAAAATGCAAGGAAATCATTTTTAATTAGAATTTAAATAAAATTAAAATACTCAAAATTTTATAATTTTTTTGTGGAATTCTATGCAGTAATTTATGATATAAAATTTCATAAAAACCAAGCCACCAAATTCCATGAAATAATTTGAAATTACATCAAATATTTTTGAAATCCTGTAAAGAGCTTGAAAGTTTTTTGAATTCTTAAAAAATCTCTTTTCGAGTTCTACAAAAAAAGATGATTCCATTTTTTAAAAATAATTAAAAATCGATTGAAATATTTTAAAGTTTCTTCAAATTAATTTGTTTAAAATTATAAATTAAATAAATGAAAAACAATTTTGCAGTGTGTTTATAAAATTTGCAAAAAAATTTTCCGGTACCGGGAATCGAACCCGAGCCTTCTGGGTGAAAGCCAGATATCCTAGCCACTAGACCATACCGGATTATGATTGTTTTTTAAAGTTGCATATAAGGCGAATTTATTGAAGTTACTCAAAAACTTAATAAAATAAGAATATATAAATATCGTTTCACTAAAAAATAAAGAAATTCTTTTAATTTTATTTATGATTTGGAGAATATTTATATGAAAATGTATTTTTCTAATATATCGTATATCGATAATGTAGGAATTTTATCGTTTACCGACTATTGATAAAATAGCGTCTAAAAACCCTTGTGGTACTTACGATATGAGAATGAGTGAGCATTGGAGAAAATTTAGTTATTCAGTTTGTTGCCCCTGTTGGCTGTTCGCCAAAGTTGGTATCACGTCTCGCAACGTCCGCATTAATTAATAAACCTATAAACAATTATATGCATTGCACTACATTATAATCTTCAAGGTCACTAATTATAAACCAGTATAAACTACCTCAATATCATATTTACTTTGATACATTCTATAGTCTGTGCAGAGATGAGGTCTGTGCCGTCTATACAATTATCTGACAATTATATATTCAATTAGCATAACCATCAAACATTGTAATTAATAATTCGATCTTTATATTATATGTAAAATCTACTCCACAGCTTATCTCCACAACCTAGATGACCAAACTTGGAAGGGAGACATAAAAATGGAGATTTTTGCCAATCAGTCAGCCGTTATTTAAAAATTCATCATAATTGCAATTTGAACCAACTTCAAGTGCAGTACTTTCAAGTACTGAAACTCAAGTGACGCATCTTCCTCTTATTTGTAAAAAGTCCTATAAATACGGAACAATCTATAAGCTAGGAAAAATCAGTCTAATCTGCACAACGAAAATCTACGCCTCGGACCTCTGAAACTACGAACTGCAAGAAGCAATTAACCTCGGACTGAAACTCTATCCGACATTTCGCATCCCGAACGAGTATCCTGAATAAGTATCTTGAACAAGAATACATAGGGACTAAGTCCTTCCAGTGTCTAAAAACCCGTGTGAAAATACGATATGTGCTGAGTAGAATGATTTTAGAAAAACTAAGGGAAAGTTGAAAGTCCACCTTCCATGATACTTTTATGGGGGTAGACTATGGGGTAGACTATAATACGGCGCTCTTTGAACTTTCACACTACGGTAAGCCGAGAGAATTTATTCTTGCTTTGCATTCTTGTCCACGAAAACTTGTTCCCGCCTCTCGCTCCCCTCCGCAAGAATTTATTCCCGTAACTTTTTTCTGCGAAGTATTTGCCTCACCCCTATGGAGTTAGCCATGGCTGCAATACTAATTTCCCTACCCCGGGTAGATGATGCCACGACGAGCGAGAGCCAGCGAGGGTACTAGGAATTTTCATCGCCAGGAAACCCAGAGGTACTCGAAAACCCCGAAAAAAACTTGGGAGAAGACTTCCGAGAATTATTCGGAGAGATCTCCGATTCTAAGGAGGAGGAATGAGGAAATTCTCCGTTCCCCTGATCGAGATCAATTGGAGGAATACCACAAATAATTTGAATTCTGTTGTATTTCAAAGCAAATCATATTGTACATTATTTTGATGACATTGTCTTCAACTCAGTTTTGAATCACTTTTCTCTTGCTCTTCGACAGCCTATGGTCTTGATCCTGATGGCCTAGTACGTGATGAAGAAGCACGTTTTGGTGAGATCGAACGTATAAGTTCTCTGACTTCCGATTCGTTCAAATGAATGTATTTTTTATTCTTTAAGTCGATAGCAACAACTTGGCCGTTGACTCTTATTGGATGATAAGTGTTTCCTTCGGCCATTCCAAGGAAGATATGATCTTCATCTATTATTGCATGAGCGTTACGGTGTTCTCGTGATTTAATGTCAGAAAAGTAATGATTTGACACATAGCAATAAGGATAAGGAAGTTTAAACCGATCCTTCTGTGCGAATGTCGGCATGCCTAATTGTCTGTGTCCGCATGATTCATCAGATGACGGTTGCTGCAAACTTAATTCTGTAATAATAACAATTAAGAATTAGAAATACATTATCACTTCGCATTTTTTTCGAGGTGCATATATTTTTTCACACTGAGAAACCTTGGTTAGTATTTTAGTAACTCTTATAGCTGCTCTCAGAATTATAAATTTAATAGGAGAAAATACGTAAATTTGTTGGATCAATAACTGCAGAAGATAACAGTATTTACAAAAAACTGCAGTAAAATGATGCGCAGGGACCTTGCGCATCATTTTTCATCATCACCAAATTACTGGTTCCGAATCACGGTCGTATACACAGGTCCGGGGACTCTCGTGGTGGGGGAAGTTCAATTTTTGAAGCCGGTTATTTCACAAAACACGTTTTCCAACCTCAAAGTCTCAACGAACCGAATCGTGAAGTCTGGTTAATATGTAATATGCGCAATATTTAAATAAATTAAATGCAAAAATGCCGTATGTATAGCGTTTCATGAAAGTGCAAAATATAAAGAGATCAACTTTTAAAGTGCCGAGTGATCTTGTTGCCCGGAGAGAATAGGAATCGTACGTGTCCCCGGCGTAATTTTTTTAGCATCAATATGTGTTTATTATTTTCATTACTTTAAACATGCATCCATATTTCAATTATTAATTACATTCGTTCTCTGAAACTTCACGATTCGGTTTGTTAAGACTTTGAGGTTAGAAAACGGGTTTACTTTTTGAAATCCTATATTACTCGACACCATCGACAATCGACATATAAGGCCTAGGGCCCTAGGCACGCTCGACTGCGTTTGCGTTTGCGTCGCTGTCCAAGTTATACTCGGTTTGCGACGCAAAAATTTTGGCCCTTGTTGTCTTTAAAA
>JAUESI010000001.1:1338783-1361435 GCA_032275145.1 Synergus laeviventris
AGAGAGAGAGAGAGAGAGAGAGAGAGAGAGAGAGAGAGAGAGAGAGAGAGAGAGAGAGTCCTCGGTAGGATTTTCTTTTGGACAGCAGATGTCAATTTTTTTTATACAGAAATCTAGAAAATTTTTCGAAATGTTGAATATCATTTTAAAAACATCTACTGTGATATTTTCAATTTCAATCACACAGAAAGTCGACGTTTGGGGTGTTCTATCGAATACAATATATTCAATTGTTATAGCATCCTAGGTTATTCCGCTTCCTTCCTCGAAGTATTTGTCTATATTACTTTCATATTTTCTACGTCCATATTCTAAGTTAAGCTACGAGAAAAACTCGACTTTCGACCCACCCCGAATGAGGAAAAAATTCACCAGAAACTCGAAGTGACAGTGCAAAAAAAAATAATCGTCCGCGAGGTCCGCAGCCGCTAGTTGCACCACTGGGTGTACAAGAGAAGAGGGAAAAACAAATCGGCGGGTGGGGGACCGACAGGCTCAGGGGGAGGAAGAGTAGATTGGGTGGGGCAGCAGACGCCCCGTGGCAAACTGTCAAACTACGCCGGTTCCGCGATGCCCGTGGCCATCGGTCGTGTCTCGCCGCCCCCATATCACCAGCATGGCCTTCTGATGGAATCTAAACCTAGTCGAGCAATTCCCACTCCACTCGCAATCAGCCGGCGTTTGCTCACGCCGCATGGCCGTCGAAAATTTCCTCAGGATCACAAGTGATCACAAGTTTCTCAATCTTCGCAAAAACTCGACGTGGAGGAAAAATCCCTGGCGGCCATGCGACGGACTCCTGCCCTTTTAAAAAACAAAAGACGATTGAATCCGCTGGACGACAATTGAATCCAATTAAAGTCCCACCACGTCATTCGAGCATCCAACCACTTTTGTTTTCCGTAATTTTAAACATATTTACATCTGGGAAGTCCAGTTCAGTCTTTTTCGAAGCCGGTGTGCTCAAAGGGTTGAAGGGTGGCAAAATATTGCTTAATCAACAACAGGTATGGAAAGGGGGAAGGTGTATCCAGGTTTACAATAATAAAAAAGAGATTAACGGAAAAAAACTCACCATCATCTTGTAGTTGAGCTTTCTCGGCTGAGCGACGTTCTCCATTCTCACGGACATGCTTGGCTCACGTCTTTCTCACTTGGGTTATTAAAATACCCCTTTTTTGCCGGCACTGCGCCTCCTGGTGGCTTCTTTTCCGTCCTCGCCGGGACGACCGCAATCCGTCGCCCGCACCGATTTTTTTTCGCACTTTTGGGCTGGGGGATGAAGGACACGGGGGCGGGGTTCGTGTGGGTGATGATTAAAAATCAGGGGAGCAAAACACTGGATATACTTCGCACAGCACCTTCACTAAAACTGCAACTTTACTTGCACTCGGATTTCACGGCGAGCGATAAACGGGGTGTGGAGGAACGGCCTCTCTCGATTCTCGGCGGGTGGAGTGGGGAGGGGATATTCCTCGTGGAGGGGGGGAGAGGCGCACGATAAGCGAGGCGGGCGATTTTCACGCCGACGAGGAGGCCCGATGTCGACGCGACGGACTCGCTGATGATTAATAGGACCTGGGGGGTAGTGAGGGGGAGTAGGTTCGGTTCTAGTCAACCGATAGTGGGGGGAGGAGGAGCGCTTTTGATATAAACTCACACGTTACCTGCGTGTGAGTACGAGGAGAGGAAAAATGGAGCGAGAGAAAAAAGAGAGGGAAAGAGAGTGTGAGTGTGAGAGAGAAATGTTGCTAAGGAGGAGCAAGGAGGAGGAGACGGTCGTGCCGAGACGGATGTCGAGTGTCAAGAGGGTGTGTCGGGCTCACGGGCTGCACTATTTGCACTAACGTTGCACTCGGACTTTCCCGAAGTTGGCACTCAACACTACAAGACAAAATGCTAAAAATCCTATTAGGGAAATTTTTTGAAATCTTATTACTCTTCCTCCTTTTGTTTATCGCTTTTTTGGTTTCCTCCTTTTGTTTCTTTCACTGTTGTTCGACTGATCTTTTGGCTGCTGATCTGATCTCTTCTGCTGCGCGGTGCCAAGGGTTTTTCCTTATTCTAACGCGGACGAGCTGCGCCTCTACTACGCGACTTTCTATCGAGTACAAATCACGGGCACGGCGCGGATTATTCGTACAGCATGTTACAAAAATAGAGATTGGATCTAAATAAATAATGTACAATTATACTTGTAAGGAAACATTTAGGTGTATGTGTTGTCTTGTAGGTAGAGTCTAAGCTACTGCCCGGCGAAGTTCGCCCATCTTGTCGGAAACTGACAAGTGCCACCGCGAGGAGGCGCCATAGGCGGGTGGAGAAAAGGGGCTCCAGCGGACGGAATGTCTGAGCGACAGGAACTCAATACACGACAAGGAGAAGCGAGAGAGCGAGAGGTGTTTGGATTTGGCAAGGAGAGAGATGGAGGAATTGGCGAGTCGAGAAAGGGGCGAATGTGATGGTAAGACTGGAGGGAGCTTTCACCTGTTGAGGTTGGCGAACTTGAAGCAATAGGGACGACGATATTTTCCGGAGCACCTGACTACTCAAAAGATGCATGATCGTATGTAGAAGAGGGTCTGCGGGTTCCAAATTGTAAGGAATTTTATTCTTTTTTTTAGGTATTCTACAAATGGGAGCTGCTCTTAGGAAAAAATGAGTAAATAAACGGAGATTTCAGATCTGCAAAGCGCATAATCACTTCTGGTCGCAAATCTTTGCGCCTGCGCACTGGATCACTTGATCTTGATTTGAATCATTTGAATTGAAAAAGGTAAGTAAAATGAAATTTGAGTGTGGTTAATAATTTGCTTTCATTTTACAGATTAAATCACAATCGCATGTTTTAGAAGCAATCGTGTCTGTTTTGGTGACTCAAAATGCAAATTGATTTGAGTCAAAAGTTAGTCATCAAGTTTTTCTCATAAGGTGACTAAGTCACTTTTGAAAGTTGAGATAATGTTGACGATAATGATGATGATGGTGTCCTGACGAATTCTATTTGTATTATGTGCAAACAAAAGAATTATCGACAGATGACCAACTGCGATTTTTGGAGACTCTCTCCGAGATAAGAATTGCCCCTTCAGGCAATTCTCTCCGCCTTATCTGAGATAATAAAGTTTGCTGTCAGTTCTGGCGACGATTGGACCTAACCGTAGATTCTGACGCAATCAGACGTGTCTGAGCCTGTCTCTAGTCGTCACGGTCATCAGCAAGTCTTAGGATACCATGAAAGCAGTTTGCTTTGTTTTGACCGATGTCTTTTCTCGCGTGTCCCTCTGTTAAGCCATGGACGAGGTCAAGGCCGTTGGCCTCCTTAACCCCCCCCCCCCTCCTATACTCAACACCCCACTCTCCACCGCCACCTTCTCCATTTCTTTCTAGTAACTTCTGCATTCATTCGCTTAATTCTTTTATCAAGAATGTAAAATATCAAACTACTATACTCCAAAGTATTTTTTAATTAAAAACGTACTAGAGGATCATTTTACTTTTATTGCAAAGCTTCTTCATTAGACTAGTATTCATTATTTTTATAATGAATCCATCTTGAGTTATGCTAGCTCATTAGTAGGCTATTGAACCATTTATGAAGAGGACTGGCCCATTAGTCGGGTACTCTTGGGCCTGAAATAGATTTCTATTTCTTCAACTGATCTAAATCTTCCAAAATAGTCTTTTTCTTCTTTTTAGGCAATTTCATTTTTGCAATCCCTTTTGCAGAATAAGTTTCTAAAGACCATTGGATGGGTCAACGGGAAGTCAAGGCCGCGCGGTCATTTCCCTCGCAATCCTGCGTATAAATAGATTCGCCATCTATATCTACATTGCGCGTGCCATAAAATTGTAGTCACAGTTATTCACCATGGATAACTGTTTATCTTTTATTTCGACATGATGGAACTCTTCATACCACATTATACTCCACATTTACTCTTAATAAGTATTAAAAGCTGATGCAATGTTAAATCCTGCTAATGAAGTGGACTTCTCATTTTTTAAAGACTCAAATAGGAGAAAGGATATTTTTTTCTACTTGATCTATACGAGTTAGATTCTTTTAGAAAGTGTGGACTGCTTCCTATATGACATTATTATATCAGGAAAAAATTTCTGAAACACTTATCGATTCTAATTTGCAGAAGCCTATCCAACAGTTTCACCTCTAGGTGCAAATTGGCCTAACTCAACCCTGACCGGCTTCGGGCTGCTAATTATAACATCCAATGTTGGAATTTTTTTCAAAATTATTGGATGATCTGTAGTTTTATTTAATTTGTAATTTAATTATAAATTTCTATAGGATAGGGATAGGATTATAGAGGAAGCGATTCATCATCTAGCTCATTATCATTCTTAGAGTACTTTTTAGCACAAAAGCTACCTCCTTAGAGGCGGCACGTGTCTATTGTTATGGACTTTGTATAAACGAAAGAATCATCTCTAAAACTTTTTCAAAGCCGATGCAATCAGTTGAAGGTCTTAGAATTCTCAAATTTTCAATTCCTCGTCAGAAACTCTTGATGTTGATTTAATTCGATGCTTTTCGATGGGAGGAATGTAAAACTCGTGTCGCGGAAACGCTTTCTCGATTTCTATTAAACAAGAATTAAGAGTATCGATTCGTTGGATTCCCTTGAGCTGTCCAAGCAGAACGAAGTAAATATGAAGTCACGAATTCTGAATGAAGTAAAATCTTTTTTAACCTCAGACATATCACTTTTGCTTTCTCAATTTATCCTCAAAAGCAAAATAAGTAGAGTAAAATAATTATTTTTTTTAGTGTGTTACTCTTTTCACGATCACTGGAAAAAAAGTTGAGCTAGGTTCATGAAATTTGGAGAGACTGTAGTTGGATCAGATAATGTACCCAAACTTCTTGAAAGCGGTTTCTGAAATTAAGAATCAAATTATTAGACAAGAATAACAATTGAATCAAGTTTAAATATTCTAAAAAATTTGACAAAAGGAGCAGGAAGCAATTTCGATGGGGTTGCGTGAACGCAAAAGCGTCGACCTGGGAATTCTCGAGTATCCATAGAGGTCATCGTCCGAACGATCTTTGGGGTTCTACCACCCCTGCGCAGGGATGGACTACCTTTGAGAGAAGAACACGGACCAACGACCCTGCGATTTCCTCTCGCGAATCTGATATAAAGGGCAAGATCAGACTCTTTAAAACATTTTAAAATCCCCTTAAAATTTTTTTTTAAAAACTCGGAAATTCCAGAACCTACTCCAAACCGACTTTACTTGAAATTGTTCATCAACAAATAAAATTATTAACGTTTAGTATTTAGAGGTAAAGGGGGCAGGTATTTTAAAAGAATTTTTAAAGTCTTGAAAGTCTTGAAAGTCTTTAAAATGAAGAAATAGTTCAGGGGAATTTTTTCTAACACTTTTCTGAGGGAATTGAAATAAAGACACTTGGATAATAATTGGGGTGTATTTTGAGATATTTGTGGAGTTGAAATTTAAAACAGTTGGACTGGAGATATGTCTTTCTGCATGGAGGAGTTATTTTTAAATTGACTTTTCTTGGAATTGAAATCATGAAATGGGGAAGAAAGTGACAGGAGGAATTGGTGGGCTTTTCGTGGCAAAAGCGACCCTTGCTGCAGCCGAAGTAGCTTCCTCCCTTTGGACGAAAGAGAGAAGGGGAGACGAGGACGAGAACCTACGCGTTATTGAGCGGGCATTTCCCACAAAGCGCAGACGAGGGCAACCACCCCGTAGCCAAGCGTCGCAGCGCGAATTCTCCCTCTTTCTCGCGAACTCTATTCCTTTCTCTCTCCCTCTGTCTGCAGTAAACTCAACCCCTGCCTGCCATACATCTTATTCCTGCCAAATCCAATCGCTGATATGCTGCGGGCCAGAGATTTTCATAAGACCACATAAAAGTGCCAGTCGGGCTTACTATTATAATGTAAACTCGTTTCTGGCTTTGTGTATTGAAAGGAGATTTTGCTTTGGAAAAAAGTCGATTTGAAAATTTTTTATATTTAAATTATCTGATAATTTAAGAAATTGATTTTAAAACTTTTTTCAATTTATTATTTTTTCAATTATCATATAACTTTCTACGTCCATTCAACCCTAAGAAAGTTGGATTTGAAATTTAAATAGGGGTCTACAAGTTATGGAAAATTAGTTTCATTTGAGAGAAATTCTGTGAATAGTTCAGAGAGAAATTTCATGAAAGTCTTCAAGAGCTCTTATTTCTTCATTTAATATGAGGGAAGTGAATCACTGAAAGAGGAATAATATCAATTAAAGCCTAATTTCCTGCTGCTTTAAATTAAAGGTCTAATCAGATTGTATTTAATTTTAGTCAATTTTGTGGAAACCACTCCAACGAAATTCGACGTTAAATTTTGTATTAGATTCGTGGTGAAAGGATATATTTAAACTCATACTGGAAGTTTATTTACCTGGTATAAAAAATAAATGAATGCCAGAAAAATACAAAACATTCTGTATATATTTTCCTTGTCCGATCTACGAATAAGAAAAACTAAAACCTGTTAAAGAAATAAATACAAACCTATAACTGAATCACATAATTAAATATTTAACTAATGTAAATTCCAGCAAGTCTAATCGACGTGCTCGTGTTGTGCGTTACTCTCACGCCACGTGTTTTGCACAAGTTCGACGAATTGCTTCCACCAGCGGCTTTTCGATGTGAAGTAAAGGGCACAGGCTGCGATAAAGACCCAGGACAAAACGAGACATTCGTTAGTTTCGTTAGAAGGCGTGCTCGAAACTGGGCCGCTGAAATCTGCTGAAGTCACGTACAAAGATCCATTCGGAGTCTGATTTGTTAAATGAGTTATGAACGTTGAAAAAGTCTCCAGAGTGTAGACTGTGCCATTGAATTTGGCCACCGGCTTTCCATTATGGAAAATCATGAGAGTCGGAACCCCTACGATCCCATGTTGCGTGTTAAAACTGAAATATAAAAAATTATTGAGTATTCGCTTTCATATTTTAGGATTTTCTTATTAATCACGTAAAAGATGATTTAAAAAAGCTAATAATCTAGTAATTCTGGCGTAAAATTGAAAATGCAAATTTAAAAATAATTTTGTTGCGAAGACGTGTGTAAATAAAGTTTACCTTTGATATTCTATTGCGTCGATCGCAACTGCTTTGATGTGAGGAAAAAATCGCGGCAATGCATTGAAATGGGGAGCAGCCTGACTGCTAAATACGCACCACGTTGCGTAAAAAAGGACAACAATGCAAGGTCCGGGTAATAATTTTATTTCTGTACTATTTCTCGATCGATTAGCTGGTCCTGGTTCCAAAATTAATAACTCCACCAGTCTCGTTGCATTCACTATCTAGAGTTACAAAAATATTATTTTAAATGAGGAATGTTGATTTATTTTATACTTTATTTATTTATTATTTTTTTTTACCTCCACGGGTCCGTGAACTTTGTCTATGAAACAATTAACTTTCGTGATGTTCTTCTTTGGCTCTTTTATGGTAACATTGGACTTTGGGTCTGGTTCTTCCACCTCCTCAAAATTGCCTTCTTCATTTTCACTCGTGACATCCAGATCTTCACTCAGGAGTTTCTCGTCTCCAAGGACGATTTTTCCTTGCGCAACTGTAATCAGAAAATTTTTTTTGTAACAAGATATTTTCTCTGAAAAAATTGGGGTCGTGGGCTTTTTTGGAGAGCTAGCACTCGTGCCCCACTTTAGTTCGTCCCTGATAATTCCAGAAAAAATGGAAAAAAAAACCACAAAAAACTATCGGAATGTCCACCGAAATTGAACTTTTAAGAGAATTCCTGAAATAATGGATAGCTCATTAAATAATAAAATAATAACTCTCCAACAAATTAAGTTTTTTATCAAGTTTTTCATTTTTATCCCAAAACTTTTAGAAAGACTTGAATTGAACAATGAGTCTTATATTTATTAAATATTTATTTAAAAAATGAATTACTCACCTAGGAGGACGATAAATATGAAAAGTTTATTTTTGTGGAAGTGCATGATGTTAAACACATAACCTAAAGATCCAAAAGCCAGTCTTTCTGGCGAAAAATCGTGATCGGTCTGATTCTTTTATTTCAATCAATCAAATTTCACCCTTTGTAGTAGCTTATAATTCGTCTATATTACTTTTTTCTAGGCTTATTAATACCTTATTATTCATGAAACACAAAAGGTAAATAATGCAATCTATTTATTTCCATTTTCGAACCTAACCAAACCTTCAGGAAAACTCTTCCCATTGGTTCTCACATGGAGAATATTCTCCATGGGTTCTCAACTGAAAAACTGAATTCGAACGCGCCATATTTTAAATATTTTTATTCAACGGTTGTTTAAAGATTAAAAGTTCTGTTCCTAATTTTTGTTCATTCCTTTGCAGCTTTTGGAGAAAATATGTTCTAGTCTTGCATAATTTTTCTAAATAACGTTAGAGTAAATTTCGAGGGCTAAATATTTACATATTTGAGTGAGATTTGTTAACAATTTCAGGATATATTGCCAAAAAAAAAGTGACTAGAAGTTGAGGTTAGAAAATATGAATTCACAAAAGTAAGGAAAATTAGAATAAATTATAATTTACAACTTACACTTTTGTAGAGAGTTTGCGCCGTTTTTTTACGAAATAAAAATTTCTCGAGGCAAGTGCAATACATTTCTTAAAATCAAATTTCAATAAATAATTAAAGCAGCATTTCGAATTTATTTAACATTATAATACAAAAAATGTCTCAAAAATCTGTCAAAAATATACTTATATCTGAATCACATTTTTTTATACATTTCATATAGGTGTCTGCCAATTATTCAGCTTATAATGTTCCTACATAGAAAATTATATTTAATATTGAAAAAATTATCACAGGGTGAGGCGAGCAGGCATTTCTTCTGGTTTGTTTTTCAAGACAGCAAGAATATTATTCGCTGTTATTTTAGCCATTTCTTCCCTCGTCTCAATGTTGGCACTTCCCAAATGCGGAATTACAACTAAAAAAAATATTGTGATTTTAATAACCTACTCGAAATAAATTTAAAAAACTATAAACTAAGAACATTTATTTTATGCAGGCTTTCAAGATTGAAAACGAAAGAAAAAATAATATTAAATACCACAATTGTCCAGTTGGAGTAGCTCATGATCTGGGCCAATTGGTTCAGGAGTCGTCACATCGAGACCAGCACCCCAGATTTTTTTAGTCTTCAGTGCTTCTATCAAAGAAGGTTGATCAACAACTTCTCCTCTACTGACATTGATGAAAACAGCAGTGTTTTTCATTTTATCGAAAGCCTCTTTGTTGAACAAACCAGTAGTTTCCGGTGTCAGAGCGATGGTTACGATCACGAAATCGCTTTCCTTCAAAAGGGTGTCCAGATTCACGTGTTGTCCGTCAAAATTGGAAGCTTCTTTTTTTTCTGTTCTACTCGAGTAGAGGATTTTTGATACTTGGAAAGATTTGAGAATTTCTGCTACTCGAGCACCAATTCTACCTAAACCAACAATTCCTACTGTTGAGCCTGCTAATCCTGGACCACATAACCAGGTTGGACCCCAAGCCTTCCATTCTTTCCTGTGAAAAATATTTCTTTGTATAAACACAAATAATTGTCTTTAATCTTAAATTTAATTCTGATTTTTACAGGTTCCAGTAATTTGATGAACACAAATCTAGGATTGATGACTTACTTCATAATAGCTTTGTGACCCTCAATCAATCTTCTGGAAGTAGCCAAAAGTAGTGCGATGGTCAGTTCAGTAGTTGCATTTGTTAAAATTCCTGGAGTATAACCAACGTAGATGTTTCTCTCTTTCAATGCTTTCAGGTCCAAATGATTGTACCCAACCGACATTGTTGCTACAACTTTTAATTTTGAACCAGCTGCATTTAATACTTCTTCATCAATTTTGTCAGATAGAATACAGTAAATTCCGTCAACCCCGGATATTTTGGATAACAGCTCTGACCGAGGCATTTGATCACATTTATCAGCTACGATTAAATCGCATCTGAAAAAGTTATATAAAATTTAAAGGCAATATAGATATGACTACATAAAACTTCTATGATTATGGAGTTCAAAATTTTAAACTATTTTCAGCTTCGTCATATAGGAAAAGTTTTTTTTTAGCCAAATCGTAATAAATAATAAGAACAATATGTTTTTATGATCTTCCATCAACCTGTATATTATAGGTAAGTAAAAAAATATCGAAAGAATTAAAACTGAAGCTATCTTTAAGGAAAAATTAAAATAAATATTTTTTACTTACTCTTTTTTGAGTAGTTCGAAACCGATCGCAGGAATATCGGGTCGTGTGATTAGGATTTTTGGTCGAGACATTGTAACCCGGGTAGTAGAATAATTCTTACAGACTTTACTAATCAAAGATGTCGAAGCAACTGAAAGCGACGTCTTTGGCCTACTGATAAGAAAAAGTTCACTAAGCTTCCGTATGAACATTTGTCAACTTTCGCTTTCGAAAAGTGAACGAGCCAACGCAGCACTTTTAACCTCTTCAGACTGTAATCCTAAATTTGTATACCGTCCAATCAATTTAGAATGTTCATTTCATATCTAATTTAAATTAAATTTTAACACTAAACTGTTGGTAATAGGATAAACAGTGTGATATTTTCGTGTCTAGATTGGCAGTCGAAAGATATAACTTAAAATTTCGAAGAGATAACCTCTAAAACGTGTATCAGACATCGGACAATAATCTTGAATACTGAACAAATAATAACAATAGCAAAGAATATCTTTGACCTTATAGGGATTTAATCTAGTAGGTGATAGAGATAAACCGTAGATATTATTATACTTTATTAAAAATAAGAACATGGCTCAATTTTCCTAAATTACAAAAATTATAAACCTTTTTACTACAGATCAATATCTAAAATCTAAGAAACTTAATAAATTTGAGAATAGTAATATTTATCAAAATAAGAACCTATGTTTCTTCGTGGAAAAAAATACTGCGCTTAAAAACATAAATCCATGTTCGAAAACTATCTATAAAAATACTTTTTTTTGCATTCTAAGGCAAAGTCTTTTAAGTCTCAAAAATTAGGTGTCTTTCAGATCTTTTGTTGAATTTCATAGATTGTGGGACAAAATATATTAACTCTGATTTTTTTTAGCAGCCTTGAGAGTGTTCTTCATCAGCATGACAACTGTCATAGGCCCAACACCTCCCGGAACAGGGGTGATATGTCCAGCAATTTCCTTAACGTTCTCGTAGTCCACGTCTCCTAACAACTTCTGTCCAGTTTCTGTTTTCACCCTGGTGATTCCAACATCAATAATGCAAGCTCCGGGCTTCACCATGTCCTTAGTTACCAAGCCAGGAACACCTGCTGCTGCAATTACGACGTCTGCTAATCTCACAAATTTTTTCAACTCCTCTGGGGGAGTGTGACGATGGCAGATTGTTGTTGTCATGTCGAGGGCTCCACTCTCACCTAGAAAAAGTAATTTATTAAAAGATTAGAGAGTTACGAAAATAGATGGACCATTCTCGTGATAAAAGATTTTATAAATATAATCATGTACGTACCTTTACTATCGGAATGAAGTAGCATGGCGATTGGTAAACCAACATGTTTAGACCTGCCAATGACTACAGCATTTTTGCCAAATGTATCAACTTGTGTCCTCTGGATTAATTCTATAACTCCTAGGGCCGTTGCTGGCACAATACTGTCGCTATCTACAGAAAGTTTCCCCATATTTTCAGAATGGAATCCATCCACATCTTTGTCAGGCGTAACTGCCTCACAAATTTCTCTTTCATTTATCGATTCAGGGACTGGCAACTGGACCAAAATTCCATCTACTGAGGGGTTTTTGTTTAAATTTGCAATCGCGTTGAGGAGAAGCTGTTGTGAGATGCTTTTGTCGAAGGTTATTGTCTCTGCATCGATACCTAGAAATTATTTTTCGTCAGAATTGTGGTGTGAGCTTTGGAACATGAAAAATTTCATTAAATAGGAACTTACCAACAGCTTTTGCAACTTTGACCTTTCTGGACACGTAAACTTTACTGGCTGGGTCATCGCCAACAATTATCGCCACCAATTTTGGTCTTCGTTTTCCACTTTTGATCCAAGACTCGACTGAAGTACTGACTTCTTTCTCTATTTGCTTCGCAATGTTGTTTCCATCTATTATCGCAGCTTCCAATCTGTAAAAAAAAGTTATTTATAATTAGGTTTCACAAATCATTAAAAAAAAACCCTTAGATAAAATTAAAAAAAAATTGCTAATATAACATTTTTAAACTGAAAGTTTGACGCGTTTCTAATATAAAATGTAGTTTCTCGCATCAGGTGAAAGTTGCAACACTCACTATAATAAAAAAAAAAAAAAAATAGGTTTACATAGTTACGTCAAGAAAAAATTATTTATAATTACTTCTTAACATTAATTAAAGCAACATAAAAATACATTTTTCTTTTAATAACACACTAAACTCACAATGATTTAGTAGAATGAAAGCCCCGCTCTCGCCTGATAATAGGTACTAATTTTCGAAGAAACATTTTGTCGCTCAAAAAACGTCTATTACATGCTACGAAACACACAAAATATATATTTTTTCCGCTCAACGCACACACCGTACACCTCACATTAACGAACAAACTGATAACTGATAACGCGAGGGTCTAATCTATCGCGTTGTCGGTGTCAACTTACTTAAGTACTCCCATTGCAAAAGCGAGTCGAAACCACGAAGCGAAAGGTGCAACAATTACAGGTGCAAAAATGTAGAAAATTTAAAATGAAAAAAAGGGAAAATAAACAATGACGACAGGTAACCACGAGGTTTCACGTCGTGTAGAAATGTCTCTCGTTCAGTGAATGGCTCAGAGTGGCTGTGCCGGTTTTCTCGTCGGGAAACCAGATTTATACTTCCCTCTTAAGTTCTCTAATCAGGGTTTTTCTAAAGCACGTGTAGCAATCACGCTTTCATAACTGTCAGACGTATATTGTGATTCAATGAACTTATCGGCCCCCTGCGAAGAAATGATAACGTGACGACAATATTTGTCGATAAATAGTATAAATACTATTTCAACAGTCGCTATAAAAAACTTTGAGGTTATTCCCACATACGTATATATTCATGCATTCCTGCGTCCACGATGGACAAATCTTATTGTTAGATAAACTTGTTGTTGCGCCGAAGTAAATATAATCAATTTATTATATTGTAAATTAAATAGGAGTAATCGAATTCGTAAGACTATATATAAATCATCCCGGTAAAAAGGTGTGTATTGAAATGAATTAAAATGATTTTGAAAGTGATCAAAAACGGTATTGTTTTGAACTGCAGGAAGCGTTGTGAATTTGATTTAAATTGATTTCAATTAAAGTGATTAATTTGACTTCAATTTTCCTCGATCGCCTTATAGAGAATTAAGCAGAATTGACTTTCCCAATCATTTAAATCTTTTTATATCGCATATATTTTTCTATTTCTATCTGCTTAGTGACAAAATATTGCATTTAAAATATTATTATGCATGTTCAAAATTTGAAAGTTAATAAGTTTAAAACTATGGGTAAAAAAAGATAGTGTTTGATGGATGCAAAGTGTGTACTTGAGAGGGATATAGCAAGTTTCTATCCTTTTTCTGTCAAAAAATTTCTATCCTTTTCTATCTTTTTACTTCCAAGAGGGTTGACTACAAATATATTTATATTCATCCCCGCCAGAATTAGAACGTGTTCATTCTTGGTCGCAGGATTTAACAGGATTGAAACGAGAACAAACGTGCATATTGCCGCATTGTTGCTTCCACTAATCGTCACTGATGGCGTCACTGATAATGAAAACAGCTGACAGAGGTCTATGCTTTGATGCTTATGCAAAGATATGTAAATAAATCCGATTTATCAACCTAAGTGATAGGACTTGGAAAAATATTATAAAGTATTACGTACACGCACCCCTCTCTCATCAGCGTTTTAATAATTTTACACTCGCCGAAAATTTTCCATGTTAGCCAAACAAATAAGTTTTTACGAAAAACAGAGAGTTAGCTGTTAGCCGCTCTCCTGCCATCGAGAAAACGTCTCCGGCTAAACGAAACTTTAAACCGTGTATTTTTGCGGCCTCAAAAAGGAGATTCTGAAGTGAGTAGACAAAATGACGGATTAGAGGCACTCTACAGCAATTTTCAGTTTTTTGAAAATGCTCCAACAGCAGTTTTTTTAGACCACATATATTCCGGATTATAGCGGTTTAATTAAATAATTAAAGAATTAAAGAATCTAATCTGGATATGCAATGAAACAACACGTATTATTACATAAAACTTAGATTTTTATTAAAAAATCTGATTGCACACCTAGCAGCATTGTTAAAGTATAAGGTTAAGTATGTACAATTTTCCCTAGTTTAAAAACGACGTCAAGGAAGATTTGAAAGTTCGAGCTTTTTTCTTTTACCCGGGGGTTTAGCATGTGCCCTAACGGAAAGAGCCGGCAGGGAAAAATCTTTTGCTTCTGGATGTGAAGAAACTTTCTGGTCAAGTCTTCTAATAAACGTAGTATTCGAAACAACAGAAACTGGACCGACGTAACAATGTTCTCGAGGCTGAATCACTGTAGGTGTACAACTTTCCTGAGATGGAGTGCTCTCAACTACCTCATTATTCACTTTGCTCACTTGTAGCCTGCAATTTTTTATGAGATTCATCTGCCACCTAAAAGAAGGAAACAATTTCTTTCAGAATTAAAGAAACTCTTTAAGAGTTCTTTCTTTCTTGAAAAATTTTTAAAGAGCGTGTCACCTTCCAGTGCTACTTCGGCAAACCCTTGGCGGTTCCTCTACCGAAAGAACGCTCAACCTTCTGGCTTCTTCTCTCTTTAGAAAAAGATGATTCAACGCATCCTCCTTTGCAACGCTGTTCTGCAACTCAATCAGAAACTTATCAGTGAAACTGTCCTGCGTAAAGAGAGGATGTTGCAAAAGGATTGAACAATTAGGCCTTGCATCGGGATCCATCCGGAGACATTGGGAAAGAAAGTCAACTGCAGTTGAAGTCCAGTTGGGGAAGACACTTCGAAGAGATCTGGTTCCACATATCCCAATAGCCACTTCATCAACACTCAGTCGTCTTATGACTCGCGCATTGTTGTTCTTTCCTACTATTGTTTGGTGTTTGCCGCAAATTACACCTGTTAGAATTAAAAGTCTTAGGCAATATGTTATTATACCAATGAAACTCATCTATAGGAAAATTGTATCAGCCTTAGTTGAAGCAATACCAAGAACTTTCGTGATGCGATGCAGCTGGTCAACTTCACTTTCTCCAGGAAACAAAGGATCTCCAGTAACGATTTCGGCATAGAGGCATCCAGTCGCCCAAACGTCAACAGCTTTGCCATAGCGATTATCACCAATCAGAAGCTCTGGTGCCCGGTACCATCTCGTGGCTACATAATCCGTGCAGGACTCATTCGGTCCGGTTACAAATCGAGCGAATCCAAAGTCGCAGAGCTTAATGACCCCATTTCGCGAGACCAAGACGTTCTCTGGTTTGATGTCTCGATGCATTATCTGTTGAAAATGTAATATTTTAACTTGGTGTTGAAGAGTTAAACAGAATCTTGACTTACGTTATTGGTATGACAAAAATTGAGTCCTCGTAAGACTTGGAAGATGTGACGCTTTGAAACTTCTGGACTCAATCCACCACCAACAGCTTCCAGTTCGTCTAGGACAGTGTGATCGAGGTATTCGAAAACTAGGTAGAAACGTTTCCGTCGCCTAAAGACTTCCAAGAGATTCACCAGATTTTCATGCCGAAGTCTCTGAGTAAAAAACAAAAGGTTGTTTGGATCTATTCAGTGTAATAGATTTATTTAGTGAATGTTTCTTTTACCCTTAGCATCCTAATTTCCCGAAAGGCCAACTTCCGAACATGGATGTCCTCTTCAGTTTCTAGAAACTTCTTGATGGCCACTATCTGCCCTGTTTCCTTGTGTCTGCACTTCATCACTAAACCATAACTTCCTTCTCCAACTACTTCTATGTTTTCGTATTTATCCATCCTTTAATCTTCTGCTTTAATTGATTTGGTTCTTGAGTCTTTTACAGAGTCTGCTCGTGGTTGCAACATCGGGTTTTCGCTTCAGCAACACCTTTCGGTTGATGTACGAGTTTAAAAAAATATAGATTGGTGAAGAAGATTTGAGTCATTTTTGGGTCATCATTAAGAATTGCATCCTCTCTTCCAGGTTCCAGATTAATCGCTTCATTAATTCACTAATGTAATCATATCAATCCACAGATGGTTCCAATTTTGACATCTAATCAGGCGATCGAAATCTTGTCCTTCAATCTGATGACTCTAATCTTCCACAAATTTGATGAGCCTAACTTTAGAAGCTAACCGAATAACTCTAAAGAGAAAGGACAAGTCTAGACTTGGATGGCTGAAGGATCAGCACACAACTGAATTGCTTCGACCGACTAGTTGGAACCCCAGCGTGTAACAAGATCGGAGTTTGAAGAGGCAATCCTTCCAAGTCACGCGCACGTCACCAAAAATACATTTATCGATTAGGAAAGGATGTCAGGTAGTTGGGGACCGTCTCACGGTATCGAATGCGTTGAGCGTTGAGCGGACACCAGTCAGAATGTTGTGTGTATCATCGATGGATATCGATCGACTTGCAATTAGTCTTGCTTCCTTTACCGAGCTTCATAAACTTGAAGCAGGTCGAAGGACGAGGTTGGGCTTCTAGGGTCTAAACGTTTAATAACACGCCCTGGAGACCACGTACCAAGACCTCCCCACCCACCACCTGATACCGAGGAAGACACGACCTACGACAACTTAGGGAAGCCTGGTACCGGTCTCAAATGACCGGAAATCTCCGGATCTTAGGATTAATCATTTGGGTACATATATTGAAAATTCGCGTGTAACAACGAAGTAGAAAACTACGTCAGAAATAGCGAACAACGTCATTTCCTACTCCGAGTTTCCAGTAGAGGAAGTTTTATCTCTGAAGGTTCATCTTATCAATTTAGAGAACATTTTGCTATCTGGTCTAGTTGATAAAAAAAAAAAACAATCTTTTTAAATTTCTTCCTACTGTGGACACCGGGACAAATTCCGTTGAGTTTAAAGAGAAACAGCGAAATGTTCAAACTGAACTTTAAACCTACAAAAGTATATATAAACCAGCATTTTCAATAAAACTTTAGGAAATTAATATGGAAGTTTCATATTAGGGTTTGCAATCGTACGGATCGTGACGACCTTGAAAGAAAGTTTCTGTAATTACTTCCGCTGTAAGTTATTTCTGGTAGACAGGTGGTTAATTCTCACGAAATATTTTTTATTAAGTAATTGAAAGTCATGAAAATATTTCACGAAATTAAACTAATGTGAGTTTAAAAAATTAAAAACTAAAAATCTGTAAATAATGTAGTAAAATTTTTGTTGTTGTTAATTTAAGAATAGAAAATTAAAGGTAATTAGTCATGTCTGAAACCTTGTTGCAATCGATTTTCTGGTCGTGCGTGACGCGATCTTTTGAGAGGAGCAAAAATGGATAAATCATGGGCACATATAATGGTCGCTTTTGAACTTTGCGTGCATATCTTTATTCGCACTTTAAGTTCAGAGGTCAAAATTTCAAATGGGTAATTTTGCAAAGCACACAAAGTTTGCTCGTAATTTTGATAACAAAACAATTACTCCGGGAGCTACTTCGAATAGTAAGAAATAGTTCAGGTAGACTTAAAAAAAAAATATTTAAATTTATGACGTAAGTTACGTGCTCAACCTGAAAATATCAAATGTCAAGAGTTAAAAGTAAAAAGTGTGGTGTTCACTTATTTTTTTAATCAGGATTCCTAATTCAAAATTTTAATTAAAAAAAAATTTGATTCTTTTTCAATCATCACGATTGAAATGGAAAGGATAAATTTTATCCAAATTTATCCTTCCCAATCCATACCAATCTACTTCTGTTTTTTTTTCAATCTACAATAACCTCTTCCCTTTTGAACCATCCTAACCTCCACCACTTTCCAATCCATATCTATCTTTTGTATAATATTTGAATCTTTTTCTATCTCTCTTAAAGTATATGACCAAGTTTATCCATTTAAAAATTTACCTTTCTATCCATATCTATCCTAATCTATCTTTTTATTTCCAACAGGGCATAGAAATGTTGAAAAATTAATTTTAATGCAGTTTTCGTATAAAATATCGTTTATAGTTATTTTTGTTTTCCCTATTACCCAGTGGACCCCCTGTCAGTCGTAATTAAGGATCTAAACTCTAAAAATTCTTTGATTCTGAGAAACCCGGTGTGTTGAAGGGGGGATTTTGAAGGTAGGGGTGAAATTTCTCACGACTCCAGTGCAGGATGTTTTGAGACGAAATGACGGACCAATGCAGACGTATGTGTACATTGTACAACTATCCATGCGAGCTGAGAGTCTGAGACACGCCTGACGGAGGAGCAGGCACTGAAATAGACGTACCACATGGCGGGGGTCTTTGCCATTGCGGGCGTATATATGTGCCTAAGAAGACAGAGTCTGCCGGGCCGCAGACGGGCTCTGACCGACAAGATTCGGTTCGTTAAAAAATCCCACCTAAAATTATTCCTCTCAACAAATCAGAAACCATCCCCTTTAATTTCACCTATCATTCCCAAAAAGAGTCCAATCAGCAACAACGCCTATATCAAGTTTTTGAAATTATAATTGTTCATTGCTGAGATAAAAGTGAAGTGCTCAGGGTTAAAAAAAATACAAGTGGTTTATGTTATTAAATAAAACATAATAGTAAGAGTGAGACGAGAGTTTGGATTCTCGGAAGGGAAACTAATACGCGAGGCTGGGAAGAATGATGCGATCGTAACGGAGGAGATACGCTTGGCTTTGGAAAGATGGTCGCCACATGTGAGTGCTTCCAATTGCGAAGCCTTATCTCTCAGGCCGAAGGAAAATTAATGTCCTAAAAGAAAAGAAGAAGAAAAACGGAAGAGATCCGGAAGAATGAGAATGAATCACTAGCGCCGGTGATCTACCGGCGTGACCTTGAACTGAAAGATGGCCGCTTGCCATCCCCGGCCTCCCCTTCAGCACCTGCAGCATCACGCGCAACTGCAGCAGGAATCAAACCCGATTGGTATCGGTGGTATCACTGCTTTGAATGGAATTGGCCCACAGAGCCAGCAAATTCATCAACAGACCCATTATGCCCATCCGCATCGATTAAACTGGGTCTATCTGACGATTGCTGATCAAAATCCAACTCAGCCTGATCAGGTGGGTTTGAGAATTTTTATATGTCAAAATGACAAATTGTTCTCATTTTAGTAGAAATAATAAAAAAATAATTATTTTCGACACTTTATTGTCGTTATAATTTTTTTCTTATATTGTAAGAAACGCATGTTCAAAAGCTGTTTTCAAAAGTTCAATTTGAACAAAAAAAAAAAACCTTTTTTTCATTATGCAAGATAAAAGGAGCCAATAACGGTCCGTTTCAATGTTCCCTTTCGTTTTCCAAAGTTTCAGGGTAAAATATTTATTTTTGTAGCCGTATAGTTGGGTAATTTGAACATCAATAAAATCAATAATTTTTCTAAGTATCACATGCCCTTAAATCGTATTTGATAATAGTTGCCTGTTTTTAAAGAGCAAGCTGCTTTCTACACCATGGGGAAGTTTCCCATCTGCAGCACCTCAGACTTACCTACATCAAAGTCTTGTAAATCCGTCTAGAATTGGGGGAAGTCTCGCAGACAGCATTGGAGATTTAGCTGAACATTTTACGGAACTGGGAATCCTGGAAAGAAAGCCGACAAAAAGGCCACCGTCCACTTATTTATGCCATCTCTGTTTTAAAAAGGGGCACTACATTAAAGATTGTCCCGAGGTAGGTTATTTTTATCATATATTTCTTTTAATTCTTAAGTTCAAAGGTTGAACGGGATCAGCTGTTCAGGATGTGGCCCGCCATTTTTTAATTAACATTAGCGCCTCTTATTTCCGGATAAAGATAATATTATAACAACAAAAAAATATATTCATTTATTATAAACAAATGCAGTTTTGCAAAGACGATGCACAGCCGCCATTTTGAAATGAATCGCTACAAAAGAATTATTGTATATACAGTCACTATGATATGTATGATAAACGCCCTTTTTTGTAATCTCGATTTATTTTGTATTTTTACTGAAAAAAAATCCCCAAAAAAGCCTATTTTTTTCGACTTATCTCTCTTGCGGTCACGTGACAAGAGAGATGGAGCAATATGATAGAAAAGAAGAAATCCATATTCGGGTCCAGATTACGGATTCAGTTCACAATTTATATTGGGCTCAGCAGTGAGCACTGAGCAGTGGTACTCCGATGCATAAATTTCGGCATCGTGAGATAGAAAGAGATGCCGAAAAGACAATCGATTCGAATCGATCGCAGCTCGTTCTCTAACTCACATGGTAGAAAGAGAGATCCGATCGAAAGAATTTAGCAGAATTTAGGTTATAGTTCAAGTAGGTCATGGAGCGCATTTTTTTTAGCTAAAATATCGGATTCCAACCCTAAACTTTTTTTTCTAATTGTAATACTGCGAAATACGAATAAGAGATAATGGTAAAAAAAAATAAAAACAAGAAAGGTAAAAAACAGCTAAAAAATTGTCAGGTAGGAAAATCAAAAATAGTAGTATAGACAAATTTTTAACTACTAACAAAAACTTGAAAAATACATTTGACGATTTTTCTGACTTATTTGTGCGTGGATGATCAAAGATATTAATTAGAGCGAATCGCGTGTAATATTATTATTGTGTGTATATCACAATGACTAACTATGACGTCATAGTTCGGTAGTGAGACCCGCTTGGAATTATGTTTGTTGCCTCAATTAACACTCAATTGAGCAAAGCATCTCACGGTTAGATCCTCATGCGCATTCTTGAACTTCAGAAAAAATCGTAAAACTCTATAAACATATTTGAAATTTTAAAAAAATTAAATAATATTTTAAACAAACATCTTACATTTTTATACCCTTGTTACTTTTCGTTACCGATTACAGTAAAAACAACAACAAAAATTGAAAAATAGAATGGAATAAAAAGAAAAACTTTTTGAAGAACCTCTGTTTATAACTGTCGATTTAATAAAAATGATTAAGCAAAGACTCGAGAATATTATTAACGTCAACAGTTTAATAATATAATAATAATAATAATTTAATAGTAATTTACTAATAATTGCAGGCTCGACCCAAGGGCGAAGGCCTTACTCCTTATCAAGGAAAGAAAAGATGCTTTGGAGAGTACAAGTGCCCCAAATGTAAACGCAAGTGGATGTCTGGAAATAGCTGGGCCAACATGGGCCAAGAATGCATAAAATGCCACATCAACGTCTATCCTCACAAGCAGGTGAAAACCCAATTTCTAAGCATTTTTTCTAAAGGAAAATCGCCTTTAAATTAGTATTTAAAGGACAATAATATATATTTCTTCAAAGTCTTTGTTAATAAGATGAAAAGTAACTTTTACTGATTATTTTAAACGTATTTCTACGTTTTATGTTATATTTGAATCTTACTAAAACATCTTGCTATTTTCGATAAAAAGTAACAGGATTTTCAAGAGTGTTTTAAGTTGTTTACCCGTAACGTAAAAGAGACATTACATAAGGCAGGAAATATTTCGTGAACTCGAATAAGCTGTGCTAATTATAGGAAAATCGTTCTCGCTCCCCAGCGTGATGTTAATACAGACTTACGATTCTTGAATTTTACTGGGTGTAGGAAATAACTGAGTTCTTAAGCAACAGTTTTGAAGTAGAATTAGGGAACTAGAAGAGTCTGATGAAAAATGTTAGGCAGAGGAAGTCGTAGTGGGAAAGCCTTAGTGATGATCTTTTTCAATCTTCAGGATTGAAATGGAAAGGAAAAATGTATCCAAATGTATCCTTCCCAATCATTACCAATCTACTTCTATCTATCTATTTTTACTTCCAATAGGGAAGGCTTGATATTATCGAATAATTAAATGGTTTATTTAATGATTAATAATTTCAGAGGCCATTGGAGAAGCCGGATGGACTTGATGTTTCGGATCAAAGCAAAGTGCACCCACAGCATCTTTGCGAAAAGTGCAAAACGTTAGGATATTATTGCAGACGGATCCAGTAGTCATCTATGCAGTACCAATATCAATCATCTTATAGTTGTACTTATGCCAGAAAACAATATGTTTTCTGAAAAAAATTCTGTTCACACGGGACGAAGAATTTAAAATTCAGTGAGGATATACATTTTTACTTCTGATATAAACCTATGAAGAGATCGTGTGTTGATATGTTATAGGGTTTCAAAAATAATTCAGTGAGATTTGTTCTTCGTATTTCTATCACTGTTAAAAAAACTGTATATTTATCCTTTTTATATCAATAATTTCATATGGAAAGCTATGCGTTAGGATTATATATTAAGATTACTAAATGTACGGGTTTCCATTTACGAATGTATAAAAAGTTATTTGCTATACAGTATTTTAAATTTCATACAGATTTTTTTAACAGTGTATATAATAGGGTCAGAGTATGGTGTATCCATCATTT